>VXBX01003748.1:401980-465175 GCA_013400415.1 Scytalopus superciliaris | reverse complement strand
GAGTTACAAAGGGGCTGCGGAGGCCGAAATGCGGCTGGGGGGGGGAGAGGGGGGAGCGAGGATGGAGTTTGTGCGCTGGGAGAGCTCGTTCGGTGGGTTTGGAAAGGTGTTTCAGGCTTTGTGGGGTTTTTTTTTGTTGTTGTCGTCCAGGGAGGAGTTTTTCCATCTCTGTGGGGGAGCGGGCTGGGGGGACCCTAATGTGGGTCCGGGGACACGTGCTGGGCATCCCCACCCCGGGTGGGGTGGTTTTAGTCTTGTTGGTTGTGTGTTTCAGGTTTGTTTTTCTTTAAAATGCTTACAAAACCGCCCTGATTTGCGAAGATCATTCAAATCTCCCCCCACCCCACCCCGAGGGGGAGTTGTGGGGTTTGTTAGGGAAGTTGTTTTGTTTCTGTCCTCTGGACGCGTAAAGGATGAGATACTCATTGAGAATCAGCTCGTGAAATGTTTGTGTATTGACGTTGCTGGTGTTTGGGGTGATAAGGTACAATAAACATAGATATTCAGGACTTCAGTGACTTTGTTTCTTTCTAGGAATGGGTATAAAGTATAAGCACATTGCAGTATTTACGTCCTCTGCTTAGGGGGAAGGCGTCCCACCCTTTCCAGCACTGAATCCAGGTTTATAGTGGAAGTTTGGGTTAAGCCTTGTGTGGCAGATGCAAGGGAGGCCTCCACTGGAATGGGCCCTTCCATGGTATATAAATAGCTGGTCTTTGTCTTGAGCCCAAGTTTGGAGAATTGGCTCCTGATGAGTGGATTTCTCTGCCGTTTCCACGTTCAGTTGTCACTGGGGTAGTTAAACCCCAGCATCCTAAAAACTGGTGCTCCGGGCCAGGGATTGAGGAGCAAAGTCATGTGGAAGAGGTAGGGAGGCCGAGACCCTGTTCTGAAAGTGGAAATTAAAGAGAGGATGGAAAGTGATGTTTTCATGTTTTCTGACTGAAAAGATTAAATAATTACCTGCGTTTTTCACTCTAAATGAAGTCTGGGTGTTAGCAGCAGCTCATCAGGAGATCTTTTGGTTCCTTATGCTGCTTCTTTCAGGTCTCTGGCTTAAGAAGTTCTTCCTGCTTAACAGAGTACTTTGGGGGTACAATAAACAAGACCTCTCCCGTATGACCTCTTTGAAATGGTCTAGTGTTTTTCTTGCTGCAGTTAAAAAGTTAAGATTGAAAACCATATTTAGACAAATGGCAAATACTATGTGAGGTTGCTGCTTTGTTTCTCTTGGTTTGGGGGTTTTTTAATTACACATTTCCTCAAGTCAGTGTGATTACATCTGCTGCTGGCTGTATTTGTATTTTTGTGCTTAATTTGATAAGTACCTTGAGTACAAGTTGATTCCTTTTTTTTTATTTGTTAGATTGGTCTGCTTTTCTGCACAGCCTGAGTAAACTAGATATCTGTCACATGTTTGAGGATGCTTTCAGCAGTTTTCACTGTTAAAAAAAATACATTTTTACATGACTTGGCAGATACCTTTCTTTAAAAAGAAAAGAAAGTAAACCATGTCTTTGATATAGATTTGCAAAGTTGTCATTACAAAGTGCCTTGGAGCCTTGTTTTTTCTAAATTTGGAGAATTTTATTTTGGTCTTGCAGTGCATTTTTTTATGAACTCTGAGCTTTTCTTTTATTTTTCTGTGTATGCTTGAAAGCTTAAAAGGGTAACTCAGCCAACTGGCTGAAACTGGAAAAGTAAGTAAATGCTCCGTACAAGTGCTGGAAAGGAGATGCAGGGCTTAAAAGTATTTTTGTTTCAATAAATGAGTAATGTTCCTAAATATATTTATTAAAGTTATTTCTCTTTATAGTGACACCTTAATAAAGCCTTTTAATGAAGCTTTGTGTAAAACCTAACTTCAAAGGCTAATTTATTTGAGCAACCTCCTAAAGGTAGGGGTGGCGTTAGAGTCTGTCAGCTGGTACCTGAGTGATGGTGTAACGACAGACAACCCTCGTGTGTGGGTCGGGGATGGTTTCAGCGCACCTGGTGGTTGTCCCACATCCTCCTCCTCCTGCTGGGATCACACCTGAGGTGTGGCCGGGGAAAAGGAGGGCCCTGGTGCTGCTCTCGTTTGCCTGTTAGGTGACCCTTTACAGAATTACCTGCCTGTTCAAGAGTTGGTTGCTCAAGGCCTTTGTTGTGCTCACACGAATAATTGAAAGTATTTAAGGGGGGGCCGGGCTAACTTAAATTGCTGCTGCAATTGCTGAAAATAATACTAAGCTCTTTTTAAAATTACTTCTTTTTTTCTCTTATGATGGTGGTCTACAAAGAGATTGTGCTGTAGAGGTATTTCCACTTGTAATGGTGTTTTTTCTTGTATTAGAAATAGAAGCAATATGAACAGAAGAAATACAGCGTGGTGACTTCAGGGGAGGAAGGGAGAGGATTTGTTCCCAGGGTTAGACCTCTCTGATCATCCCCTTTACTACATTCCTCATTTATTCTGCAACTTGGCACTGAGCTGTTGTCTCAGTATCAGGCCTTGCTCTTAAGCTGATCATGCCTTGTAAGTGGGTTTTGTTTTTCATGTGGCAGTGACTCATTCTCCTAAGAGGTCGATAATTTCACAGCTCCTTATCACTAGTTTGTCATTTGAAACAGAAGAAACGCGACTGTGAGTGTCTCAGGTATCAGACAATGAGGTGAGCACAGTGAACAGGTGAGGGCTGGGCAGTTGCAGCTCCCCGTGGCAGAACAGCTTTTTCTAAGGTCTGAAATGAAGTGACTTTGTTTGCAAAGTCATGAGAGCGCTTGTGGAAAGCACCTTCTGAAGGGGGTTTTGCACACATTTGGGTTGGTTAGAGAGTTCTTTCCCACACCAGGATAAAGGGGGAGATTATATTATAATATCCAGCCTCACTGAAATGTATCTTGGGCTCATGTTCTGCTAGTAACTTGTACTAGAATTCAGAATGTTCTCTTTGTGCACTTATGCTTCTTGCACAGAAGTAGCTGAGAAGTTGAAGCTTCTGAGCTATAAATTTCAGAGCAAAGCTTTTCAGATGTGTACGGTTGTAAATCCTCGTCTGTAACCCTGGGTTGTTCTGTATTTACCTGTGGCATTGGTTGGTTGTGAAGCTGCTTAATTTCTAGTGCTGTGGGATCTCTGGGGACAGAAGGTCGTTTTGAGGTGTTATAAAGTGTATATACAGTTCTGCAGGGGATACTCACAGCCAGAATAGTGTCTGTTTTTTGGTTTTGAACTCTAAATTTTCAGCAAAGTGTTGGTGAGCTGGAAGGGGTGAGAGAGCTCAGTGTTACATCTCTAAGAGACTACAGGTATGAACTTTGGGAGGACTGATTGAAACAATCATACCTTGAGTGAAAGGGAAGAGGTAATGGCCAGGTTTGAAATGTGCAAACCTGGAGGAGGAGGTGAAGGTGAACTGGCTTAAATCTGAAAAAATACAGGAGAAATAACCAGGAAGAAAGCAAAGACTTGTCAACAGCCCCCTGGGATCTGGACAAGAGGACTGACCACTCCCTTGGCCTGTAGCATTTCAGATGTCTGCCAGGCTTCAATTAGCTGTTGGTAGCAGCCTCAACAGCCTTTGGATGGGTGGGCGGGACTTAAGAGGAGTAAACCACCTAGTGTTTGCAGAATTAGCACTGTTATGGAAAAGATTTGGTGGAGGAATCCTTCCTGGCTAGCTATTGAGACATTTAGACAAGAATTGTAGTGATGGTGCTCCAAGGATTGAATAGAGACAGATTTGAAGAGCTTGCATTGGGACTTTGCCTCCCCCAGCCACTCTTGTGTGGGAATATAGTGATTTTTTTGGAAGAATTCTGCTGTGGGGTAAGTTCTTCAGCTCTTCCTACCTGTATGTGGGCTGGGAGGTTGTACAAAAGCCTTGGGTGAGCTTGTTCAGCGTTGGGAGTGGGCTGTGAAGCAGGCAGGGGAGTAGGGACATGTTCGAGAGGTGTTTCTTCGTGGCTACAATAATATGAAGTATGGTTTTATCTTTTTATTGAAATAACCAAAGAATCGAGTTCCCACCTAGCAATTGAAGCTTCAAGAACTGTCATTCAGAAGTGGATTCATGAGATCTTGAGTGTTGTTATGGTGTTGGTGGTGCTGCATCTGAGCAAAGTGTTGCCTCTAGTGACGCCTGTGATCCAGCAAAAGGAGTGTATGGGGTGGCTCATTTGGGAGGTGTTTGCAGCAATCCCCATCCCAGCATGCACAGACCTGCTCCTCCACAACTCCTGTGGAGCAGGTCTTCGTGCTGCTGCTGACCCCACAGCATCGGGAAGGCACGCAGTGTGATTCAGAGAGTGGTTTTCAACCCCAAAAAGTGGGAGATGAAAGCTTTCTTGCTCTGCTGCTTAGCATAGCTGCAGAGTTCTGCGGTGTCGTTTTCCTATCTGGAAGATAGAAGTGATGACGCTTACACACCTTGTCAGTTATGCACTGCAAATATCTATGTAAATTAAAGCATCTGTGAAATGTTTTCACTTCCTGTCTGGCTCAGAGTAGTCCAGATGTCCCGGGCATAGTCCGAGTTGCTTAGCTCTCCAGAAAAGCTGAAGCTTCTTTCTTCAGAGTACTGATTCACACTGCACTAAAGGTGCTTTCTTACCACTTTGTCCCTCTGTCCCGTTCCCATCAGATTCCTGCTAGCATCCTTGGCATTCATTTGTGGTGCAAATGGCTCCTATGAATAGGCTTCCTGTAAGGAGAATTGCTGTGCAATGCTGCATTGCCCTGGTGCTGTTAAAACTGGGGAACCTGGAGAAAGGCTTGCTTGGAAGCTTCACTATCTGCAGTGTTTATGAACTGTGGGCTTGTCTGGACTGCTTGTCATCTTATTAATGGTTTGAACCGGCTGCATCAGTCTTGATGGCTGTGGGAATTGGGAGAAATCTGATAGAGAAAGAGCTATTCAGCTCTTGCCAGGGCAGCTTTGTATCCTGCAGCGTGTACCTGCCAGAGGAGCTCCCAGCAGCGCCTTGGGGAGGGCCAGGACTGGAGGGATGTGCTCAGCAGGGGTGTACAGGAACCTGTGCCTTGCCTGTGCAGCAAGGGGTTGGCATTTACTACCTGCTGATTAATAGCACTGGGCTTTATTTCTTCATAAAGATAACCTTCTGTGTATAACCTGTGTGGGAGCTGAGGCCCTGAAGTCAGCAAACAGCCTGAGAGTGTGGATAGGTAACCAAAGCCTGGATTTGGTAGGGAGGCTCATCGGGCACAAGGTAAACATCCACCTCCCCGTTCCAGTGTGATGCTTCCTGAGACTGCAGAGAAAACAGAGCAGCTTACTCAACAGCTGATGGCATTTGTGTGGAAAGAGCTGTATCTGTTCCTGAAAAAAAGGACTGTTAACCCAAAGGATTGCCAGCTTTGCTCTGATTTCATCTCTTGGAGCTGTGACATCTCTATAATTTCCTCTCTGGTTGTTTGCTATAAAATCTATGTTCACTGCTGAGAGATGGAATAAGTTGCTGTGCTTGGGATCAGGTGATGGATTTGTGAAATGTTTGACAGAGAATCATTCATCTGGTGGCCAGTTGTGGCCTTGGCTGTGTAGGGCTCTCCAAGGTAAGCTGTGTCTAATGGTTTGGAGGCTCAGACTTGGTTTCTGGAGCTGGCAGCACATTGCAGTTTCACCTGTGCTCCTCTTGCTGTATCTGACCTGGGTTATGTGGGTGGTATTGCTGTGATGGGGGGCCTGAGCTCTGGGACTTCTTACTATCTGTGGTGTTAGTTGACTAAACTGTTCCTCTGCCTTAGTCCCCCAGCCTGTAAAATAGGACCGATAGTATCAGGCCCGTTACCCATCAGGAGATCCCTACCAGCTTCTCACAGTCTGTTACTGTTGCTCAGATACCTAAATGCCCAATTTGCCTTACAGTTCAGCTGAATGTTGCCAGGAGCTTTCTGAACAAGTTTTGCCAACAGAGCATTATGCCAGGTATTCCTTTTATATTTGGATTTAAACTGCTTGCTTGTGATCAGCCTCTGCTTTGGCACTGAGGGAGCAGGGTATTGTATCTGTGGATTCCCCTTGGACATTCAGATCTCAGAGAAACCCGAGTAGGGCAGAGTGGAAGACACAATCCCTTTGGAGACTCTGGGTGGTGTGTTTCAGCTCTGGGCCTTGGTTGTGGGGAGCCAGAACAGAAGTACCACTTAAGTACAAATCTTCAGATTTATGCTTGAATATGAACCTCGGGTGGCAGGCAGTTCATGGAGATCACCAGTTTGCTTCCCTTTCCTGGGATCTGCATCTTTTGAGGCCACAGGTGGTTCTTGCTGAACTGAACTGCACTGTCCTCCCCAGGTTTTGCCTCTGAAATGTGTAACAGCAAAGAAACAGGCTTCTTTATTTGTTTTGTCTTGCTGCAGAAGTGCCTACCAAGGAGGTCATGAAGTCTGAGCCTGATGGTGCTGGTTGGGGTCTCATTTAACACCTTCACAGCCTGGATGAGAAGGCAAGGAGTGTAATGTTGGTAGCTGGTGCCTCCAGGTTGTTCCACATGAGACACCTTTCTGCTTCCCTGCAGTATTCAGCTCTTGATTGTGAGGGAGGATAAGAAAGCCCTGCAGTGCTTCCTGTTGGGTTGGAGATAAGGTTATACCTTCCTGACAAGCTGGCACCAGGGTCGGTTCCTTCTTTACAGCAGGATGGGGCAGATGGATAGGAAACTGGCTTTGTTTCTCTGCAGGGCTGTTGTAGACACCCCTTTCGAGGAAAGGATTAACAGCACACCTTTTCTGTTGATAGAAAAGGAGGGGGAGTTTATGAGCACAGGATCTCACAAGTACTTTCTGCAGGCTGTGGACCCGCTTTCTGATGGGATTTTTTTTTTGCTCTCTGCCATAGTCTTGCATACTCAGGATGAACTATTTCTTTGTCTGCATCCTCAATTACTGGAGGTCAGGGCTCCTTTCCAGGGTGTGGCATTGTCTGTCCAGCAGGCACAGAAAGGACCAGAGAACTCGTTAATGTTTTTGTGTAAATACAATTGAGCTATTCTTCAGACTCCAGTCTGCTTTATCTGTTTTACAGTAAGTTACAATTCTACCCTCTCTGACTGCCTTTCTCTGTCTGCCTTCCCAGCACTGGAAAAGCTGTTCATCAGAGAGGTGAAGCTTCTGTATTTTACAGGCCGAACCTGAAATTGCAAAGATGTGTTTTGTCTAGAGCTGAGCAGTGATTTACTGGCAGTAGTTGTGATTCTCAACCTGTTGGTACTTTTAGAAGAGGGGGCAGCAGGTGAGCTTGGTGAAGACAGAACTGAGCAAATGAGGTCAGATCGTGTCACAGGACATGTCCTTTCTGTCTCCCCACCGTGTTTTATCTGTGCCTGTAGAGCTCCACAATGCAGAGTTAATGATAGATCCACTGCACAGAAGACTCTGCCTCTCCTCTTTGTGGTCTGACTCTGTGTCTCAAATCCCAGGAGGCTTAGCATAGAGGGAGGTCTGATGATGGGGCTGGACAGCAGGCAAGTCTGGCAGACAACCTCCAACCTCTAGTATTACTTGGCTAACAGAATATCTCTGCAATAAATCATGGGAGATGTCAGCCTGGTCTCCTGCTCCCTGTTTTTTACAAGGAGACAGGGTTCATGGGAGATGCAAAGAGAAGCTGGAATTGTGCAGGATTAAAGAAACTGGTACCATCAAATACATCTATTGAGCTAAGCAAGGAGGGTCCCCCTTGTGAATCAGAAGCTTGGCTTTATCTCTTCTCTGCACTGCAGACTCCTGATTTGCTTCTCCTTTTCTGGCAGGATTTGGTGCTGTTTTCTGGCACCACGTTTGGTGCTACATCCAAATCTCGGCAGGTCGTTTTTCAGGTGTACCTGCAAATCTTGGCAGCTCTCTCTGGAAATAATGCAATAGAATGACAGTGAGCAGTATCTTGTGGCTTAGGCTCTTGCTGCAGCCTCTGCCTGCTGCACAGCTCTTCTGATTGATCCTATTGGCTTTGTACTTGGATGCTGATATTCTCCTGTTGCTCCCCTCCTTATTAAGCAGTCTCTCTGGGAACTGAGTGCTCATCTGGTCCTTTCCTCGCTAGGTTGATGATCTGTGCCTGGCCCAAACAGGGCTTCTATGAGATATAAATGCATGTGACATCCATCTCCTGGGCAGGTGATCATGCCATTTCACCAAAGGCCTTCCAAGGGCAACCAATGGTGTCTTTCATCACTGAGGCAGGTGGTGAATTGGTGATTCTTGGTGGGACACGTTCCAGTAGAAGTAGTGGTATCTCTCTGTTGACAGATAAATGAACCAGCAAAATTGAATGTGTGTATTTAAAGAAGAATGGACACCACTAGTCTCCTGTAAAGCTATACCATGTTTTTTTAAAAGGTTTCACATTGCTGGTAACATGTATTTCAGTTTAACATCAACTCCAAACACTCCTCTCTTTTGAAAGTACCATTCAGCTTTTCCAACCTGTGAGTTTCTGAACAATTTGTATAAAATTTCAGGTCAAAAACATTCCTGCTTTTGGAGAAAAGCCTTTTCACTGTTAATCTCCTTCCTGTTGCTGTGTTTTGTGTTGGTGACTGCTGCTGTGAAGTGAGCAAGGAGCGAAGGTCTGCAGTAGTCTTGGATCCTTTGCCCCAGTGATTGTGCTCTGTGTAGAGCTCAGTGGTGTGCGAGCAGCTGAAGTGATTCCTTCTTGTATGTGTGTTACCTTTCATAAGTCTGTTTGCCCTGCTCAGCTAAGGCTGGCTGACTTCCAGGTACTCGAGCTCCATTGAAGTCTTGTGAATAAAACACTAGCAGCCCAGCCTCCTGCATACATAGATTTACAAAGAGCTTTGCAGACAATCCTGTTTGTCAGGAGTCTCTCCCTTTGGCTGTGTTTTCAGCTCAGGGGTTTCCAGTTGTTACCAGTGCCAGTAACTCAGGGTTTTCACATGGGTTTTTGCAGGACTGGCTCAGTACATCCATACTGTAGCTCCAAGACTTACATGCTTGTGAGTCTAATGTCTTTAAGGTATTAAAGTGCCTTAAAATGCCACTGTTGCTGTCTGGATTAGAACAGACCCCTTTAAAAGGCAGTTAGACAGGATCAGTATCCAAACATCAGATCCAGGACAATATGATGTGGACATTAAGACATGGGAACAGTGGAGCTCTCTGCCCAGGAAGTGGTTCTGGTGCAGTTATTTGTAT
Organism: Scytalopus superciliaris; assembly: GCA_013400415.1. Classification (NCBI taxonomy): domain Eukaryota; kingdom Metazoa; phylum Chordata; class Aves; order Passeriformes; family Rhinocryptidae; genus Scytalopus; species Scytalopus superciliaris. Next base: position 456,018 of record VXBX01003748.1, on the reverse strand, counting down.
CCTGGGGTCTGTAAAGGAACTGGTCATACTGCAGTATATTCTGATTCCTCTGAGGCACTCAGTATTTTGCACTCTGGTGCTGTCCCTGGATACAACAGGAGACATTGGTAGTCCTGAGAATGGGGCAAGCTAAGCTCCATGCTAAAACTGAGCAAATCTTTCCCTGAAGAGTTCTATAAACCTCAGAGAGAAACCTTGCAGAAATGCTGGGGATTGATTTAGTTTTGATTTCTCTGTGGTGGGATATTGCTTTCTTCAAGATCAGCTCTCGGGCAAGAGAACCCTGAGCGCAGGTCAGAGGCTGTGCCGAGGCAGACAGTTTTCAGTTGTCAGCATTGGCATGTGCCTTCTGGTTCCTGCTCTCCTAATAACGAGCATGCAGGCTGGCAGGTCAGTTGTAAGTGAACTCGATTTTTATCAGAAATGGCTTTGCTCTGCAAGGCTAGAAAGCCTTTATGATCCCTGCCTGGACTCCCTGCGTGACGGGGAGATAGTGAAGCATTATGGCAGCCTCGGGAGGCTCTGTGGCCTCTCTGAGGTGCTGTGGGTGACCTGGGTGCTGAGGGATCCCACTGGTTAATACATCCCTGGACCTGTAGCTGGCAGGAGGGACAGGCAGCAAGGTCCTGTGTGGCCTCTTTGCACAGTGACTGTATGGAAATTGCTTCACCTCTCTGTGGACTCGTGTTCCCCTTTGGAGCACACACACACACACACACATACCACAGAAACAAAGCTGTGTTTCAGGTCTTTGGCTTCAAAGCATTGAAGGAGTTCAAAATAAATCTCATTTATCCAGGCAGCAGTTGTGGCTGTCCCAGAAAGTTTGACAAGGGGCTTTATCCTGACATGTCCTCAGCTCTTCTGCTCTGAAGTGGTTGTTTATTCCTCCTGCATCCTTTTAATGATATAAGATGTAATCAAGAGCCAGCTGAGACCCAGTTACATAACTGTTGTCAGGGTTTCTCTTTGGCAGCGTGGCCCTGTGTGCTGTGTGTGCACTGACTTTCAGGAACTTAGGGATTTTCTGTTATTAACCACATAACTCCTGAACCTGATACGGTAAGTGGTTTGTAGTTGTAGGGTTGTTGTTTTTTTTTTTTTTTTAAACACCTCCTAACATTACCTGACTTGAGTTTTTTAAAATTCAGTGTGGATTTTACTGCTTTTATTGTGAGGTTGGTACAGGGTTGACGTGGTCTGGGTAGACCCCAAGCCAGGCTCCCTCTGCAAGGCTGAGTATACCTGTAGAAGCAGGTGGCTGTGCTCTTGCCAGCACAGCACCCTCTGCTATTCCCTCTGCTCTGGGCCTCCCCACAACTCTTCCCCTTCAAACAGCTCATTGTTCTCAGTCCAACTTCTACTTTCCTGCCAAGTTTCTGCTAATCAGTGTGTTTTCTCCTTTTCTCTTTTATGTCTGTCCTACTAATAAAATACAGTGCAAATGGCTAAGTGAGGGAGGAGCTGTTGTTTTCTTTGGCACATGGTGGCCATCTCAGCAAGGATGGAACCAGACTGGAGCCAAATATCTGTTTGTTACTCAGCAGGAAAAGGTGCCTGAAGACTTCCAGCCAGCCCTGTTGCCTCCATAGGCCTTCATACTGCAGCCCTATGTGGTGGTCCAGCAAAGATGCTCCAAGGAGCTTCTTGTGGAGCCTGGTGTTTTTCCTCAGCATCCCATGGATGCTGTTATAGAGTGACAGAAAATAGTTCTTTTCCTCTGTCCCTGACCACAGTCTCAGCACACAGAGTCCACAGCTTCTTGCTCCTGACAGGCCTGATTTAAATCTTGCAGTGCAAGAACAAATGCTGTGCGTTGCCAGGTTTATTGGTCAGACATTTGTCCCCTGGTTAGCAGCCTTTAGATGGGCTCTACTTGGCCAGTTGCAGCTGGCACTTCATCCCCAGTCTGGCTGTATCCAGCATGTTTGCAGTCTGTGCTTTAGTTCGTACATAATGTGTGATGCACTAATCCTCTTACCTGGAAGTCATGTGTGATAAAGCATTGCTGGTGGGAGCTGTAGCCTCTGGTCAGACACAGTTTCTTTCAGAAAAAGTGATTTCTGTCTGTGCTGGAAAAATGCTTTGAGCTGGATGAGTTTCAGAAAGTGTGAGGGGTGGGAAGGTCAGATATATATCACATTTTGTTATTCCAACACAGAGTTGAAACCCTAAGATGGGACCCAGCAGATGGCATAATAAAACTGCCAGCAGTTTTAGGCTTGAAGGGGAAGCTTTACAGCAAGAAATCTGGAAATCTAAATTACATGTGAAAAGGTTAGATTAAGCTCCTAGATTTGAGAAAATTTAGAACAGAATTATGCTTTAAAAAAATGAAAGAAAGGTCAATTGAAAGTAAGCAAAGTGTCTTTTCTGACATAGAAGTTGATGTGCAGTGTGTGCATTGCCCATGTTTCAGCTTTGTCCCAGGCTCAAAGAGCCAAAAAGTGAACGTAGACTCCCTCATGATGGGTGTTAATCACAGCATGTTGTGCCAGCAAAGATCAGAGTGAAAAATTAACAAACCACATCCATTGTGAAAAATACATTTAAAGCTAAAAGTGGTGTTCAAGGTGCCAGCAACAGAGAAATGTAATTTTTTTGTGTGTTTGCAGGAATCATAGTAGAATGGCTGAGCTCACAGAGTCTGAATCTAGTACATAAATTATTCTCCAGATCAGCTCATGAGGGAAAGGAATTTGAGAAATAATTCTGTTGCCTTCAGGTATTATACCAGCATTAATTGCTGGTATAAGTCATTAACTGTGGCTGGTGTGGAACCATAATCTAAACATTACAAACCCACCTGCCAGTGCTTCAGTGGGAAAGCCAATGATAAATTGCAGTGTGGTATAAGATACTGTGCTTTTCTGTCATTCGTGTTTAGGGATCCTTGTGTTTATCTGCTTATCGTTAGACTTAATCCTTTAAAGCAAGGACTGTGTTGACCCCACTGTTGTGTTCTCATGCTTAAAGAAGCTCACCCCTTTTAGTGCTGCAGTGTCAGGAAAGAAATGATGCTGTGAGAAGTGTCTTCCTGTAGTTCTTTTCATTCAGTTGGTGAATCTTGAAGGCCACAGGCTTCTCGTGACTAAAGAGGAGGGAGTTAAAACCCTGTGCTTTGGTGTGTGTGCTCACTGAGTATCTGCAGTTCCAGCTGTTGTGGGTGCTTTGCTTTGTACTTTGCTGTGGCTGAATGGTGCGTTTGATGGTGTTTTCCTGGTTGTCTTTCTTTAAAAGGCAGATTGGGAGCGGCGCAGAGAAATTTCCTTACTAGATGACATTTCATCGCAATGTCCGATCGTTTGGGGCAAATAACCAAGGGAAAGGATGGGAAAAGCAAGTACTCGACTCTCAGCCTGTTTGATAAGTATAAAGGAAAGTCAATAGAAGCTATCAGAACTACAGGTAAGAAACACCCTCAGAAAGCTTCTTTTGATGCCTTCCAAGAGTGTTGTCCCAGAGCCCGTTCAGATTGTCAGCCCTTTGGGGAGGGTGCCCAGTAGGACACAGCTGGGGTGCAGAGGTGTTTGTGCTGGTGACTGAGCTTGTGTTCCATTAAGGCTTCAAGGAAAATGTCACTGGCACTTGGTGCTGCTGGTATTGTGGAGACATGGAAGAAGGACACAGGACAGCTGTTGGCCCTTTCATTTAGCCTGTGTCCTTGCTGCAGAGTGGTGGCAAACTTGAGTGAAAGTCCTAACAGGACAGGGCAGTTGAGCTGACTGGAATGCCTTAAGCTGGTCAGACCTTGTGTGAAGTGAGAGTCAAGGACTGAAGGCCACTGGGGAAGAACTTGAGTCAGTTTTGCATTGGAAATGTGACCAGAAGTAGAGGGCTCTGGATTTGGTGTGAGAATAGAAAACAAAACCCAAAATACTTTCTTAGTAAGCATGGTCTCTGGTGAGTAGAACTGACAGATCTAGACCTGGGGACTCCTGGATTAGGTTACCAGTTTGTCTACTAAGAGGTGGACTTGGGTGACTGTTTCCCCAAGCTGTGAAGGGGTCATGCTGCTTCTTCTTGGTGAAATGAAAGAGAAGGATTTGCACAGGTAGCTAAAAGACTCTGCGAGCACTTTGTTGGGGAGAATTAGTTCTCTCCCCCTCTGTAGGAGCTGTTTGCCAGCTGCTACTACAGACAGTCCTGTGGGAAACAACCTGTGTGTTGACATAGCAGCAGCAGTTCTGTTGGGACTGTACCCAGGCACAGTATCCTAATTAAGATTACTTATCCAGCAGGATACAGCCCTCTGACCTGCTGCTGTCCCTTTCTCACTAGTTATTCCTAGACATGGCTTACAGAGTCTTGGGAAAGTTGCTGCTGCCCGGCGCATGCCACCTCCTGCAAATTTGCCTAGCTTGAAGTCTGAGAACAAAGGAAACGACCCCAACATCATTATAGTACCCAAGGACGGTACAGGATGGGCAAACAAGCAGGATCAGCCAGACCAAAAGAGGTGGGTAGAGTGAGTCTTTGGCCATTTTGTCAGGCAAGCAGCAGCACTTGTGCGCTGCCGTGCTGTGTGTTGGACCATAGTGGGCAGTTCTCTGTTGTCTGTGCCAATGCAGAGCCAGTATTTTAGCCTGATCTTTTAGCAACTGTCATGTTGCCAGGGTTGTTTTCCTGCTTTCCTTCCCCTGTGATCTCACCTCTGGTGTCTCTGCCCAGTTCCAGTGCGACGGCTGCACAGCTGCAGGAGTCGCTGCCGCAGCAGGGTTTGCAGAAATCTGTCTCCAATTTACAGAAGCCGACACAGTCAATCAGTCAGGAGGTAAGTACAACTGGTCTCTGACTGCCACCCTGCTTTCTCTGTCCCCAGGCAGCTTGAAGGTTTTCTTTAATTGCCTCTGTTTCCTTGCACAAGTAAGAACAGCTCCTGTATAATCAAATCTCGTGGAATCGTAGTTATTGTGCCCCAGGAGTGCTGTGTTGCAGTTAAGAGTATAAATCTGTCTACGTTACCTCTGTACCTTTCAAGTGTGTGCAGAAAGTCTAGTTTCAGTCTAGAAAAAAACAACTAGAATGTGGGATGTCTGGTTAGCACTTCTACACTATTTTACTTTGGATCTAATTCAGCTGTCACATGGTGACAACAGATCCAGTGCTTGCTCCCAGCCTGATGAAACTTGATAGGGATGGGTCTGGTCATGTGGGAGAAGTAGCCGATATCAGGACCCAAAAAAGCTACTGGAAGTAAGAAGCTGCCCCAGAGGGTGCAGGGACCTGTCCTCCCCTCTGTGCTGTTGATTTCACCCTTCGAGTTCCAGAAAATTTCCCAGCCCTTGAGGTTCAGAGAAATCACGAGAGGAGTTGTGTGTTCAGAAGAGAAGAGTGGTTAATGCATGAGAAAGTAGGGTAGCCTTTAGATTGAGGTGTAGCCTGGAACAAACCTAGGAGTTTGAGAGGTAAATGCAGCAGAACAAAAGGAAAAACCTGATTGGAGTGAGGGAAGCAAAGACAAATGGTTTGAGTTGGTGAAGATGAGCAGGGGACACATTAGGGCAGAGTGTAGCCCTGGAGTGGGAAACAGCTGACTTTAGCCCCAGCAAGATGCTGGGGAGACCTGGGGTATCCTGTGGGTGATCTGAAGGTCTGAAGCATAGCAGGTGCCAGCCAGGAAATGAGAAACAGTCATGAGACTTTGCTGATCTGTGGGTGTTGGGGTTTCTTTGTTTTGTTTTCAGAGTACAAATTCAGTGCCAGGTGGACCAAAGTCATGGGCACAGCTGAATGGAAAGCCAGTAGGACAAGAAGGTGGTGAGTATGATAAGCAGAAATGGAGCTGGGTATGTTCCTGCTTCTCCCAGATAGGCATGAGATGGAGTGGACTGCATTTCTTCCTTCCCTCCCTGTCACACTGGTGCAGAATGGGACACATGTCTTGGTTACAGTGCAGGGAAGGTCTTATGAGTCTTCTTTTCAATCTGTGTAATGTGTTGGCTGGAATGATGCAGATGCACCTGTTCAGGTCTGCCAGTGCAAGACATGGCTTGAACAGAATGTGTCTAAGGGCCACATTGAACCAGAGTGATTCCTGCTCTGGGGATGCAACAGAGAGTTGTGGGAGGTGAAGGGTTTGAAGGAGAAGGGAAACATTTGCCCCTCATCAGCAGAGCAGTGTGGAAAAGGGAGTGAAAGAAGGGAAATTTCCCTGAGTAACTGTGCTGCTAATGGCTTCTGCTTGACTGAGAATCTTGAAGCAGTGGTAACATAAACTGGGAATTTAGTTGTCTTCAGATGCATCCATTTCCACACAGGAGGTGGTTTCCAGCTGCACTGAGTATTGCCATAAAAACCATAGTGAGAATAATGGCTCAGTTCCACTGTTTTAATATGAACAGACCTGGAACCGTTCAGTTGTGAGTGAAATTGCAGAGAGATTTGAAAGAACTGAGACAGCTGCTGATTGCAGAAACAGAAGGGACCAGTTTATCCTTAATTAAATGAGGCCCTTAATGAGAGGGTGTTTCTCAAAGGCTAAACGTTAAAGCAGAGACTTGTGCTTGCCTGAGATTGGTGGCCAGTGCAAAGACTGTGTCATCTTTGGTTAATTGGTATTCTTTTGAGTCTTGCTTTGTGGACCTCGTGTGGAGTCATTTTGAAATTGGATGATATAACACTGTTATTAAAGATTTTTTGAAAACACATTCTAGGTCACACTTACCAATATAGAGTTCTCAACCCAAGAAAACAGTTGCACATGTGGCTAAGAGCAGCTTAATTAGAAGGTAATTGAATCACAGAAGCATCAGAAATCTGGCTGAAAAGAGGCCATCCCATGCTCACACTTCTTCTCCAGTGAAATTGAACAGCTGCTTTTCCTTCTAAGCTAATACATCAGTTTCTGATATTGTGGACAAAGAGGAAAGTCTCTTGGTTTTTTGTTTTTTTTTTTTAAAGTTTCACAGCTGTAAAATCTCTTTTGCAGGAAGTTTCCTGAAAGACACTTATCTGTGCCATTCTAGTTCAGTGGAATAACACAGCAGAAATCAGCACTCACAGCATTTCACAGCCACTTTGTGGTGTATTTGGGAAATGTTCTTCTTGAGTATTCTCATATCTCCAAATTACTTGAAGGTGTTACATGGAGCAGTTTCAGTGTCTCTCCTAGGAATTCCACATGGGAATTCTTGTGCATGTTCCAGAAAGTGGAAATAACTTAAACCAATCCTTCTTGACTCTTCAGGGCGCAAGGAGGGAGAAAGATAAATGAGACTCTTTTGTCAGGTCTTCAGTACTCATTGCTGATACTTCTAACGTGGTAATTCTGAAATGCCCTTTTTAAAGAGAGCATGAGCCAAGTAACACTAAGAAACAGTTCTCAAAAAAAGCAATTCTTTTAATATTTAATAGTGCAGTAATGCTTGCAATTTCCTTTTATTCTGTGTTATCTTGCCAACGGATTTAGGAGAACTGCTGTGTTTTGTGTTCCAGTCACTGGCAGATCTTTAGAATTGACAGAAAACTGTCATTCTGGGGTGACTGATGACTCAGCAAGACAATTTGCCAATGCCTAGAAATGAACCTGGCCTCATCTGGCCACTGATCTGCATCTTGAAAATGCTGCAGCAGGGAGGAGGGTGGGGATGGCACATAGCACCATCCTTATCTGTGGTCTATTGGCAGAAATCTTAACAATACACTTCCCTGGCACAGTGAGATCTGAGCAGAAACAGTCTGAATAGAAATGTCAAATGCTTGATAGCAGGGTATCATCTACAAACGATCTCACAGAATTTATATCTCTGCCTCCGTCTGAATTCTCTACTTTACAAAAATAATTGGAAGCTGAGAAAGTTCACTCTGACTTCGTTGAACGTGAGAATTTAAATGAAGATCCCAAGTTAAGCGTGTGGGAGTGCTGGGTGAGGACATGTGTTGTCGTGTTGGTGACAGTGTCTGAGAGTGTTTGGGGTGTGAGCTGAGGTGCTGGAACAATAGTAATTTGGGTTTAAATATCTGGAGGCCCAGATTCGCAGGAAACACGTTTCCAGGCTGATCTTGTAAGGGAGCTGAAAGAGTGGAAAGATCTCCTCTGAGTCCCACACTTATTTGTCTGACAGGTTCAAGGGCCTCAAGCCGACTGTTATCCTTCTCTCCCGAGGAATTTCCGACGCTGAAAGCAGCTGGCGAGCAGGACAAGGGTGGCAAAGAAAAGGGCGCCTTAGATCCGTCGTATGGGCCAGGACCAAGCCTCCGCCCCCAGAGTGAGTGAAGGATTGTGTCCCTCTGCCTTACCCACCTCATAACCCCATAGACTGTGTTTTGGGCAGGGTGTGCCAGTTCACAGCAGTATCATCTCTTCCCTCCTTACATTTCCTTTTATGTTTTTATGAGCTTGTATGTGTCAGGTGGCGTAGCAGGTGATTGCAGGTCAGCATGTGGTGCTGGTGTTCTGTGGGCCAGACAGCCAAGAATGGACTATCATCTAATATATTGTTTAATAAAGGTTACTGTGTGATGTTACAAAGCAGGCCCCTCAGCCTGGGCTGAGGGAGCCACAAGGAAATGAACGTGTGGTGTAATGTGGCTTCTCTTTGAGTGTTTGTGCATCTAATTGGCCTTAATTCTGCGGGGTAAGGACTGTGGAGATGGGGAGCAGAGCTGGTAGGAATTTAGGCTTATTGGCAAATAAGGACACCCCTGATGGAGCAGTTTGTAACAGCTGATGTCACATGAGAAAAAAAAACACAGTTGGAGATGGGTCCTTGATATTTTTCTGCAACCCTTAGCGTAATAGGGCTTGGCCAGAGTAACCTTGTCTGCATTTACAAATACTAACGTAATTGTCACCTCCTTTGCAGATGTCACCAGTTGGAGGGAGGGCGGTGGGAGGAACATAACCTCTGCCACATCTCTGACCGCCTCCCCTGCTGAGCTGGGCAGCAAAACCTCCAGCACTGGGGACGGAGCCCCCTCCTCGGCGAGCACCAGCGACCCGAAGGAGCCGTCTCTCCGCCCAGCCCAGCCCGTCCGCAAAGGGGCTTCGCAGTTCATGGGAAACGTCTACCAGCCACCGATGTACCATGACATGCTGCCTGCTTTTGTAAGTCGCCCTTTCTCCACAGCTGTGTCACCCCCTTGGTTCTTGTAATGCGTGTGGGAGGTTGAGGTCAGCTGAGATGTGTTTTCGGGACTCTAGGTTGGTTTCCGTGGCTTGCTCGGGGTTCCTTCTCTTGATTTAGGTTCCCCTTTTGTTCTAGAATAGTGTAGCACAGCCGTGCTCAGCCCAAGGAGAAGTTGCCCCTTTCCCTCTGGAACCGTTAACACATGGCCTGTTGGGCAGCCAGACATGAAATGTTTGGTTTCCCTTTGTGTGGGTGCAGCTACCGTGCAGCTGTTGTAACCTAATCTGGGTGAACTTTCCCGTGGCATGGAATAAAACCAGGCTAACCTGCTTTGCCTCGTTCCAGATGTGTCCACAGCAGCCAGCTGAGACCCCTGCATCACTGGACCGAGGGTCTTTCCCCGTTCCTCAGCTCCGCCTTGAGCCCCGGGTACCTTTCAGACAGTTCCAGATGAATGACCAGGATGGGTAAGGCTGCCATCACTGTCCAGCTTGAGAGGCAGGTTCAGGGTGTGCCATGAACCTTAAACTAGGCAAGAATTTGGGCCAAGGATGCAGTTGTGTGTTGGAAACTGCAGGCAGCCAGGGGGGAAACAAAAGCAGCAGTGCTTTGCTCCAGCTATAACAGCAGCTGTAATGTTGCAAGGCTGTAAGCAGTGTGTGTCTGGAGAGTGGGTGGACATGAGAAGTGTGTGATCCTGCACTGAGAGAGTTGCAGCTCCAAGCTGTAAGGCCTGGGAAGTGGGTACCATACAGAGAAGGCAAAGAAGCTTTGCTGCACAGGGAGAGAAACTTGCATGCATTGTATTATAAGTGTGTGGTAGAGAAGGACTGACCCATTGTTATAAACTCAGCTCTGCATTCCTTGCTTTACTGTTTGCTGTGTCTGACCATTTCTCCATGTTTCCTGTAGAAAAGAGAACAGGCTTGGCCTGTCTCGCCCGACACGTCCGGTCCGGCAGCCAATAGAGCGGGTGCCCCGGCCCACCATTATCAATGCAGAGAACCTGAAGGGGCTGGATGAACTGGACAATGATGCAGATGATGGATGGGCAGGTAAAGTGCCCCCATTCTCGGGCTTCAGGCAACATGAAGTAGCCAGGATAGTCTTGTGGCTCTGTTTTGCTGCCACAGAATGAAGGAGGGGAAGCAAAGAGTGGTCTTTGTAGTTGTGAAATTGCTGCTGGTGTAAATGATGACACAATGGATCCTTCTGATCCTTCCATCAAAATGTGCTCAAGGAACTGGATCTGAAGACTCCTAAAAATCTGAAAACACCAAACAGCAGGAGGTATACCGTTATGGTGGCTGGGAGGAAGAGTTAGTCCTGCCTGTTCAGTATCCAACTGCACACAGTATGGCTTGATGTTTGTCTCCTCATTTGCAGCCTTCATTCCCAGGCTGTTTGCTGCTCCTCCTCTGGGACCAGCCCAGCTGTTCAGCAATGTGTGTCCACACTGTTCACATAATTTCTTGCCTGATCTGGTTGAAAATGTCCTTGCTCATTGTGGGGGGGTTGGGCTAGGTGACATTAAAGGTCCCTTCCAACCCATTTGATGGTTTCCAGTACCTGTAGTGGACATTTGGCTTTGGAAGTAGTTTATGCCTGTGTGTTCTGTAGTTCAGTGCCAAACAGGGCATAAGCTTTATCAGGAAGAGACCTGTTCCTTTCCTCTCATATATGCCTTCTCCATTCCTGCCTTTATAGGCATTCATGATGAAGTGGATTACTCTGAGAAACTGAAGTTTAGTGAAGATGAAGAAGAGGAAGAAACTCTTAAAGATGGACGACAAAAGTGGTAAGAAGTGGACTTGCACTTACAGTTACTTCAGTAAAAGTGAACAATATCAGGATCTTTAAAAACTTGTTCTGAATGTGGAGTCTTGATCCCTCTGGTTTGTTGCTGTGACACTGTTGATTCCACTGGCCATTGTTTGAGTGAGCTTCAAAGGTCTGTGTAGGTCTTTAAGCTGACTACCTGTTTTCCAGGCTTTTTTCCTCCTCTCCTGTGTCTCACCTTTATCCCACTGCACAATAGAGGAGTTGATCCTTAATGCACTTTAGGAGAAGCACAATGCTTGTTCTGGTGGATTTTTGATCTTTCTGTTGCAGTCAGTTGCCTTTGCCACTTGCCAAGGCTCTGCAGGTGCTTTCCAAGGCAAGCAGCAAATGCAATAGCAGAGCTGTTTCTGTGGCAGGAACAGCTGGGATCCCAGAAGGCAGCGACAGTTGTCCCTGAGCTCTGCAGACAGTGCAGATGCCAAGCACACCTTGGAGGAAGGGAAGAATTGGAGCGAATCAGTTGGCTTGTCCCGGCCAGTCCGGAAAGCGCAGGAATCGCAGCAGCCCCCAAGGAAGCTGAATGGCTGGAGCTCTGCATCGGAATACCAGGTAGGGTGAACTCGTGTGGGTGGGATGTGACACATCGCTGTTGTTAAGGGGCCACTTTGACATTTCATTGGAAATGGGACACTGATTAATTTCTCAGTTCTTGGTTTATGTCCAGCTGGAGAGAAATCAATCTGCATGGCACTTCCACTAGGGAGAAGAAATGTAAGCCGGTCCAGAGCAGTGGGGTTGTCAGTGAGAAAAGGGAGCTATCGAACCAGACAGCAATAACTCCCCCCACTAAAATGGGGATTTGTGCATGAGGATAGAGGGGAGGGAGTCAGGAGAGGATTTCCTCAGCATGGGATGCAAAACCCAAGATAGAGGAGGTGGTTGGGCCATGCTTATTGAGGAATGTTTTTAATTTGGCAGAAGCCTGCTCTGGGAGGTGTTCTCAGGCAACAGTCCCTTGAGGATAAGGAAGAAAAGGTGCCCCTGAGACAGAAGTTTGTGCATTCTGAGATCTCTGAGGCTGTGGAGAGAGCCAGGAGGCGGCGGGAGGAGGAGGAGCGGCGAGCCAGGGAGGAGCGCCTGGCAGCCTGTGCTGCAAAGCTCAAGCAACTTGATCAGAAATGCAAACTGGCTCAGAAGAGTGGGGAGACCCAGAAACACACAGAGAATGAAGATGTGCGACCCCCAAGCACAGAGAAAAACACTGTGCAAGAGAATGGCCATGCTGTCCGTAAAGGTACAGAAACATTGCTTGACTCACCTTGTAAAAGCAACTTCTTTCCTGTTGTGCTGATCCCTTACCTGGAGTGGGAGAATTCCTGGGAGGGAGCATTCAGAGGGCCCTTCAGCTGCCCTCAGAGTATCAGCTGCTTTGTATATTCTGTGGAGTGTTTTGCATTGGTGACAGAGGTTCATTTAAGAGAAAAAGCTATGAAAACAAATGCAAACTTTTTTAGTTGCCTTTATGTGTGCTCAGTCAGCTGTGCTAGCAGAGGCCTTGTTGGAACAGGCCTCTTAAGCTTCTCAAGATTGGTTGATAATATTAAGTGCTCATGGCCACAGATCAGAAAATCAGTCAGCAGTGAGTGCTGGTGGGCTGAGGGACTAACAGGGGAAATGGACTTTCTCCCCAGTGCTTAAGCAGAAGGCTGATAGGAGAGGAGGATCTGGGAATTCATCATTAAAACAAAGTGGACAAAGCCCTCTACTGCTGTCAAGGCAAATGATGTGCTATATATGATTGTAATAAAACTCAGCCATGTAATGCAGTCAGGACATGCCCACACTGTGTATGTTGTGCTGTGGTGTGCACTCAAATCCTGTCACAAGCAGGTCTCTCCAAGGCTTATTTTCTTCTCTGCAGCAACCCCTGAGTTTCACACACAGGATGTCTCTGTTGGCTATCTGGAAGAGGAGACTCCTGCCCCAGCAGCAGCAACCCAAAGTAGCAGTGAGGAGGAGCTCAGAGAAGCTCCCTCCCCAGCACAAGAATTCAACAAATACCAGAAGTCTCTTCCCCCACGATTCCAGAGGCAGCAGCAGCAACAGCAGCAGGTAATGGGTGTGACACTCACACCTCTCTTCCTGTGGACCCTCACTAAACCATTGCCTTTGCTCAATTCTCAACACCCTCAGTCTTTGAGTGGGGGGTGATAAATGGGGTTTTACCCTGACCCTTTTCAGTACTTCTGATCATGGTTGTATCCTGTCTGAGAGGGTAAAAGAGCTCTGTGTGGGTTACATGAGTTTTCTGTGCACCCTGTGGTGCTGGAACTGTTGTAGGTAGATCTTTCTGTGGCTGGGAAGAGGTTGGTGCCCTTACCCTGTTAGGTAAATGCAGCCATTCGCTTGCCAGGGGCAGATGGTGCATGGGGTAGCAAGCTGTTGGACTGCTTCTGGAGTGGGAGAGAGTTGTGGAGCAGCTTCTCATTCCACCTCCTGCCTTTCCGGAGGGCTAGTTCTTTACTGTGCTCTCATCTTCCGTGAGGATCTTCTAAATCATTATTTTCTTTGCTCCCTAAGTATGTCTGGTCTTCACTGTTTCATTTTTGTTGCATTGAAGACTCTCTTCTGGGGCTCTGAGACACCAGCCTGAAGTGCTTTGTGCATCTTGCATCTTTGGCTGACCTTTCAGTGCCGAGTGTGCCGTACGTGCTGTTCAGCTCAGCTTCCAGATGCAGTGAGTCTCCATAGGGCAGCAGAGCCAAACCGAGGGACAGAATACTCAGGGGCTTGAGATAATGCAAAGTTAATTGCCATTCTTCATAGAATAGCCACTTGAAATGTGATATAATCAACGCTGCTGCAAACCTTAGTGAAGAGCTCACAATTGGCTTTTCCTTGGAAGCTCAGTAATTGCTCTTTTATGGATGTTCCCCTGTGCTCGTTGCTCAGCAGTTGACATTTTCATGATTCAGATGTACAGCAGCAAACGCTGCTTAATGTTACTCTTGAAAAGAGATGTTCTTAAACTAAAAAGAATTGGATGTCTTTGCTGTCATGCTAATAATACCACAGGTCATTGCTACTGGAAGAACGTGGAGTTTTATTTTATTTTCTCTTACCCTCTGTGATGTTAGTGTGTATGAGGCAGTGCACATTGTGGATGGCTTATATTGCTGCTTTAGTAGCAGTGGCTCCATGAAAAGAACAAAATAAAGAATAGTGTTGGTATCATGAAGGAAATATTTCTCCAAGATACTGGAAGACTAGATAATGCAAATACAATCTTTGCATTTATCAGAGTATTTCTTGCTGTAATGATGTGTCAGGTTCAGATTTAAGGGTGTCTCTCACTCTGCAGTGGGGCGGTGGCTTTTTTAATAGACAGTTAAAGTATCTGACACTGTTTTGTGCTTAGCAAGAAAAGATGGTGGAAAGTTTGACAGGTAAGTAGATGTATTTCATGTTAATTGGAGCTGTTTACTGTTTGAAGGCTTTCTTCAGTACACAAAACTCCCTTCAAATATAGGTTCCTTTTGTACCCTTAGCAAAAGCTAAATGTCAGATCAAATTAACATCATGACAGTCCTCAGCTAAAGGAAGGTGGACTGGCGGCGTGGGAGATGGAAAACAACCTGCAAGTGTCAGCCCATCTCTGGAGGATGCACAGGAAATACTGTAAAATATTAATAGCCCTCTTAATTGAGTTTAGGTTGTTTCTATCTAATCTGTTCAGCTAACAGGAGTGGAACTAATATATATGCACACTAAATAAATTAGAGCTGCATTTCCTGAGAAGTGCAACATCTTCTAAGGTATTTGGTTGCAATTAGGAAGTGGTGTTTGACAGGAAGTTGTCCTGTATTCATAGAAGTGTTGAGAGGATGCAAACTCTGGCCTTAAAGTTGATCCCCTGTGTTTGGCCATGTAGCCTGGCCCATAGTGGTGTGACATTCTGGCTGCTCTGGTATTTACAGAATAACAACTGCCACATTCTCAGTTGGTAGTGAATTGGCCTTTTCTGCCTCACCCTCCCATCTGATCTGGGACCGAGCCTCTAATAGCTGGCATGCGTTTTCCTTTGGCTGACCTGGCACTGCAACCATTTGTGTCCAACGGCCCATCCTTTCCCCTGCAGGAGCAGCTGTACAAGATGCAACACTGGCAGCAGCAGGTGTATCCTCCCCCATCCCATTCCCATCCCCAGCGGACATTCTACCCACCACACCCCCAGATGCTTGGCTTTGATCCTCGCTGGATGATGATGCCCTCCTACATGGACCCTCGCATGGCCCAGAGTCGCACCCCCGTGGATTTCTACCCTTCAGCCCTCCACCCTTCAGGTAAAGTGTTGCCAGTGTTTTATCTTGGCTGATGAGTTGGTCCATGTCTGGAAAGTCTCTGTTCATCACTCATCTTAGCTCTGTCCAGACTTCACGTCCTGGCTGGCATCCCTTCTCTAGGGATGGGAAAGTTGGTTGCAGTGGGAGGTGGTGAGGAAACAGAGGAGGTTGAGAGGGAGTCCATCCCCTGTGCTGCAATGGGACACCTTCCCTATCTGTTTTGTGGCCTTAGTGGGTGTGACTGATCTTGTCCCTTGGAGGAGGGGTTAGTGAGTCCACTGATCTTGCCCATTGGAGTCGAAGGATGTTTTGGAGTCACTGTAATCATGTGAAATCTTAATAGATCTACATCACAAAATGTGATGGAGAATCCCTGTAGTTCCTGAACTGTGTGGTCTTAACATCTTCCCATCTTGTTACTGACCTTCATAGGTGTGATTGTGAACACCAGGATGTATAGATCATTTCCTTGAGTTTGTGGTTTGTTTTCACACACCTGCTTGATTCCAAGCCAGTGATGCTGTGTAATGTCTGTGCAGTCTGGGTTTTGAGAGAGCTGTGTCATCTTTTGTATCACTCTAGGTATATCTCCCAGATGTGATTTTCCAAGCATTTTCCCCTCTACTAGTGAGGTTTCCATGGCTACAGTCACCTGCTGCCCTAGGAGGAAGGGAGTCAAGCTAGTGGGTTGTTTAATTCTTCTTGTCTGTGAGATCCTGGTGCTAATGGCATGAACTCTGTTGTGAGCAGGCATGATGAAGCCCATGATTCAGCAGGACTCCATAGGTGGGAGCAGCTGTCGGTCTGAAGAGCAGAACTGCCAGGCAGGGCAGGCAGAGAGGAAAACTGCTCCCTTGGATCCTGTGCCAGTGTGGGGCCAGGACAGCTATACATCTCTGCAGAGCAAAGGATATTCCCTGTCACATCAAAAACAGGCTGACAACATGAGCATGGACGGGCTGCATGCCAGGTGAGTGTCCTCATCCCCTGTCCTCGTGCACGCTGTGATGGGAGGTGCTGACATAAAAAAGCAGGTATAGAGTTGACCCCAAAGATATTTGAACATGCCCAGGTACTGACCTGATGGCACCCTTACACTGCTGAGTGTGCTTGCATTCTGAGCTATTCAGAGGTTTTCTGTCTGATGCAGTCAAGGCTGACCAGCTTGGAGCCTTGCTCAGTAGGAGAGGCACTTGTCACCTACATGGGAGAGTACAGAAAATGATGAGTCAGAAGTTCTGCTGCGTTTTAGTTTGTCTCTCAATTCATTTGGCATTCTAAAACAAATACATTGTTCTCAGATTCCACATATGTTGGAGGCTGAATACCCCTTCATTTCTTAAGTTTTATGCCCATTTTTAAAAGATAACTGCTTTCTTTATCATGTATTGATTTGACAAACCAGGCAGTACAGCCCGGGGCCACAGCAGACATGCCCAGCACTCTGGGATTTATAGGCTCATTTAAAATAAAGCCTACTTTATTTATTTGTTTTCATCTTTTATGCCCAGCCTGGGCCCTTGGAGATGGGCTGTGCTCAGCATTACCTGACTTCCTTTTGTTTGTTGTTTCCCTTCTCAGGAGTGACAGTTACTCTGCTTCTGGAAGGCCAGAGAGTCTGAGCACCCAGAGAGATCTGTTTGAGGAGAGAGGGGAGGAGTATTTGAATGCTTTTGACAAGAAGGCCCAAGCAGACTTTGACAGCTGCCTGTCCTCTCAGAGGATAGGCCAGGATCTTCTGTTTCAGCATCAGGAGACTGTGCAGGAAACCTGTCCTGCTGGCAGCCGCCATGGAAACTTGAGGTGTTCACCCCTCGAGCCTGACTTTATCCAGGCAGAGAAGAAGCCTGAGTATAATGGCTGGGATATCAGCCACCATCAGAAACCTGCAGAGACTGCAGCAGAAGTTGCTGAAGAAGTGCCCAGGGATGAGCAGACATTCAGTGCTGACCCATGGAAGAAAGAAGGAGCCAATACCAAGCAGGCCACTGAGGAGACAGCAGAGTGGGCTCCTGAGAACCGCAACACCAGCAGTCAGCACCAGGAGCAGATGGGGAGGACACGGCGATCCGGCCCCATTAAAAAACCAGTCCTGAAAGCCCTCAAGGTGGAAGAGAAGGAAAAGGAGATGGAGAAGGTTAAACTGGAGGGTGAGGACACCTCACGCCCGCTGAAGGAGAAGGCAGCTGTTCAGAAAGTAGAGAATGAGTCAGATGACTCTGCAGCCTTGCTGAACTCCACGCGTTACCTGCTGGATGACAAAGGTTCTTCCCAAAACAGCCTGGCACGAGAGGCTGAAAAATCTCAAGAAGAAGAAGAGGAGGAGGAGGAGGAAGAGAAGCCAGAAAGAACCTGGGAGAACAAACTATCCAGAGAGACTGGTGATCTCCCGCCCACAAAAAGAAACAACTGGATCTTCATTGATGAGGAACAAGCCTTTGGTGGGAGAGGTCAAGGGCGTGGGCGAGGGAGAGGCTTCAGAGAGTTCACCTTCAGAGGCCGAGGCGCCGTTGTGAGCAGCAGGGGAGTGTACAACAACCAACGGAGCAGCCGAGGGCGAGGGCTCCGGGAGTTCAACCAGCCAGAGGATTTCCCCAGAGGGAAGCCGAGGCGCCGGATCGCCAGCGAGACACACAGTGAAGGGTCAGAGTATGAGGAGCTGCCCAAGCGTCGCCGGCAGAGGGGCTCAGAAAACAGCAATGAAGGCTCTGTGCTGGACAGGGAGGACAGTGATTTGAAAAAGGGAGACTTCAAAGAGTCTTGGAGGTCCAACAAAATCTATTCAGATGATCACAGTAGCCTGGATCCTAAGATGAGGGCTCCAAGAGCGTTTGGGAGATCGCTGCCACCAAGACTGAGCAACTCCGGCTACGGGCGAAGGGGTTTCATGGGTAAGGAGCCCACGCAGTGGCAGGGCAGGAGTGGGGGAGCAGGGTGGCAGGAGTACAGCCACACCTCCCCGTCAGACGCTTTTGGGAGCAGGCAGCAGTCTGACAGGGACTACATTCAGGATTCTTACAAACACACGGATTCCTTCTCCAGCCGGGTTTTTGATGAGAGTCATCTGGATGACAAAAGGCACTTTTTCCAGGAGGATTACTCAGCAGATCAGGAGAACATAGAGAACAGGCCGTTCAGGAGGCGGCGGCCCCCCCGCCAAGACAAACCGCCACGGTTCAGGCGCCTCAGGCAAGAGAGGGAATCGGTGGGGCAGTGGAACCCTGAGGAGGGAGGCCCCAACCTGCTGCCCAGCCAGTGGCCTGGCAGAGCCAAGCTGAGCACCACGGAGAAGAGCAGCATCTCGGGCAGGCGGTCCCCTGAGCTGTCCTACCAGAACTCTTCGGACCACGCCAACGAGGAGTGGGAGACGGCGTCGGAAAGCAGCGACTTCAGCGAGCGGCGGGAGAGGCGGGATGGAGTTCCAGAGAGCGAAGGCCAGCTGGAAGGTGGCCTTGGCACTGGGAGCCTGGGAGAGAAGAGGGAACTAGCAAAGAGGAGCTTCTCGAGCCAAAGGCCCCTGGTGGACAGGCAGAGCCGCAAGGCTGAGCCAGCAGGGTTTGCAGAGCAGTCTGTGAGGACTGGTGTAGGAGCAGCTTCCAGATACGAGAGCCAGCAGAACGGGACCCTGATAAAGAGCAAAAGGTAAAGTTGCTTTCTGATCTGTCACCTGCTATGCAGATACTGAAAGACCAGACATACACCCCATGCATTTTATTCTTGCCACTTTCCCTTGTGTTACAATGACAGTACTAAATCCTTTCCCTTCTTTCCGTGCAGGTCTCCAGAAGAAGGAGGTGGCCTTGGTAACACCAGTGGTGGGAGCAGCCACTCCATTTACAGCTTGGATAGGGGCTCCCATGCTAACTCAGAGAGTGCTGAGGGGCCAGGCAAAAAGCCAGAGAAGGAGCCCAAATCTACTGCACAAAGAGCAAGTGAGAAGGGAGAGGCCTTGTCACAGTTTGAACTGAGTTATGGAAGTGAGTGTCTTAATGAATATGTTTCTTTAAGGGGATAATGCATTGTGGCTGACTTCAAGGCAGACTGATTCAATCTAGTGTAATTTTGAATATTAGGTTAGATTTTTTTCCATTGGTTTACACAAAGATGAAAATCCTATCTAAGTAGGGAAAACATGGAAGGTAAAGATGGTGTTAAATTTTAAACCAACTTTAGACAGATCTGACAGTTTCTCTAATGTATTCTTCTGTAGAAGGTTTGGTTTTAGGGAGAATATTTCCATATTTCTCTCTAAGAAGTTAATGTATTTTAGGCTTGAAATTTATGTGGTGTGAAGGAAGCTGAGAGCATCCAGATTGGGGAATTTGAGTCTGAGCTCATGGCAGGGAGGCAAGAAATAAGTATCTCTGAAAAGACAACGTGAGTTACAACATAACTCACATTTCCAAGCTCTTCAGCTGAACTGTGCTCATGTTGAAGCAGAGGAGAGCAAAGGTGCAGGGTAGTGACCGGTGGATGTCAACAGATTGTCATGGCTTGGTTTTTGAAGCTTAGCTGCTGTGTTGTTAACTGAACTTACTTGCTTATAGCATGGATCCTCTTTGGAGTGCACTCTTTAAATTCATTGCAATTACAAAGCCTTGCATGCACACACAGGTGCACCATTTTTTCCCCTGTGTTCTTTGCTCAGGTGCCATCATGGATAATCGAGTGTCAAGCACAGCAGAAGAGAATGAAGTAGGTTCTATGGCAGGTGAAGGCTTCATTGAGGTTCTTACCAAAAAGCAGCGTCGTTTGCTGGAAGAGGAGCGAAGGAAGAAGGAACAGGCTGCTCAGGTGAGGAGTGGAAGGCAGGAAAAGTTGGACCTGTTACATTGTTTGGATCGTGGTCAGAGAAACAGGACCTCAAAATGTGTTTGCATGAACAGAAAGATACACAATTGGCTGAAGTATTACAGATGCTGTATTAGGCCCCAGAAACATGCTTAGGGCAGGGGCCATTGGGCTGAAAAGGAGAGTTTGATTTCTAAATGTTCTTAGCAATTATTAATTGGGAATTAAGGAGGGTTTTCTGGAGTGGTCTTCGTTCAAAGCGACTTGGCTCACTAAGCCAGCTGCTGGCTGTAATTGTGAGATATTAGACAGCATGAGCAGTAAAAGAATTCTGCACTCTAGCTGTTACTGCTAGAAAAAAAAATCTCATGCTGTTGAAACAGCTTTTTTCAGTGTCTTGTTAGACTGGGAGACCCTCCCAATCTGATACCTGTACCTTTCCTGTCACAGGCACCAGCTAAGGCCCGTGTCCTTCAGTCTCGCATTCCTCCTCGGTTTGCTAAGAAGCAGAACAGCCTGTGCTTGGAGCAAAGTGATGTAACAGTGTCTGGAAATAGCCTGGGCACAGAGATCTGGGAGAGCAACAGCCCAGGTGAGTTTGGGTCTGTCTGTTCCTGAGGTGTTCACAGAGCTGGGGAATCCTCTGGGGTGTGCAGAAAGGACGGGGTCCATTGCTTAAGACAAGACAACCCACTCTTGTCCAGTGCTGGAAGTAGGAGGGGAGGTAGCAGACATCTGGAGTAGCATCTGTTCTAACCTGTTCAGCCATCCTCCTCCTTTGTTGACCATGTCAGTCTCCTAATCTATTTTCTTGGGTCTTTGTGTCACATCAAGATTCTACTATACAGCATTTTTTAGTGAGCTGGACTGGATTTACTTCAGCCATTTTCTCATCTCTAGCCCTGAATAGATAGTGCCTCCCTTGTTTCTGTCTGTCCTTTCTCCTGTTGTCATCATGTTCCCTAAGAAATCTCCTCCCTGTTCTCTACCCTCACTCCCTATACCCTGTGTTATCTGCTGCATCATGTCTCAACTGTCTGAGGTGGTGAAAATAGTCTTTCTCATGCCTAGAAATGGAAGGTTAATGGTGCAGCATGCACAGTGTACATGGTGTGCTCAGTTGTTCCAAGTAGCTGAACCCTGCCCTCTATTCTCTTCCAGCTCTTTCTGTTCAGTCTCCTGGCAGTGATTCCTGGAGCAAGCCTGTAAATACCTTTAATGGCACCGAGTCTGGCACCACTGAGGTAAGTGGCACCTAATGTGCCCTTCAGGTATTGTGTGGATCAAGTATTAATGCAGGTGGCTTTTATGCGTTTCATGGCTCCATCTGTGCTTAGTGACTCTCAGCTCTGCTTGTGCCATTTTAAACTGTCTCCTTGCAGTTATAATTTGAGCTTGACGCTGCTCAAATCTTGACCTGGAGAGCCAAGTGCTGCTTGGTGCTATGTGTGGGTATAAATCTGGAGTAACTGTGTGGTAGAGCTATTCCAGGGTTATGCTCATCACTGGATGCAGAGTGTGGTTGAGGAAGGTGGAATCCCATAGGTCCCGTTTGTGCCTCGTGCCTGTGAGCAGTGTGCAGCTGTAGCTTTAATGCAGGGAGGGCAGAGGAGGTTCCTGAATGCTTCACCTCTGGAGACCTAGAGTTCAAATTCGGTTTGGGTCACACATGAAATGAGTTTGGCAGTCGCTGTGTGTGACACTTTTTCCTTACATAAAGCCAAGGTGCATCGGTTCACCTGTCTCGGGGCTGTGTGAAGCTGAATCAGCAGCCGAGGGGTGCTGCAGGGTCAGGCCCAACTCCTTTGCAGAGTGTGATTTGGAAAGGGGTCGTGGTCTTGCTGTTTTCTGGGATTTTTTTCCCTCCTTTGTGGAGCTGGGTCGGAGTCTGGGGCTTTAACACATTTCGTGCTTTGCATAGCAGGGATTTAAAGGCAGCCAGGGGGATAGTGGCATTGACTTGAGCGCGGAGTCTCGGGAATCCTCCGCGACCTCCTCTCAGCGCAGCTCTCCATATGGCACCCTCAAACCAGAGGAGATGAATGGGGCTGGCCTGGTGGACCCAAAGCCTGACTGCCAGAAGGAGCAAGTGCAGAAGCAATCTGATAAAAAGGTAATCTGGATTTGCAGCCAAGCCAGAGCACAGAGTGAGAGACTTTGTTGGAGTGGTTGTGTTGTTCTTGAAAGCATTTTTAAGGCTTGAGATTGGGTTATTCAGTCTTTGTGTCTCAGCCTCTCTGCTTTCCTGTTAAGGATTCAGATCAAGGCTCAGGACAGAACAAGGAACACAAGCCTGGACCAATCGGCAACGAACGCTCCCTGAAAAACAGAAAGGGTTCGGAGGGAACGGAACGGCTGGAAGGGAATATTCCCCCTGTTAATGGGGTGGAAATTCACGTGGATTCTGTACTTCCTGTGCCACCCATTGAATTTGGAGTAAATCCTAAAGTGAGGATTGAATTTAATTTTATCTTCTTGGTGATTTGAGCTTGTTGAGACTTGAAAGGTGGTTTTGAGGCAGAAGGATTATTTAGAGGAAGCTTCCAGCTGTAGATTTGCCTTTGATTTCAATACTGACACAAACCAGGTACTCAACATGTCTTGGGAAACATGCAGTATGCACTTGGAAATACTGTCCCAAGGACCAGCTGGGGTGGTATCAGAGGTGAGGGACAAAATTACGGCCATCTAAGCCTTCATATGCTTCTGGGGGTTGCCTGCTGCTGAGTGCTGAGAAGTGTCTTCTTTTCTCTTCCAGCAAGGCTTTACTGGAGGACAATGTAGTTTGTAGTGTCATGATTCAAGATAGAGTCATTAACCATGAGAAGCAGATGGGTGGACCCATGGACCTGGAGTTGAATTTTGTGTGTTTTGCTTTCCAGGACTCTGACTTCAGCTTGCCCCCTGGTTCTGCCTCTGGCACTGCAGCTAACCCTGTCACCAAATTGCAGGATGCCTTGGCCAGTAATGTAAGTATTTCCGGTTATTTGGTATAGATTTATTGGAAATACTTCTTAGTTAGGCCTCAGATGCTTTCAAAGGGAGCAAACCTATTTCTTTGCAGTTGATTTCACATTTAATGCTGCTTAGGTATTAAATAAAGCTCGTGTCACTAAAATCCAAAAAGGAAATCTGTGCCCTCAAGATACCTTGATAAAATGAGTGTTACAAACTCAGAAGTGATGTAGGCAGCGACTCCATTATCACTGTGACCTCTGTAAAGCAGGAGGTGTTGCTGTCTCTGAGATAACCAGTCTCCTCCCTTGAGACACACAAGCATGAACATGGCCATGGTACAGATAGTGTGGCATGTTTAGACCCAGACTGCCCAACTTCCTCAGGTCTCATCTGCCACAGAAAGGCAGAGAGAGAGCTGTAACTTGTTAGTCAGGCCCTTTTAGAGGTTTCCCAACTTACTCCAGCCATTTGAGTATTTCCTTATTATACGTACACTGAAAGCCCAGCTGGTAGCTCAGCTGTGGACAGCAGTGTGAGACATGCACAAGGCTGCTTTTGAAATGTCTTCAAGTTTGTAGACTGGTTTTGATTTTGGAGATTAGTCTTAAGGGGCTCTTTTCAGAAGTGCTCTTTCAGAAACAGGTTCTGTATGAAACTTAAGTAGTTTGTAAATATGGGACAGGAGGGAGAACTCTTCTGCAAATGGAAATTACTGGATCAAACTGGTGTTTCAGTGGAAGCTGGTATAATTCAGCACAGAATGCACAGAACCAAAGCTTCGTTTATTCCGAGCGCAGAATGGATCACGGCTGAATGTGGCACTTGACTCCTGCCTTGGTGGCTCATGACATTCTCCCAAGAGTTTACAGATATTCACCCTTTACAACTGTCCCCTCAGGCAGGGTTAACGCAGTCCATTCCCATCCTGCGAAGGGATCATCACCTCCAGCGCTGCATCGGCCTGAACCCCATGTCCTTCCCCACTGCAGACCTCACTCTTAAGGTAAGCAAGCTGGCATGTGTGTTTGGCATAGGTGTGGATCTCTGTGGGCAGAGAAGTGAGGGTGGAGAGGTCTTTCCCAGAGTGTTTCATTAGGTGTTGATAAACCTTTAATTAGCTTCTGTAAAAGTTATGCAAATCTGCTACTCAGTGTGAGTGCAAGGCCCTCTGTTTCAGGTCCTGGATGCTGAGGTCCTTGCCAGTTGTAGAACAAATGTAACAGAGCTTTCCTGCTATTCCAGTAGCTGGGTAGGATGGCTGATCAGAGGTCCTGGGTGTCTGATGTTTTAAAGAGGGGGAAACAAACAAATCCCACCCAAACTTGCGAACAGCAGCAACAGCAGAAACCCAAATGAATTGGAACACAGAACACCACCACCCCAAGCCCAAAAAGCTCAGCAAATACCAAGGGGTTTGAGTGTTTGTGAAGGATGCTTGTGCATTGGAAATAGGTGTGGTACCCCTTTACCTGAGACCTGCCACCTTTCCACTGTGAATAGACTACAGTGAATTTGAACTCACAGGAGCAACTCTAGGCCTCAGTATTGCCCTCCCTATTTGAACTGTCTGTAGTTATTGTCCTTCATTTCCGTAGATGGAGTCTGCTCGTAAAGCTTGGGAAAACTCTCCTAGTTTACCAGAACAGAACTCCCCAGGAGGTGCAGGCTCAGGTATCCAGCCTCCTTCCAGTGTTGGAGCTTCCAGCGGTGTCAGCTACAGCTCTTTTGGTGGAGTTTCTATGCCTCCTATGCCTGTGGCATCCGTAGCACCTTCTGCATCTATTCCAGGTACCTGCAAACTGCAGCAGCAGCATTTGCATTGTCTGGTTTGTAGCTGGGAATCATCCTCTGATTCTGATAGATGAGAACACAGGGAGAAGAGCTTCCATGTGAAGTAACTGGCTGGCTGGTGTTTAATAGATTATTAACAATTCAGCCAAGACAGAAAGAGGGACTGTCTCCTCACTTTGAAGAATGTTACTGGAGTGTGACTGGTACAAACTTAGCACAAGGACAGCTTGCCCTGTGTAGTGGCACATCTCTCTCTCTATAGATCTTCCTCACCCTTCACTGTGTGTGCTCAGTAGAATAGAAGGGAAGAGACCTATGGCTGAGAGATTTCAACAGTCCCAATATCAATATCAACCATTCCTCTGTTCCTTTTGCCATTGAAATCACAGGTTCTTTCTGAGCACCTCCTGCTCTTCATGTGTAATAACAATGTGCTTACAGTTCACAGAACTTTGGGAGGGGGGAAAGTGTTCCTGCTCTTGAATTAAAGGAAGAGGTTAAGCTCAGTCATGTGAGATAACGTGTATAATTAGGGAGAGCATCTGCAAAGAGGAAGTGTACTTGGAGTCTCTGACTCTTAGGTACCAAAGGGCTTTTTGTGTATGTACTATCTTTCTCATGTCTCAATTCAAGAATAGAGTAGAATGTGTAGTGACTCTGTTACTAACTTCCACTTGGGAAACAGATTGTTCCAAGTCAGGTGAGCTCCTTCCTAACCCACCCTAATCTTGCTTTTAAATCCTCTGGTTCAGATCTGCACAGAACCACAGGAGTGGCACAGCAGTTACCAACTGGTGCTACCCTTGGGGTGAATACAGCATTTAGATCTCTTGTGTGAAGGTCTCAAACACCATTTGCTCTTTCTGTCCCTTCCAGCTGCAAAGATGAGGTGTTTGCAGAGCAGGTTTCTGGCATTTAGGAACAGTTTAGAGTGCAGTTTACCAATTCCTGAACTGTTAGTGTCTGACTGTTGTGTGGAGGTGGGAAGCCTGGGTTTACTTTTAGGCTCTTACGGAAAGGTATGATTAATTCTCAGCAAGTCTGCTGGTGTTGGTATGTGGAATTACGAGCTTCATAGGCTGACCTGCTGAGAGGTAGGAAATAGTCCTGACCTGCAGGTCTCTGCAGTGTATCTGTGCCTGTGTCTCTCCTGTACCTGGAATTCACAGCCTGCCTTCTCTGATGTTCAGGTAACCATATTCCACCCCTGTATCTGGATGGCCACGTGTTTGCAAGTCAGCCCCGCCTGGTCCCTCAGACGATACCTCAGCAGCAAAGCTACCAACAGGTAAGGGAGCAATTCAACTTGAAACTGGTTTCTCAAGAAGTCTTTAGGGGTGGCATTGAAGAAATTAAGAGTCATTTATCTGTCTCATAGCCCAGAGGAGCTGAAGAGGGAGGGAGTTGAGTTTTTTCCCTTTTTGTACCTGTGCCCTTGGCCTGGGCTTAAGCTGAAGCAGATGCTGCGGCATCTGTGTGAGGTAAAGTGATACTCAGTAAATTCCACAGCCAGTCAATACTGATGAGAAATTTCACTAGTAAATAGGGTGTTGGTAGTGTTGGGAAAGCCTCCTTCAAGGTTAAAGAGTGCAGGCAGGTGAGAGCTGGGATTGTTGGTTCCCTTGTGTGTCCATCAAATGCCTCTTGGGGTGGGTGCCTGTGCAGTGTCTTCCCTGGCAGAGTGCTGCTATTCTGTGGAATGGTGCAGGGGCTGGGTAAGGCCACAGTTGTCAGGCACACTGACTCATGGAGAAAACTGATGGGTTTTTAACAGCCTGGGAGGGTTTCTGGCTGCTCTCGTACCTCTCAGTCATAATAATTTCTTCTTCAGGCTGCTGCTGCTCAACAGATTCCCATTTCCCTCCACACATCCTTACAGGCCCAAGCTCAGCTTGGGCTGAGGGGTGGTCTGCCTGTTTCCCAGTCCCAGGAGATGTACAGCTCCATACAGCCCTTCAGGTAACTGCTTCCAGCTTTCCTTTCCTTGTGGCTTGCTCTCTTTGTTTTCCTGATGTCTGTGTGCTTTGATCAGATATTCCAGACTCACCTTTTCTTTCCCTTTTGTTGGAATGATGTTTCCTTCCACCCTGCCAGTGTTAGTAGAGGAGAGCATGAGAGTGAATGATCAGAATTAGTTTTTCAGTACCTCAAAAACCTAAACACTGAGGTTTAAAAGCAACTCTGGGGGTTTTTGGATAAGAATTTAGGAGTCTCTAACTTCTGATTTTTTTTCTGCTTTGCAAAACTGCTGCAGACTTCTGATAACCTAAATCTTCCTTTAACTGCTAATCCAGAGGTTGTTTTGCAGGATATTGTAACATAAATTTTGGATGCTACAGAGTGTTGTTCTGTTGAATATTCCTGCAACACAAGGACATGATTGTAAAGGCTCAGAAGTGGCAGTAAAAAACCCTAAATGGAAAGTGGTATCACAGCTTATTTCCAAGCTGTCAATTTAGTACTCTGAGAACTGATTACAGACCAGATTTGTTTTGGAAGGGCATGTTTGTGTAGTCTCCAAAAGTTCTCTGCATACTGACTTGAGCATGTTTCTCTTCTGCAGGTCTCAGGTGTATATGCACCCCAGTCTGTCTCAGCCCAGCACCATGGTCCTGACAGGAGGCACTGCTCTGAAGCCTCCATACTCTGCCTTCCCAGGCATGCAGCCCCTGGAGGTGGTGAAAACCCAGTCTGGGTCCCCCTATCAGCCCATGAACGGCAGCCAGACACTGGTTTATGAAGGGCAGATAAACCAGGCTGGTATGGGAGCCTCCCAGATGGTGGACTCTCAGCTCACCCAGGTTAGGAGCAAGGCTGGCCAGCCACTCCCTTGGCCAGGCTTTTTCACAGCTGCTTGTTTCTGAGAATGGGTTGAAAGGAGTGTTTGTCCTGATTCATGTATCTGTGTGAACTGAACTCTTTTGCAAAGAGGCAGAAGATTCCCTGAGACACTCTGTGAACCATTGTTTGCATCACTTAATTAATGAGATTCCTGCTAATACCTTGTCTGTCCCTGCTGAAATGTGATTTTGTAACTTGGGAGTCAAACCCTGCAGTGTTGCATGCATAGCAGGCCGTGATGCAATAGTTGTCCTAAAAGTACCTCTTCTGAGAACCAAATCCCAGTCATCTCCATGTTTAATTCAGCTTCCAGGGTAACTAGGAACTTGTTTTAGAGGCTCATCCATCTTCTCAGTTCATTTGTTATCCAAATCTTATTTACAGCTTCTGCTGATCTGTTTGGCACAATCCTAACAAGAATTTCAATGTGTGAAAAAGTTTTTGTAAAGCATCATTCACATAAAGACATTGAATCCTACTGTGAGCTTAACTGTGTGGACATGTGTTTCGATTCTCTGGAGAAGTTTGATACTTTTATTAAACTCATCTTAACATTTATTTTGTGCAACATGTTAAGGTTTATTTTTTGTTTCAGAGGGATTTTTTTGTTGTGACTGACGTAAAGAGTTAATCCTGAAAGTAACTTAGGTGAGGAAAATGCAGAGAATACTGGCAAAGTAAATATTTGAAGAAATACTTTATCAATCATAAGCAAGTAACTTGATCTCTTTCACCAGCCTTAGGTTGATATATTTATTCCAAAGTGTTGTCTTAGAACCTTCCAAATCCAGTAATTGTGAGAAAATCAGAGGGAACAGGAGGCACTTCAGTCCTGAGCTGCATTTTTTTTTAATTGCTCTTAATTATTGCCATAATTGGTTTGAAGCTCACTGCAGAACATAGAGCTGAGCTCCCCATCACTTTCTCTAGAGGTTTGATCCCCAAAATGTTTTGGTGTGAAAGTATAGGAGACTTTCTGGTTTGGGCAGCAAAGGTGCAAACAATGACACTGCTGTCATACCAAGGGGAAATACACCCCTGCAGTGACCGTGAGGAAGACTGGGAAACTGGGTGAAGGCTCTAGGCAAGGAGGAAAGCCCTGTGTCCAAGTTCAGTTATGTTAACTTGGTGGCACGTTAAAAGCCCAGCTGATAAGGTTGTTGGCAACACTGCCAGAACATCCATTTCACTGTGAAAGTCCCTCCATTACAGTGATTTGCATCTATTCCAAGCCAGACTGCACTGTTGGGGAGCTTCCTTTTAGCAAGGCTGTGCTTTCAGGGTGTTGGCAGGCAGCGTGTCAAGCAAAGACTGTTGCTGCCATTAAGGTAACTACGTGTCCTTGTCACACAGCTGACAATGCCTGTGCCTGGCTCCCAGCTCCCTCTGCCCCGCTACGGCTCTGGCCAGCAGCCCCTGCTTCTACCACAGTCCATCCAGCTTCCTCAGGGGCAAAACCTGCCTGTGGGAGCTCCCCGAAGAATCCTCCCTCCTGGATCCCAGCCTTCTGTTCTTGCTGCCAGCAGGGAGGTAAGGATTAACTCCTGGTGCTCATCGTGGCATTCAGTAACCCCGCCTGTGTTGAAGTTTTGCTCCTTGTTAAAAAGGAGAATGGCTTGTTTGGGGTCCTTAAATAGCCATGCCAAGGACTGGTGTTAAAATGAAGGAACCCTTTTCCCCCCATCTCCAAGGTGCAGGCCAGCAGTTTCCAGGTTTGCTGCTGGTCCCCATTCTGTTTCCAGGGAGCCACATCTGCCTTGATCCAGTTTGGAGTCTCCAGTTTTATTACATGTTTACACAGGTTTCCCCAGAGTGCTTGAGGGGTGGTGAGCTCCAGACACAGTTGGAATACTGCCCAGATATTTCACTCTGTTGTGAAGCTTGTCCATTTGAGTAGGTATATTAATGTCATGTCTGGTTTGATGGATTCATATCATAAGTTTGTCTATTACAGGGGAGAGAGAGCACAGCAATTAACTTCCAGGTTCTGTATTTGCTTGTGCTGCTGGCTTGGTGGTTTAATACAAACAGATAATTTCACTTACAAGCCTCACTTTCTTCACCTGAAAAAATATTTCTTCTTTTAATGGGCACGATGGGGAGAAGGGCAAAGATTTGGCTTAAGTGTTTATATGAAGTGATGAGGGATTTGTGAATTCGAAGATGATACTCTCTCACTCATTTTCCTCTGTAGTCCTCCCAGATGGAAATGAAAGGGTTTCATTTCTCTGATGGTAAACAGAGTATGTCCTCTGGAGGGTCTGTACCATCACCACATACATACAGGTGAGTTCTTTACACAACTTGAGCTCTGTAGTCAGGATGGGGGAGAAAGAGGGTTATGGTTCATGTATCATCCCTATACAAGATCCACTTGGATTTTCATATGTAGAATGTGCTTACTGCAGTCTAAATACTTATATCAAAATGCATGATCATGGCTTTAATTTTGGGTTTGGACCAGTGTGCATCTGACTTGGCCCTCAGTGGGAAGTGCATATTTGTTCACTGAGTCTCAAAAGACAGTTTGGAATTGGTGTGTGCTTTTGTGTGTTGTTGTGAAGGCAGAAAATTTGAGAATCGTTGAATAGATGTTTTGGTTTCTAGCATGGTCCTCAAGTTAGGAGGGCTGGTGTCTAGACATACCAAGCCATTGTGGCTTCAGGGACATGCAGTTACTTCATTTGTTCTTTTTTCTCCTAACCAAGCCATGTGTTGCCTTTTGGAACGTGGAGCTCATTGATCTGCACAGACCCATGGCCTGTTTGCTGCTGCTTTCTGTGTCTCTTTTTCTTTCACACATGAATAAGGTTCTCATTCCATTGTAGAATTTACTCCATGAATGTTGTCGACTCTTCGATTTCCAGGCCTAGCTCTGCCAGCCCAAGCGGGAAGCCGTCGGGACCAGCAGTGAGCATGGGCTCTGTGCAAGGACACTACGTGCAACAGGTAGGGTGCTGCAAGTTCTCTGTACAACCAGAAAGCATCTGCTCTTCTGCACTGCCTTGGACTGCAGAGGAGAGGCAGCAAGGCCTGGGTACTGAAGCACTATGTGGGGAGCTCTTACTTTCCTTGCAGGGAGAGTGGGTAGGTGAGTGTTTTACTGAGTCCAAGAGTAATGCTGTGTGATACAAAAGTCAGGAGAGATTAGAGGATTATTTGCTCTACTGTGAAGTTTTCATGGGTTATCTGCATTGCCAGACACGGGAGACAGTTCAAAATTCTTAAATGTGAGGTGTTTTAGGAGCAGCTTTGATGTGTTGCATGACTGATGATGGTCACAGTTTGCTTGTTCTGTCTGCCCAGAGGTGCCTGTCCTGGCTAATGCTCTGGTTTTGTGTGTCAAAAGGCAAAGCAGCGGGTGGATGATAACAAAGCCAGTCTGGGAGCAGTGAAGCTGCAAGAAACAGCCTCCACAAACCAGATGAAGCCAGTGCGCACAGGAGCGATCAAACCTCAGGCAGTCAAAGTGGAGGAGAGCAAGGCCTAGGAGCACCTCTGATGCCCAGCTGGTCCTGCTGCCTGAGAGGCCCTGCAGCTTAGACTGGATGCCACTGGATCTCCTGAAAATGTCACCAGATCTATCCCCACCCCACACTGACTGACTACAGCGACATCATTCAAGCCCCTCTCCCAACAAAGCAGTTTGAAACAGTGGATATGACATTGACCTGCTTGCTTTAAAACAAACCAATTGTGTGACTTTTAAGTGGCTTTAGCCATTTTTTTTTTATTTCCCCCCCCCATGCCCCATCCACAGGTAGCTGTGATCGCTCACTTGGCAAAGCCCGTCCTTCTTCTTCCCTACTTCTGTCTCAGCAGAGTGGCAACTGGGGGAGAGGGGTTAGTTTGAGGTTTTTCATTTTAAAGGCAGCTGAGGTTTTTACAAAAAAAGTTGTATCTTTGTTTATAGCAGAACTTTTATATGTTTTCTCATTCCCCCACTTCTTTCTGCTTTCCTCATTCCTTTCAGAAAAGAATTCCCTTCAGCTAAAATGATGTTCTGACAAAACTCTGCTTAGTTTGGTATATGGTTCTGTGCTATGTTGAGAGTTAGAGTTTGTTTGGGTGTATTTCCCCAGATGATTTAATCTTTGATTATTTGATTAAAAAAAACGGGACAGTTAAGGCATTTTTTAATTTTTCAGTATTTTTGTTTTAAGCTAGAAGCAGTGCTTGCATTAGGAGTAAATGTGTACTAAAGGCATAGAGTAGATCAGTGCATTAACCCTGAAACTTGCACCACCTCAGTGTAGCTTTGGGGTGTCTTGTACACAACAAAATGTGGCATTTTCATTTTAAAGACATAAAGCAAACCACCACATTTCTCTTGCAAGTTCATCTGGATCTAGGTGTTTGGTTTTTCCTTTCTGTGGGTTTGGGATTTTTTTAGTGACTGCCAAACACACACCAAAATGTAGATTGTGTAAAATTTGTGAAGAAAAAAAGTTTCTTCTCACAGCACATGGGTCAGAAGAGTTGGCTACAGCCAACGGGTCTGTATGGACTACTTTTTGTAGTTGTGATGCTCTCATGCTCCCTGCCCTGGCTGCTCAAATTCTTTGTGTCTCCTGAGACTTGTTCTGTATTGTATTCATCCCTCGGGGCTGCTCTCCTAAGCTTTTGCTCTTCTCCCTTTTCCCTGATCTTGCTTTCTGTTCCTCTAACTCATGACCCTCTGTAAAACTTGCATAGAAGCACGTTGGTAAGAGAAGCCCCTCTGCAAGGCAGCCTTTTTAGCACATTTGGAACCTCCTTTTTTGTGTTGGAAGTACGTGGTTACAGAGGCAGGTCGGAGTCATCCTTCTGCTCCTTCCCCAGCTGAACAGCAAAGGGTTCTTTACTCCTGATGCAGTTGCATGTAGTGTGTGTACAGCATTGTCACCTCACCACTCCTCTCCAGGATCCCCAAAATGAAGATCCCAGTGGGAGAGGTTGGGTTTTCTTTCTCTGGCTGTTTGGTTTGTGTGTGTGTGTGTGTGTGTGTGTGTGTGTGTGTGTGGCGCGTGTGTACATAGATTTTTTTAGGATGGGCTTTGAGTCCTTCACCTGATGGTAGTCATAAGTAAAAACTACTTTCAGCTAACTTGGTTTGTGTTGTTTAGCTCTTTCAAAATGTAAAGTAGGCTGGTCACTCTGAAGTGAAGCACAGGACCATTTTTGGAGGTGATGGCTTGCTCACGGGCTGCACGTCGGCCTCTGCTGGGTGGCAGAAAGTCATTTGGTGGTGGTTCCAAAGAAGATACTTTGAACAAAGAATGTATTTGGGAAGGGATCTGAAAGGTGTTCTTGTTCCTTTGTTTGCCTTTTTCTTTTTTTTTTTTTTTCTTCCTCTCCCCTTTCTGGAAAAGATCCTTTGTAACTTTCTAAGGATGCATTTGAAGTTTTAAGCTAGGCATAAATATGATTTTTATACAGTAGCTTTAAAGAGCTTAGAAACCTAAACTAACTTAGACATAGTAATGTCCCCTCTCTGCAGGTGTCCCCATTGATCATGACAGAGAACCCGAAGGGAAAGGGATAGGATGGTACTTTAAGAAAAATAAAAGCTCTTTTTTCTTAGGTTTTATGGATTTTTAATTTCAGAGCAGAGTGTGCCAGCATCTCTCTAGCATCCTCCTTAAAGTACAGGGTTTGAGATTTAGTGACAAATATTTCCCCAACCTTCAGGCATCTCCCAGACCTGCATCCCCGTCTGCTAGTCCTGCTCCAAATGTTTTCCAAAGATTGCACCACCAGTAAGTCATCCCACCCTCCTTTCTATTTTCTCCCTTGAAATATCATGAACAACAGAATTGTCTGTTTGGCATTTTTTAATTATCCTTCTGCCCAGCTGGCCCTAGCTAATATCAGCCCAGAATCTAACTGTAATGGCTAAACTTACCTGAGCCCCCCTCTTCTCATCTCTTCCCTCCCCTAGACACACTACTTCAGCTTTACAAAGACACTAACCTCCTTCCTCCCACCTGTATGACTCTGGAGTGGTCAGACACGTTGGGAGAAACTGGGTTATTGCTAGATCCAAGTTTACTGCAGTCCCTCTGGTGTAAATGCCATCAGAACTACAATACTTCCTGTTGGAAAAGGTCACCCTTCTTTCTCTTTTAACCCCCCTCCATTCCTTCCCCCAAACAGAATAAAACACTAGAATTTATTTATACGTATTTGATGTTGTAGGTCTAGGTGAAAAAGTAATTGTTTCACTGCTCTATTTATATATTATGTCTGAATTATTCTGTGCAGGAAAGGCCAAGAAATGCATGTGAGCTTCATTCCATTCCTCACCTTTGCGTGACTGTCAGCTGCAGTTGGCAAGACTCTCTCTCACTTAGTGGAGTTTTGTGTGATGGAAAGCAGTTTTAGAGCCCAAATTTCTACGGTGCAATATCCTTCTCTGGCATATATTTTTGTTTGTTTGTTTAAAGCTAGTCAGTGCAGTTTGTAGTGCTCTGGAGTCAAAAGGAAAAGCCTCTGATCCTCAAGGAGCAGAAATGCCAAGGGTGCTGCTGTGCTGATACAAATGCAGATTGGGGAGGGGGAGAGTGGAGATGCACAGGACGTGTTGATGGGGTTACAGAGGGTCCTTCTGCTCGGAGGGTTTGGGCCCTTCTCTGTTCCTTTGTGAGTTGCTTTTTGACTGGAAATCAGCTACCAAATTGCAGGCTCCTTGTGCTAAGGAGGGTTGCAGGGTGCAGTGGGAGGCAGAGGTGGAAGAACCTACCTCAGCAACAACGGGTGAAGCAGAAATATTCAGAGGCTGACTTTACTGCTTTGTGTTCAGCAGAAAGTCTGAAGCATGTGTGTGATCAGTTCCCTTTCCCTCAGTGTTCATGGCCAGCAGCTGCATTCAGTGCTGCTTCCCTTGCCACTTCAGCTGCTCTTGGCTCTTCATTCAAAAACAAATAAATATTGAAGAGGGAGGAGGGGGAAGGCAAGAAAAAAAAAGCACTCCAATATATTTTTAAATGCTGAGTGGAAGCAGCACAGTCACCAGTGACACCAGTCTTGCTGTTGATGTCCCATAACTCGCTCCTGGCTGTGCCAGCTGTGCAGTGTCAGCACCTCTGGATGTGTTTGCTGCCCGTTGTGCTCACGCAGAGGCACTCACTCCATCAGCACCTTCCTTGCAGGAATGCTGCAAAGCTTTGAGCTGCCCTGTGGTTCCTGTGTATTTATAGATCTAAAAATCAGCATTTTTGCAGTGTCTCACCTGGCTCCTTCAGTTCCCTTCGCAGCCAGACCCCCCCTGCATGCCAGGATCTCGTTCTGTTGCATTTTATTAGCTCTCTGTTTCTCTCCAGGCTGGTTAAGCACAGGTTAATTCCTTGTAGCACGGGTTAATTTTGACTCAGCAGCCCAGTTTCCTCCTAAGAAAGTTGCATTTGTGAACAAGAATTAATTTACAACAGCCATGAGCGTGCTTGGTTGTGGCCTGTGGACACAGCAGGTGCGTTTTGCTGAAGCAGAGGCAGCAAATTCTGGCTGATTTTTGTCGTTTATTTCAATCCAAAGACCAGCAGGTTTTTCCCAGTGGCCACAGACACTCCCTTGGGTTTAATGGCTTGTCCTGGCTGCTCCAGACATCCCTGACTGTTCCCCCAGGAATCACAGCTGCAGCAGGGAGGCGCTCACCCTTTAGCATGTCTCGAGGCGTTGTCCTTAGCTGGAATCCTCCCTCTGGTTCTGTATAAATTGCATTTGTTGTTTCTCAAGGGGATACTCTCCTCCTTAAAGCTTTTAACCTCATGACCTGTATAGTAAAATTTTTTTTGGCCTTTCCTCTCTTTGTCTTTTCATGTAGACCAGATATTTGAAAGGGCAGACGATGGATAATTGTGTAACGTGCAACCTGTTTATATTTTTTGGAAACTTTTACTCGGACCGGAATTCGAATCACGGAATCACCAGGCCAGTTGCGGCACACTCTTTATTGCCCTTCTCCTCGTTTCAGTACCTATTGTTTCTCCTTTCAAATATGTGATTGTATTAGCTCTTTCCATATGAAAGAATTCTCCTTATTTAAATAAAAAAAAAAAAAAATTAAAAAAAATAAAGCAGGTTATGCTTTTCTCAAAATCCCCAGTCCCCTTGTCTTGATTTCTTTTCGTTAGAATTTCTTCGCGGAAAGGGTGATTAGACCTTGGGATGGGCCGCCCGGGCACGTGGGGGAGCCACCATCGCTGAGGGTGTGGATGTGGCACCGAGTGCTCTGGCCTGGCTGACACGGCGGTGTGGGGTCGGAGGGTGGGCTCGGTGATTTCTGTTAAATATTTCTGTTAAATGCCTTGGGAGTTTTTAGTTTGAGTGAGGGGGGGAACAGAGGGGCGGCCAGGGCTGGCAGCGGGTCCGGCCGCCACGGCGTGGCAACGTTGCCATGGCAACACATCCGGGTCTGGCCTTGCTCCGCCCCTTGCGTCTGACGTCACATCCGGCCCTGACAGGTAGGGGGCGCGCGGCGCGAGGGCTGGCCCCGCCCCCCGGGGGCTCTGAGGGGAGTGGGGGGGCCTGACCCGATCCCGGTGCTGATCCCAGTCCCGATCCCGATCCCAGTCCCGGCACTGCGGGCTCAGCTCCCGTGTCCCCTCACAGTGGGGTCTGGGGGGGCTGTTCGTGCCGCTTCTGCCCCCCCAGGCTCGCCGGGGGGGTGCGGTACCTGAGGGGGGCGGTGGGTGATACCCCTGGGGTGGGAGGCCCGGCGGATCCTCCGTCCCCCAAAAACACTCAAGAGGAGCCACGGGGTGGGTGGTGGGTCCCCTAAGGGTGAGGTGTGGGGTCAGTCCTGCTGCCCCACAGGGAGCTCCGGTGCGGGGACAGGCTGGGTGGGCCAAAGGGGGGCAGAGCCTGGCAGAGGGGCTGGTGCTGCCCCAGGGCCAGCACTGTCCTGGCCATCGGGGGCTCTCGGGGCTCCGGGGGCCTCTGAGCTGGTGGCAGAGAATAGGTGGGAAGTTCAGCATTGCCAGAGGCTCCTGACAAAGTCTGTTCTCCGTTGTTTTACAGGCAGGGAGAAACCAGGCCAGTGGCGCTGCTCTGGAGGGTGGTGATGTGCTCGCACCTCGCTCTGTTCTGCCCTGATCAAAGCCACGCAGATGGGTTTGTCCTGGTAACTTTCCGTTGTGTTGAGGTGAGTGAGGAGACACAGCACGGATTCCCTGCTGTTTTCTGACCTAGCTTTTAGCAGTTCTGCACCTACACCTGTACTCCAGTAACCAGCTTTTTAAGGCGGAGGTGTTGTGGGTTCTGCCTCTCCCCCATCCCTGAAGAAATACCTCAGTTTGCAAGGAAGTAACTTTCTTTCTTTTTCTTAAGCTACCTGAGCTCTAAAACGTTCAGCTACTGAGCTCAGCTGGCACCTGAGCATGTGCTTTGTCCACCAGAATGTAGGCTGAGAGGTTTGCTTTGCACAAAGCAGAATACAGGCTGGAATTCAGCTGTTGTGTTTCTGCAGAACCAGTGGAAGAACAAGCAAAGTTTCCAGTCTACTACTGCAGGCAGAAGCAGGGCAGATGAAAAACGTGTCAGTTTGGTAATTTGATCTTTCCTGTTACTCCTGCAGATACGACAGAAACACATAAATTTGGAGACCAAGAGAACTTTGTGAAATGAGTTACCATGAGCTGCCTGTAGCAGAAATTAAGAGTGGTGCTTTCTGTGAAGTGATCCTCAGCTGGCTGTGAGCCTAAGGGTGGCTGCTGCTCTTCCCTCCTGCTCTTGGAGATTTGGACAAACCTTTGACAGGATGTTTGGGTTTCTGAAGGAGCCTGTTGTGGTCACTGCAGAGATCAATGTGAACCTCGTGGCACTGACTGTGGTGGGATTAATCAGTCGTCTTTGGGGGCTCTGCTATCCACGGGCTGTGGTGTGAGTATAAGAGTTTATTTTCTACCTGAAATGACAACAGACCTGTTTTTTAAACCTTTGTGAGTAAGAATGCAGGAGCAGAAGAGCAGAGCTTGACTGATTTCAGCCTCTGTAAATCATAGAACCTTAGAATGGTTTGGATTAGAAGGGACCTTGAAGCTCATCCAGTTCCACCTCCCAGCCATGGGCAGGGACACTTTCCACTATCCCAGGTTGCTCTAAGCCCTGTCCAGCCTGGCCCTGGACACTTCCAGGGATGGGGCAGCCACAGCTTCTCTGGGCAACCTGTGCCAGGGCCTGCCCACCCTCCCAGGGAAGAATCTCTTTCTAATCTCCAATCTAAACCTGCTCTCTGTCAGTGTGAAACCATTCCCCCTTGTCCTGTCACTCCAGGCCCTTGTAGGCTCCCTTTTTGTCTTAGGAAGCCACAATCAGGTCACCCCTGGGCCTCCTCTTTTCTAGGCTGAACAATCACAGTACAGTGATAGTGTTCCCCTAATAAAACTTCCTGAGGGAAAGGTAAAGGTGCAAACCCTCAGTGCTTCATTGCATTCTTAGCTGTCTGCCAACAAAGTCCTTGCTTTCCTAGTATCCCTGCAGGATAGTTCCAGTTAGATTTGACATACTTCTGCCTCTTGTGTTTCAGTTTTGATGAAGTTTATTATGGCCAATTTGTTTCACTCTACATGAAGAGGATCTTCTTTGTGGATGACAGTGGCCCACCTTTTGGGCACATGCTGCTGGCCTTGGGAGGTAGGCTGTCCTGGAATTGGGAAGTGCCTGTTGCTGTGGAAGAGAGAAGTTCTGGTTAAAAATGATAGCTCCAGTAATGGGGGAAAAGCAAAAGGCACATGAGACATTCTGATGTAGAGAGAATTGGGGTTTTCTTTATTTTGTATTGTTAGGGAGCTGTTGTATGAGTAGACAGGAGGTGATGGAGCCATGTATCCATTACCTCACTGTTACCCAATCCTTTGGATAAGGAGAAAGGTGAGAACTGCTGCTAGTGACAAGACAGACAACAAACAGACTCTCAGGGCTGAGTTCCTGTAGCTGAGGTATGCACAACATGAAAGTGTCTGTATGGGAAGGAGGGATTAAATATACATCTGACTTTGTGACTGAGAATCTGTCATTCCCAATTTATATCTTTGTGCCTCTGCACAGTCTCAAGCACTGCTGCAGGCAGAACAGTATCAAAGAGGACCCTTTTGGGAAAGAGCCCTCATGCATGGGAAAGCTGTGTGTTTGGGAAATGGTTCCCAACTTAGTCACAGGTTTTATACTTGTTTTGAGACTGGACATTCTGAACTGTTGTTTATGTTGTAGGTTACTTAGGAGGATTTGATGGAAACTTCTTGTGGAACAGGATTGGAGCTGGTAAGAGCTGATTTTAACTGATCCATTCTTTTGAGAAAATAAGCAGATTCCTTTTGCCTGACTAGTGGAAATAAGTGTACCCAACATCTTCACTTCTCCTTTTAAATAAATCTTCCTAAGATCTCAAACAGAAGTACAGGGCACTGAGATTCCTTAGCACAGATTTTTTTAATTCAGCTAAAACAGTTTAAGCAGTACAAGCTGGACAATAAATTAGCACAAGTCAGAGTTAGATTCAACAACTAAGAAGTTCTGCAGTGATTTGTGCTCTCTGCAATCAGGTTTCCAGTTGGTGCATCCCTGTTGTCCCGTGTTTCAGAATACACCACAAATGTTCCTGTGTGGTCCCTGCGGCTCCTGCCAGCCCTGGCTGGTGCTCTCTGTGTGCCTTTAGCCTACCAGATTTTGATTGAACTGCACTTCTCCCACTGTGCTGCACTTGGAGCTGCTCTTCTGATCCTCTTAGGTAAGATTATTCCACTGAGCCTTATTCTTCATTCATGGGAATAAGAGTCCCTTTCCCCCTTAGGAATTTTTAGGGTGCGTAGAAGGCTGGAGTAGCAGCCTCACATAAAACCACATTTGTTGTATCCAAGGAGGCCTGTACTTCCTCCCTCAGGGGTTTACAGGATGAGTTACAACATACTAGTTTTTAACAGCAGGACAACCCTACTTGCAGTAAGAGTTCATCAGATTTCTTCATCTCCAAACTGCAGCAAGCCAGCCTGTGTCCTTAGCACCATGATTTGACACTGTTCTGGTGTGTACAGCTCAGTTCATTTTTTCTCTCTGAGAGGCTGCTGGCAGCTGCCTGAAAGGGCAAGAGCCTCTCAGCAGCCCTTTAGAAGCCTGATAAGAGAAACTTCTCCTGGCTATTGACTGCTCTGATTCTGGCTCATTGCAGCTCCCTTTCTTGCAGATTTGTTGCTGTGTGCACTGTCTGCTGGGCTCACTGCCCTGACTCACTCTGCCTTGAGAAGCACCTCTCTGGATTTCCCAGCATTGATTTTCTTTGCCTTTGTAGGAAACACAGCAGCTTTATCTGCCTCCTGCCAGACTTTACTGCTTGCCCACCTCATTGTCTTGGAGACAGTTATGGCTGTGTACTTTGCTCCTGCTGGAAGGCTTTAGTCTCTATAAACCCAGCACCTTCCCATTACAGCCAGTAGGAATTGGCTGTCCCTAAAGGACAGGTCCTTCTGTTGGATAACAGTGCAATTGTCTGAGGTAGCACTTGCCTGTAGATAAATTTCTCTAATTTTGTGTCTCTCTCTCTTTTCCAACAGAGAACTCTCTGATCACTCAGTCAAGGTTCATGCTCCTGGAATCAGTATTGATTTTTTTTATCCTACTTTCAGTTTTGTCCTACTTGAAGTTCTACAATTTGCAAAGGCACAGGTAAATCTGGATTGTCTCCCATCCTTTTGGATGTTCTTGTGGTGACTCTTTTTTTTGGTCACAGACTGTGGGGTTTTGTCTATAAGTCATTTCACCATTCTGTAATTGATTTCATCTGTCTCTAAAACCCAATGCTTTGTCCTTTCATATGGCTGCTCCACATGTTTTCTCATCAGCATTAAAGGCTGTTTTAACTGTTAGCAAGGTTCGTGGGTTTTTTATCTTACAATAGAAATAAAATCCCTTGGGTGCACTACTTTGCCCACCCACATTTTTTATTGGAAGCTTTCCTTCTGTTCACATAAACACTGATGATAACCAGTCACTTGATGCTCCTTTATTACTGTTTACAGGCATTGAATTTAGAGGCATTTGTCTTTTTTGTTCTCTGATCCTTGCAGAGGATAAAGTAGTATTTAGCACAGTAAAATTATCTTTAAACCAAGCCCAGCAAGTGATTTAATACATTTATCTTTAAGTTCCTTCTCTGGAAGCTGGTGGTTTTGGCTTCTGCTGACTGGAGTAGCCTGTTCATGTGCAGTTGGGTAAGTGATAATGCCTTACTTGGACTTTAATGCCTTCTGTTCAAGGGAAAGTTTGAACATTTATATCTTGTATGAAGTGATTGTATAGTTTTTAACCACGTTCATTTTTATGCACTTTCTTCTCAGAGTGAAATACATGGGCCTGTTTACCTACATGCTGCTCTTGGCCATTGCAGGGCTCCACTTCTGGCACATGATAGGAGACCAGAACTTGTCAAATGTAGGTACTACAACATGCAAAATATATTATGTGCAACGTTGAGTGCAGGAACCAGCCAGGAGCCCACAGATAACAATGCTGTCTGCAGCTGGTCTTTGTGCTACAATTCCTTGTCTGGAAACCCTCCTGTCACAGAACAGTTCCCAGATCAGTTTCTGGGGAAAATGAAGCTAAGTTTAAGAAAAACGTGTGTGTGTGACTGGCTTTTCTGCTCTTTTCCATGTCTTGCTGATTTGTGACTCAAAGCCTGCACTGTCTCACATACCTTTTGCTAGCTCCAGTTCAAATCCCCAGTGGAAGTTACCCAGCTGTCCACAAAGTTACAGCTGAATGAGAGTGGTGTGGGAAACCTAGAAAAGACAAACAATGCAGACAAATGCACTGGTATTTTTAATACCTGGAGCGTAAAACCAGTGAGGTTTCTCTGTTCCCCCAGGTTTCCTTGCTGTGCCATTTTCTAGCCCGGGGACTGGCCCTCCTCATCATCCCCATGGTGATGTACCTGTCCTTCTTCTACGTTCACCTGGCTTTGCTGTATCGCTCTGGGCCTCACGACCAGATCATGACAAGTGCTTTCCAGGCCAGCTTAGAGGTAAAGGCAGTGTGGTCACAGAACTGATTCATTGGAGAGAAGTTATGTTCACTGTTAGAAGAAAGGTGTGCAACCCTGTTTGCTTGGTCCTCCATATTGGTTCCTTTTATGTCATTTAACCACTCTGCTGCTGTGGTACTGCTTTAAGATGAAAATAATGATGACAGATGAAAAGCTTTCCCCAGTGAACCAAGAACAGTATATTCACTCTTCTGCTGAAGGTTTCTCCCTTTCTACAGGAAACTCCACAGAAGGAGGTGCAGTACTGAACTCCTGAGTGGTGACATGGTATACTACAGAATAATAGTATGGTTTTCTGTAGAGGAGTGCTTAGTCTGTCTTTTAGAACAGCATGACTTTAGAGACATTCCCTGAAACCCTGTAGTCTTTCAGGCACTGGTGTGTTTACTATCTGCTGAGTATGGTGTTGAAAGACTTGATTTTTGTAGGTAAAACCAAATGAGAAGGCACTGTGCTAAGATCTGCTATGTTAAAGTGACAGGTGACTCATAATAGGATTTGAACAACTTCTGGGTTGTTTCTTCTTCTTCTTCCTTCTCATCCTGTCCTTACCTTCTCAGGGTGGGCTGGCTCGGATCACTCAGGGGCAGCCCTTAGAGGTGGCCTATGGCTCTCAGATCACTCTGCGGAACGTGCTGGGCAAGCCCATGCAGTGTTGGCTCCATTCTCACACCAACACTTATCCCATCAGGTGAGGAATCTGGGTGAAAGGTTCTTCACCTGCCAGTCCAAGTATCATGATCTGTGTCCTGGCAATGGCTTCTCTAATCCTTCAGATTCCCTGTGCTCTGTAGGAATGAGCCAGTGATGTGGTGCTGGTTTGTGTGGCTTGACTGGTGAGCACAGAAATGTGTAATTACACTTCTGTGGGGTTTTTATTTCCTGTACAGGTATGAGAATGGTCGAGGGAGTTCCCATCAACAGCAGGTGACATGCTATCCCTTCAAGGATGTGAACAACTGGTGGATTGTCAAAGATCCTGGAATGTAAGTGTGTAAGAGATTTAAAAGCAAGCTGTATGCTTCCAAAACCTAACCAGGGCATAGTGTAGACTGGACATAACTCTTCTCTGCTTATGGGTGCAGGGGCCATGTGTGAGCAGCTGCACAGTTGGTAAGGGCAGCTCTTTGCAGAATCCTCCTCCATGTGGTAAAAGCACTGGGGACTCTGAAATCCTGTCTGAACTGCTTCTGCCAGAATGTGGCTGTGCTGTGCACAAGGGAAACTTGAAAGACTCACAGGACCAATGTAAATTCTTCAGGTGCTTCGCATGAAAGGAAAGTTGGGCTTTTTGAAGTGTATGAGCCATGGCATTAGTGTCTTGGTGGGTTTTATCAAATTTGAATGAGTCTCAGAAGAGAGTAGAAATCACTTCTGCAAAATGAGTAGTTCTTTGTATTAAAGGTGTGGGATGAGCCTCGAATCTGCTGCATGGGGAGGGGTTCCAAGTGCTGCCTGTACCTGAGAGGCCTGGTGTGTGCTGAAGTGTTTTGCCATTGTCAGTCAGTGCAGAGCAGGACTCTCTGTACTTCTTTTGCCAGTGAAAGCCCTTGAGTGATATGATTTCATATTGATCAAAAAGTTGCTTTTGTAGGTTTCTTATGTTGCTCTGGGAACTCTGTGGAGTCCTCCTGGAAGGGCTGTGTGTCATTATAAATCATATCTGTGTTGGGAAAGTTTGTCTGTGGTGCAAACCTTTCAAGCAGGGACTCTACCAGAAGTACAGAAACCCAATATATTCTTAAAAATCTTTGAACTCAAGACTTCTACAAACACTGGAGGGTGCAAAGTCCTTCTATAGAAGAGTAAATTACAGGCAGCAGTATGGTGAACTGCAGTGTTCCTCCTTGCC
This sequence comes from Scytalopus superciliaris, assembly GCA_013400415.1. Classification (NCBI taxonomy): domain Eukaryota; kingdom Metazoa; phylum Chordata; class Aves; order Passeriformes; family Rhinocryptidae; genus Scytalopus; species Scytalopus superciliaris. The sequence continues at coordinate 412,575 of VXBX01003748.1, read as the reverse complement.
ATGACCCTGTCCAGAAGCCAGATGAGAGTTTGGTCTGCATGGTGGAGAAGGCCACAGATCTCTCTTATAATTCTGCCAAAGTGACATCAGCTGTAGTACAGCACTTGTCAGACTCACTGAAGCACTCACATGTTCCACAGAAGCCACTAAACAGCTGTGGGATGGGAATAACCTTAATTCACTCCTGACTGACCTGGATTCAGACCACTGACCTAATGCCTGCGGTGTCAGTATCCCATTACTGATCCTCTGACTCACTGTGCCCTTAACTCACCTTTGCCTTGATGAGCTTTGTTTCCATTCTGGTACAATCTATATATTGCTTTAATTTCTCATCTCCCCACCTAAATGTCTGTCCCTGCCTGCAGCTTCTTGACCCAGCAGTTTGGTCATGAGAAGGTTGTGTTATACATCAGGTTATATAAAATTTAACCATTTCCTCTTGGGTATGATTCCCCAGGCAGCAGCTGGTGGTGAGTAACCCCCCCCGGCCCGTCAGGCACGGGCACATCGTGCAGCTCGTCCACGGCATCACAACCCGCTACCTCAACACGTAAGTCCTCTCCCCGTGCTCTGCTCTGCCAGGCCTGCCTCACTCTGCTGTGCTCTCTCTCAGAATAACCCTTCAGGGGTTGAAGCACAGTGACCTGGCATTCACATATGCCATAAACTGCCTGTTACTCGTGGATTGACAGTGAGGCAAGGAGGGACCTCATGTGGTTAGTTCCATAAGCCATCCCTGTGGCCCAGAGGGAGGATGCCATGTGCTTATTTGTTTTTTGCAGTTGACTTGGCAGTGGGATTTGATCCTAATCACAAACTGCTCAGTGGCTGCCTTGGCGTTTCTGGTCTTCTCCATGAGGCACCAGTGATAGTTTTTCCCATGTTCACTTTTCATGGTGATTCTGAGGATTCCTAAATAGAGTCCCCTCTGTGAGCCTTCACTGCCCTCCCTCCAGGCAGGTGCAGGTGCTATTTAGCATGTTGTGTAACTTAACCCAAAGCCAACTCCACTGACTTTGAGGGCACACTCCTGCCTGAAGGCTGTGCTCTGAAAGTTAGGAAGATGTGTTGGAGAATCCGGTGTGCTGTGGCTGACTGCCACAGATTCTTGGCTGTTTTGAAAGCCTGCAGTATGAAATTGCCTCCTGACTGCTTCTTAAAGGGTATGTGCTTGAATATCACTCAGATTAGGATGGGGGTTGTTCTGACCTTGGTTTTTTGCTATGTCCCTTCCAAACCTAATTTGTTCATTATTGGAAACCCCAGTGAACAGCGTCTCTGTTTGTCACAATCAGTGCTTGTTCTTCAGCCTGGCATCACAGGCATCTGCATTGGCTTCCTCTGAGCCTGTTCTGGCAGCTCTGGGTTGGAGGGAGTGCTCTCTCTCAGAGTAAACAGTGCAATCTGTATAAGTGAGTTACTTTTTGCTTAATTACTGAATCCAGTCTAAGCCAATTCCATATGGATTTGCTTTTCATATTAATTTGGAAAATGGTAGTAGAGGATCTTACCTTACTTGTCTTTCAGGCATGATGTTGCTGCCCCTCTTAGCCCCCACTCCCAAGAAGTTTCCTGCTATATTGATTATAACATCTCCATGCCAGCACAGAACCTCTGGAGAGTGGTGAGTGGTCAAAGGGAGGGGAGGAACTGATCATGTTCCAACAGAGACAGCTGGGACAACATGATGATGATCAAAAGCCATCTTTCTGTTGTAGGAGATTGTAAATCGTGAGTCTGACACAGATGTGTGGAAGACAATTCTGTCAGAAGTGAGGTTTGTTCATGTCAACACCTCTGCAGTGCTAAAGGCAAGTGGGATTTATCTTTATGTGCCTACAGCTTTTGCTTCATGCAGTTCTTGTAATCTCACAAACTACTAATCCCTCTGCTCCCCAAAACCACTACAAAAATAACGAAATAAGTAAATAAAAGGAGACAATAAACTTGCTCAATGTGACCTAAGAGCAGCCTGTGTTTTAGGTGGTCATACTTCATCTCTTTTCAGCATCAGAGCTGTCCTGCTTCTCAGGAGATTGTGACCACTGTACACAACTGGGGCTTAGGATTTGATGCTGAGTCTGTGTGTAGGCTGTGACAGTGGCTGGAATAGTTAAGGATCTTTATCTTCAGAGTCTGACAGTGACTTTATGGCTGTGGCATTTGTTGAGGCAGTACTGTGTGGTGACTCTTCACAACACTTCTTAGCAGTCCCTTGCTGTCCTCCGCTGCTCAGGCATGGCCTGGGAACTTCCATCCTGAAGTTCAGATTGGCAGGACTGTAAGTTTGCAGTTGTCTTTCCCTTTCAGCTCAGTGGAGCATCTCTGCCCGAGTGGGGATACCGGCAGCTGGAGGTGGTTGGAGAGAAGCTGTCCAAAGGCTACCACCAGAGCATGGTGTGGAATGTGGAAGAGCACAGATATGGGAAAAGTATGTCTCAGCAGGTTTCTGTGACTGGGGAGGTGGTACTGTGCATGTGTGTGTGTGTGCGTGTGTGTGTTCAGCAGGCTGTGGGTCTATCATGTTGTCAGAATCCTTAAAAATTCCCTTAGAGCACTGTTGCAGTTGGATGATGTACTGGAGAATGGCTCCTGGAAGAGTGAGGAGCCAGGGGTATATCCTGTGTGCTCTCTCCCCTTTCTAGCTTTCTGCCTGTTATGTGGTTATTTCTGAGCTATGCTGTTTTCTTGCAGGCCAAGAGCAGAAAGAGAGGGAAGTGGAACTCCACTCTCCCACACAGATGGACATCAGTAAAAACCTCAGTTTCATGGCAAAGTTCACAGAATTGCAGGTGAGTGCCTTGTTATTCTCTTCATCTTTCCTTCTGCTGCAGAGCAGGAACTTGAGCATTTCTGCAGACTCTGAGCCTGAAGATTCATTGTTTATTCCTTGCTGATAGTTTGGCTTCCTCACTGAAAAAATTATTTCAGAATGCACTTAAAAGGGCATTAGAGACCTGTGGTGTTCAGTAATGAATACCCAAGTGATTGTGTAACAAAAAAGGGGGAGGAAAATCTGTTGGGCACCCAGAAGCAGCATGAAACTGAACTGTAATGTGTGGTACATGCAGTCAGTAAGTGTTGATGGCCCTTACTCTCATTGCAGAAATTCACTAAGAACAAAATAAAACCATTGTATTGATCAGTATCCATGTGAGGCAAAATCTTTCTCCACTCCCAGGTTAGGAACTCAGCATCTTACATTTGGAGCTGTTCACCCATGCCTGCTATCCCACCTGTTGTCCCACTTCTGAAAGCTTCCTGTTTACTTTTTCTCTAGTGGAAAATCCTCACATTAAAAAATGAAGACACAGAACATAAGTACAGCTCCTCTGCCCTGGACTGGATCACAATGGACACAAATATTGCCTACTGGCTCCACCCAACCTCTGGGGTAAGTACGAGAGGTAGAAGTGACTGTGAACCTGGTGAGAAAGGAGACTTGAGCTCCTTGTGAGCCCTGGGAGTGGGAGAGTCAGAGCAGGGCTTCAGTTCCAGCCAAGGACTCTCTCTGTATTCATGTATTTTCCCTGAAGGTTGAGGTTTTTATTTTAGCACTAGATACAGCTTTGACAGTAGTTGCTTCTTGCACTTTTTTTGAAAGGTAAACTGCAGTTTAATAGTTTCCATTATTGATTCCATTTAGAAGATGAGTTCAGCTCCAATAGCATCTTTCAAATGCCTTCCATTAAAAAAGAATCTTAAAGCAGTGAAGTTTACCAACCAGATTTGTTCCAGGTTACTAGCCAGGCACACTCCTGAGGTTTAATTTAGCAAGTATGTGTAGGTAATATTTAAACTTAGCTAAAAGAGCCACAGCATGTTCCTGCTTTTGGCTTAGACTGTCATCTGTCTTGCAGGCCCAGATCCACCTCCTTGGGAATGTTGTCACCTGGGCTTCAGCTAATGCTGCTGCTCTGGTCTATACATGTCTGTCCCTGTGGTACTTGATACGACGAAGGAGGAAGATTTATGACATCCCTGAAGGTCAGATTGCACTCTGTGTGTGTCCAGGTGGAGGGCTGTAGCTTGTCCTGCTCTGAGATGCCATCTCCTGTCTCCTGCAGATGCCTGGCAGCTCTGGGTGTCAGCTGGGGGTGTCTGTGCTGGAGGCTGGGCTGTGAACTACCTGCCCTTCTTCCTGATGGAGAAAACACTTTTCCTGTACCACTACCTGCCTGCCCTCACATTCCAGATTCTCCTGATTCCCATCGTATTGCAGCATCTTGGCGATCATCTCTGCAGGTATTTGGCTCTGGCAGAGATAGTTCTCTTTAGCAAGAGAAGTGACACAGTTCTTTTCTCCAGGGCTGTCACCTGGGCAAGCTGCTGCAGGGACACCAGTGCTTTTTCCCCGCAGAGCGTGGATCTTCCTTTTGGATGAAGTGGTTGGCCAGTAACTTGACTGCTCTTTCCCCCTCTCCTCCCAGGTCTGTGCTGCTCAAGAGCATGTTCAGTGCACTCATTGTAGCCTGGCTCTCTTCAGTGTACTTTGTGTACTGCACCTTCAGCCCCGTGACCTACGGGCAGCCCGCGCTGTCCGTGACGGAGCTCAAGGACTTGCGCTGGAAGGACAGCTGGAACATCCTCATCCGAAAACAGTGACCACTGCAGTCTGCTTACAGCCAAAAGGAAACACCTTGCTTGCAAAGCCAAGAATTTATTGTTAGCATAATTGAAATCTTAACAGTTGGATCAGGTAATTGATAGGAGTCCAGATCTAACCATTACAGGAGAAGATAAGAGCGCTGTTACAGAAAAGCTCTCAACAGTAATACAGTTACAAGCCCAATTCCCAGTTTCTGCCCCTGTTACACTCACCCTTCCACTGCCCCTGGGGGCTGAAGGTTGCTGGTTTCAGGCAACAGCATCCCAGCTCCTTTCCTGGGAAGGACATCCTGCAACAATTTCTTCTTCCTCTTCCCTGACAGTGGTGGTTTCTTCCTTCTTGCACTACATTGCACTGAGGGCTATTCCATGTGTTTCCTAGCACCTGGGTCTACAATTCCATGATAAAAGTTACCAAAATGGGCACTCTCCAACACATTAGATATTTTTCCCTTGTTACTCCTAGAAAAAAGGTTTTCCCTGCTCTGAAGCCTATCCATCCTTTAACAATCAGTAACTGGCCCTGCAGCCTTCAGCATCATCCCATGACTCTATTCCTCAACAATGCATTATTTGCTTCCACTTTCAATGCTCTGCTATCATCCTTATATATGTAAATAAAGCATTAAACTACTTTTATAAATAGTTCATTTTGCATAGAATAATGACTTGTTACTATTATCTATGTATAATCATTTGGCATACCCATAATTTTTAAGTAGATAAGCAAAAATCAAAAGACATTAAAAATTTGCTGTTACAGCTAAACAAGCTAAAACAAGATTTCAGGCAAGCCAGGAAATCAGCCAGAGCCAGAAGAATCCTCTGGCCTTGTGGCACTGGTGTGAAGCCTGAGGCCTGTTACCAGCCATGGCTGTATTGTATTTACTGGGCTGCAGGGTTACACCTCAAATCCCATGGGAAGAGGAACTCTGGGCAAGGTAGGACTGATCCTGGTGACAAGGAAACCTGCTCAAACTTGTGCACATGGGTTCAGGGTGAACACACTGAAACCCAGCCCCTGGCCTGGCCTGCTCTAGCAGAGGAATTCACAGAGCAGGAAAAGGCAGAGGCGAAGGACTGGGATTGCTCAGTAGGGAATCTGTTAATGGCTCTGTACAGTTGTTTAACCAGGGCCACATCCCATTTCTTACCTCTCTGTGGCTGCAGCAGCACGTCCTGCACAAAGCTGCCCAAAACAGCAGCCCCACCGACCAGGGGCTCTCACTGTGCTAACAAATGCTATTCAAAGGCTGCTTTGAGCTCCCCTCCCTGCCCCCAGAAGACAGTATGATCCAACACCACAGTCATTCAGAGGAGGTTTTAGTCCCTATTTTGCTCCTACTGTAATCAGCTAATGCTTCAGTGCAGTAGCTCATAGTCTAAGACTGTCACCCTGAACTAAACAGCACCCAGCAGCATTCAGGAAATGACCTGCCTTCTCCTGGGCATTGCAGGAGTACCACTCAGCTGTGGAGATCACTGAGATACCAAACCTACACCCATTTCCAGTATTGAAAAGACTACAGGGATGAAAGCGCAGACTGCATTCCTTAAGTTTGGGTTTTTCTCTACATGTTCAGCCAGGAAAGAACCTAGGGTAACAATTCTGAGTTAAGGGGAGAAAGAACTGTTGAGTGTAAGAGCCTGTCCAGCAGTGGTCCTTTCTTTTTGCTGCTGTAGTGCAAGTAGCACAATTACCTTCTATATAAAATGGTCATCTCTGATCACTGTTCATTTGTTTATTAACCAAAGTAACACACCCACAACCAACACAGCCAGACTCTGCTTTTAGAAAACTAGCAAGTATGAAAAAAGTTCCTCTTAATAACATTTCCCTCCCACCCTCATTCTTAAAATTAGACTGTAAGTCCAGATTCAAGAACGATATCACAAGGACATTTTCAAAGGCCCAACCAGCACTTCATTTCAGATTACTTTTTCCAGACACTTCACGCTGCTGCAGTATCACTTATCGGGGGTAAACTATAGAAACTGGACGTCACTGTTTATACTTCTTGTCTGCTTGTTTTAGAAAGCCAGACATTCTTGAGTTTAAGCTGCTGGAGTGCAAGGCAAGTGCTCTTACCCTGACTGAGGGTAGGACATGTCCAGGCAGCTGCCTGTGCCAGCAGGAGGAGGGTCCTGCCATTCCCAGCTTCCCCCCTTGATGGTCTCACCAGCCACCTCTGGAAGTGGACGGATTCTGCCCAGCAGAATTTGCAACCAGCAGTACAGAAATGCACTGAAAGACACTAATACTGAACAGGTCAGGTTTCTGTTTCCATGAGCAACTCAATCCAGCTGGAGCTCACACATTCAGTAACTGTGGTAAAGGCGACTATTTGGGTACAAAAAAATAATCATACAGTGTAGCAAGATTTGGGAGCTTAGAAAGGAATAAATTAGGAATCAGAGACAATAAACTTCTTGGGCCTGTCCCCCGGTGAACTGCAAGTCCCCATTTGTCCCAGATAGTCTCTGTCTCACCCCTATCTCAGGGCAGAGATGCCCCTACAGGTCAAGCCCCCTGCCCCCACGGGCTGGCCAGCAGCACAGCAAGGCCAGAACTCAAGGGTGCCAACAAGGTGAAGAAGAGTAAGGGCTGTATCTGCTTGTTAAAATTAACAGGGTGTGAGCTAGTCTTGGATAGAGGAAAAAAAACCCCAAGGGGCAGCTAATTTTCCTGCTAAGGAAGACCATCATCAGGGAAATGGGGTATCTTGCTAATCACCTGCTCGTGCTTAATTTTCCGGCAAGTCTTCAGCAGTAGATCTCATTTTGAAAATTAAAAAAAGGCAATTAGCACTGCCTCTAACCAGTTCATCAAGTAACATAACTCCAGACCTCTGAGGGAGAAAAGGGAAGGGTTTGGAGGGGAGAGGGGTGGATGGCCAACTCCTTCCTCTCCCCACTGTGAGAAGGTTCACACCAGGATCCCCTCCGCTGCCAGGACGATTTAAAGGGCACTTCACCGATCATTCTGTCGAAGTCCTTTCCCAAAGTCGTCTTCAGTGTTGGTCTGGGCCAGAGGCAAACCCGGGCTAGTGTGGACGGCTGCTGGACTCCAGGTGGGAGCGTTTCCCAGCTGCCAGGACACTGCTGCTCTCCGTGGGCTCCGGGAACGGGCGCTTGTACGTCCGGCCGTGCCCGTTCATCGCCCCTCGCTGCCACTTGCAGATGTCTCCATTCAGGATGTCCTGAATGTGCTGCACTATGAGGTTTATGGCAACTGCAGAGAGGAATGGGAAATGTAGGACGTGAAGGCTTTCCTGGCTGAGTTATCTAAAAAATGTGGAGCATCGAGCCCTGCTCAACTCAAGTTTTAACAAGCCCTTAAATGTAACTCTGCCTGCAGCGAGGTCAGACCCTCATGGGTCACTTTTCCAGCCCTCCACAGGCTGAGCAGCTGGTCATCCTGATCAGCCTGAGCAGCTCCCTCCCCTCCAGCAAAACACCTTTTCCCTAGAAGCACGTGCCACCTGCTCTCTTCCCAACCCCAAGGGTGCCTCCCCAGGGAAATCAGAGAACCCAAATCCCTTTTACCCATGTTGTCAACTCCTCGGGGGATGATCACGTCTGCATACTTCTTTGTCTGAAAAACAGGAACAGAGGGGGAGCCTGTTAATGGGAAAGTCAGCTTTGTTATAAGAAGGACTGACCAAAGGCCAGAAAACGGGCAAAGATGGAGGGTTTCTGTTTCTCCCAGGATTGTCAAAGCTCTCAGTCATGGTAACACCTAAATGAATTAAGGCATCACTCTGGCTAATGTGCACTGGATTTAAGGCCAGGGATTGTTCTTACTGCCCCTCTGCAGAGAATCACCAGGTCAGGTGTAGAGTCCTTGTTTTAACACTTCTGAGCTGCCTTCAAATATTGACCAGTTCAGGTGAGGTCTGTTTGCCAAGAGCTGGCTCTAATCAGCATTTCCCAACCCACTGCTAAATCTCTGCCAAGAGCCAAGGTACCCAATGTGCACGTGAAATTCCTGCCTGCCTCTGATAACATTTTATTGATCTTCACCACCATAACACTCCTGCTTTTCCTACCCCCACTACTTGGAAAAAAGCTGGAAAATTCAGCATTTCTAATGAGTACTTTTATAATCTCAGAATTCCTTTGATCTAGAGTAAGAGGTACCCGAGTTAGCCTTTTCCAGCTTATTTAATCCACATACAGGATTTGTTCTCAAGGTGTTTTTTACAAATTAATTGGACTAGGTGAGCACCTAAATTGTCCCTGCACTCTATGGTACAGCAAAGAGTGCTAGAATGGTCTGCCCCAGGTTTCCACCAGCGTTCCCTTTGAGAGAGGCTGCTGGAAACCAAGCTCTTCTTTCTTCCTACAAGACTTAAGAATAAATGGAGAGTGGGAGTGTTTCAGTCAGAGGGACCCATCTAAAATAGCCTTGGCAGCCAGCAGTGAGGAAATGTGCTGGAGGTATTTCCATGGTGCTTGGCCAGCACAAGGGACCACTTCAGTTGCTTAAGAACCAGCTCATAATGGTTGGAGACATGAGGCAGAGGGGAGAGCGTGGGATTCGTGACATACAAATACCAAAAGTCACCACTGGTGTATCTACAGTGCAGCCAACCCCCAGACCACCCTGCTCCTCTCCCCACTCCCCAAAAAACCCCATAAATCAAATCAGGGAAACATTCCTTACTGGTAAGCAGAACTCCTCAAAGGCAGGCTTGACAAACGTCGTGTACTGGGTGAGGATCTGCTCAAGGTCCCTCCCGCGTTTCATATCTCGCAGAACTGGGATGGGGAGATAAAAGCCCTGAGTGTTGGCACACGGGTAAGGAACAGGAGCTGGTGCTGCCCCTGGCAGAGGAGCGTTACCTCTGCGGGACAGCCGCACGTCCGAGTCCGTGTCCACAAACAGACGCAGGTGGAACATGTCCCGAATGTCTTGGTTGTAGAAAACCAGGATCCCCTCAAAGAGCACGACGTCAGCAGGATACACCACTGTGGTCTCTGCCAGCCTGGCAGGGGAAAACACCAGAGCACCCTGTTAAATGGGTCTCACGCCCCTACCAAGCGACCCACCCCCAGGCTGGGACATCCACTGACACGACCCCAAAGCAGAACCCACCTAGAATGTGTCACGAAGTCGTAGGTTGGCACCTCAACCGTTTTGCCCTCAACGATACTTTTCAGGGTTGAATGCATCAAATCGTTATCAAAAGCATCTGCGAGAGGGAGGTTCAAAGAGGAGGAGTTTCAGACGCTGCTGTGTCAAATGTTCTGCTCAGATTTTTCTAGACCCAAGGGGAAATCCCTCTGTTCGGTGTTTGACCAGGGAAAAAAAGGAACTTATGGCTTATTCTTTCCCACCAGCAGCCACCCAACACTCCCCGCCCGAGCAACAATTGCTGTGCTTGGTCACAGAGATAAGGAAAGAGACAGTCTGCTGCTTATAAGCAACTACAACACAATGCAATTAAGAACTCACAGCCCAAGTTGGTTTCACCCAAGCGCTCGGTAATTGCATAGTTCTGTGCCACTCTAAGCAAGAGTCAATTGGAAAACCTCGGGCACTCTTTCTGGTTCCCAGCCCCGGCCCCTGCCGCACACCGAGCCAGGGGCAGGTCCCGGTCCCCCCGCAGCCCTCCCGGGGCAGGGGCTCAGCTGTGGGGATTTGGGGGATGATGCGGGGCATTCCCGAGCCCCCGGGGGGCAGCCGGGCCGCCGGTACCAACGGGCAGGACGAACGGATGTTCTGGGGGGCCTGAGGGGGCTGTCCTGCCCCCCAGCACTCCCACAGCCCCCCGTGCTCCGGGCACGGCCTGCCCCGGGGCTCACCCGGGTGGTCGAAGTTGTACTGCCCCTTGAGCGCCTTGGCCTGCTGCTCGGCCGTCAGCACCTTGTAGAAGCTGTCCTGGCTGAGGATCAGCACCTTCCGCTGCCGCTGCTCCACCTCGTTCTGCCCCAGCAGCTCCATGATCTTCTCGCACACTGTGGACTGAGCGGGGCGGGGG
>VXBX01003748.1:311582-400884 GCA_013400415.1 Scytalopus superciliaris | reverse complement strand
ACGGGCAGCCCCAGCCCCGCACTTGTGACCACCGCGGTGCGTGAGCCGGGGCTGTCCCGTCCCGTCCCGTCCCAGCAGCCCTGTCCCCGCAGGTCTCCCCGCGGAATGGATGCTGACTTGCCGGCCGGGCAGCGGGGCTCCGACACCCAGCCCCCCGATCCCGCTCCCACAGCCCAGGAAGAGGAGCAGGGGGGTGGCAGTGACACAGCCGAGGAGCAGCCCAGCCCCGACACCCCCTCGGAGCCCCCCGAGGGCAGTGGGGACACGCCCGGGGTGGCGGCCGCCAGCGCGGCCACCGAGGGGGACTCGCCGCCCCAATCGCCACCCCAGTCTTCCCCGCCCCGCAAGAGGGTCCGGTTCGCCTGCCCGCTGGATACCTGGTACGAGCCCGTCCTTCACGAGCCATGGCCAGGGCCGGGAATGGGGCCACAGCTCCTCCCTCTCGGGGGCATCCCTCCTGCGCCCCCACCCTACACCATGGTATGTATCCCCTACGCCATGGGATGGATCCGCCCCTCCCTGACATGCTCTGCCCCGCTCTGCAGCGGATTCACCCCTTATCTCCCTTTCCTGGGTTTGTGGGGGTTACCTGTGGTGCTCCAAGTGATGCTTGAGCAGCACTACCAGGATGGGGGGCACACACCGGGGGGTTGCAGCTCTAAATGCTTCCCCTCCTGTGCGGCAGTACACGGGGCAGCCGATCATGGGGCCGTGGCCTGCCCACTACACGCAGCACTTGCCCAAGGTCTACCTGGTGGAGTCGGTACTGGTGACTGTCTTCTGCTGCTTGGTGACCGGGGCCATGGCCCTCATCTACTCCTACGAGGTAAGGACCCACCTGGCAACCTCAACCCACCCCCCTCTGAGTGCTGGGGGTCCCTTCTAAGCAGTCCCCTTCTCCCCCCTGCACCAGACCCGGGCTGCTCTCCGGCGTGGGGACATGGACCAGGCGTACGCGGCATCCAGAAAGGCCTGGTGGCTCATCCTCTTCAGCTTCTTCTTCGGGTTGTTCATCTCCATCACGTGGATCATCTGCATCCTGGTGTCCCTGTACCAGTGATAGGGACCCTGAGCCCGGGGACATGGTGTGTGCCAAGGGCTCCTCGCAGCTCACCATGGCCCTGGGTGGGCATGGACAGGTGAAGTGGCCACAGCCACGCGTGGCATCGCTGGGGCTGTCCTGGGAAATGGATGACCACAAAGTGTGCAAAAGGACAGCACCTGTCCTTCCTGGTGGGGCGAGGAGCTGCTCCAGAGCCACGTGTGCCTTCGCTCACTCCCTCAGCCCTGCCGAGGAACCCAGACTGAAGCAATGCTGGAGCTACCTCTGGGCAAGGACTCGTGTCAGAGCAGTGGCACCACGTACGGGATCAGGCTCTGCTGCAGGAATCCCAATACCAGTCACTTGGAGCTGCCAGATGTGACCCTGGTGCAGATGGAGTGCCTGTGAAACTGGGGCTGGAGACAAAACAAACGGCTGAGATGCAACGGAGAGGACCAGTTGTATGGGAAGCCCTCACCAGTCATTAATAATGTGCGAAGATACAAACCCACCTATGCAACTTCTACAGTACTTTTGCACACACACAGACACACACACTGTATTGCCACCTCCTTGCTGCTTCCAGGCTGAAATAAAACACAGCTGTAGCCAAAGCTCCTGTTTTCTCTGCACACCAAGGACCTTCCCCCTCCTACATCTCCCCTTACCACAGCCTTTGTCCACCACAAAATTCAGGGTTGGGGCTCCTCTGAAATCAGGGTCTTCCCAAAAGTAGGTGGGTGCCACTCTCAGTGCTCTGGGGGAGGATGAGGTGCTGCCAGACCCTGTGCCTCCCTCCCGCCCTGCCCGGCCCCGCGGTCGCACAGGGGGCACGTGCTCAGTCAGTGTCTGGGCATTCTCCTCCTGAGCTGGCCCATGACAATTATTTCCAGAGGAATTTTGAACCCTCTCCAGAACTGAAAATAGTGCAGGAGCAGCTCGGCCGCCCAGGCTGCCACAGGGGTTATTTTGGGGTTATTTACAGCCCTCAGCCGCCGGCACGCGGCCGCTGCACGGGCTGGGCACGTGCCCCCAACGCGGGGTTTGGGGACCCAAAAACCCCCAAACACAGGGAGCAGCAGTGCCCCAAGGAAGGGGACAGCAGCAGATATCCCCTCTCAAGTGTAGGGCTTGTACTGGGGCAAGGCTACCTCGGCAGAGGGAAGGAAGAGATTTATGGTGGAAAAATAAAGGGGGAAAAGAACCACGGGCAGAGGAAAACCACGAGGGGGACTCGAGAAAACATGAGGCCACACCAGCGCCAGAGGCGGATTCGATTGTCACTTTAATCCACAGACTGTGCATGCACTGTAAACAGGATCGTCAGGCGGGCTTGTTACTGGTGTTTTATTTGTCTTTAATATAAAAGTTACAGGTCTGAAATGTTCGCAGGAAGGTGCCACCATGGGGACAGGGTTAGTGGTAAATCTATAATACAATGGAACTGCTTGTGGGGGGAGAGGCCAGGGGGCTGGTGACTGGGGGCATCTCTTCTGCCCGCTCCCTGCCCCACATGGAGAGGGGACTCAGACTCTGCCCTCTCCCCAAAAAGAGGTGATGGCCCCGAGAATGCTGCCTGTGAGACACGAGAACTCACTCATGGCTAGTCTTGCACAGGGATGTTCTGGGCTTCTGCTCCCCAGGGGCTGCTCCTGGAGAGTGGGGTCTCTGGTCAGCAAAGCTGAAGCTGCTCCAGGCAAGGGACCCTCCTTTAGGGTCCCTCCAGCCCTGAGAGCCTGGGGTTGGGACACTCCACTCAGCTGCGGATGATGGCAGAGCAAAGGGGAGAAGATGGGAGGAAAGCTGGGGGGGAGGAAAGCTGGGGGGCTCACCCCATCACTCTGGACGAGGTGCTGCGGCCACTCAGACCTCCCATCCCCACTCTGGTCACAAGAGTGAAGAGATCAGTGTCTGCCCCTCCGCTGCCCCTTGTGAGGATGTTGAAGACCACCATGAGGTCTCCCCTCAGTCTCCTCCAGCTGAACAGACCAAGTGCCCTCAGCTGCTCCTCACAACACTTCCCCTCCAGACCCATCAGCATCCTCGTAGCCTCACTCGGCCAGCCATGCTGGGCCTGATGCCCCCCAGGACAGGGATGTCCCTCCTGGCTACCAGGGCACTGCTGACTCATATTCAACTTGCCATCAACCAGGACCCCCATGTTCCTTCCTTCAGCTGCTCTCCATCATTCATTCCCCAGTCTGTCTGTACATCCAGGGTTGCCCATCCCAGGTGCAGAATCTGGCACTTGCCCTCGTTAAACTTCCTATGACTGCTCATTGCCCATCTCTGTGATTTGTTCAGGTCTCTCTGCAGGGCCGCTCTGCCCTCCAGGGAGTCAACAGCTCCTGGTGTAAGTTTGTAAGGATTCCTTTGAGTCCTGCATCCAGGTCATTAATGAAGATGTTGAAGAGAACTTGGCCCTGCAGAACCCCACAAGTGACTGGTGCCAACCTGATGTCACTGTAACTCTGTGCCCAACCTGTGAGTCAGTTGTTCCCCTATCACGTCACATGGTTATTCAGCTGGATGGAGACAAGCTGCACCCTCCTGTCCCTCTGTGGCATCGAGCCCCAGCCATGACCTCTGCAGCCCTAGATGGGCTGCAGTTCCAGTGCTACCAGCACACACAACACTCCCAGAACAGCCCAGACACAGCACCCACCCAAGGGGTTCTTGGAGCTGCCACACACCAGGAGTATTCATTGGCCTTTTCACCACCTCAGCATGTTGGGCTTTAAATAAATCTTATTTACAAAGGAAAACACAGGCATTACTTCCTGCATGGAAGGCTGGGAAGCCTTTGGGGATTGCAAAGCCTTGGCTGGACACAACACCCAGCTCCAACACCCCTAGTGCCGTGAAAATAAACCACTTTGAAAATGTCCCTGTTCAGACACCATGTTTCAGCACAGAAGATTCCTGCTCCTCCTGCTCTGGGGCTGTACAGCACAAATTGTGTTGGAACCCACACTGTCCTCTCCCAGAGATGCCCTCATGGACAGGGGGGGGTCTCTCTGTGCTTCAGCACTTGGCCACTGTGTGAGCCCCATGCCTGAATCTTCAGGAAAATAACCGAGCTGGATACAACTGTGTGAGCAGGGCAGTGTGGTGTCACTCCCTCCTGGGAGTAAGGCAGAGCTTGGCCAAGGCTTTGCAGTCTGTTTGGAGAAGGAGGTGAGTGCAGCTCTGATTCACCCAGAATAAACAGAAGCTTGAGCAGGCACAGAGCTGCAATCGAGAAATAAGTTAAGGATGCTTTGTGAAACTCCATGTCTGTATTCCCTGGGAGCTGCTGCCCTAAAGCCACAGGATTTTGTTAGAACCCTGTAAAAACCTGTGACCACAGAGAGCTGAGAAGGGTCTCACAAGGCTGCTGAAACCTGCAGGGCACACAAACCCAAGATCCAAATGTAAACCATCGGAGGAGGACAGAGAGGAGGGATGTGAAATGGCCTGGCTGGGGCTGTGCTGAGGGGGACACCTTGGGTGGGACACAGAGAGGGGACAGTGGGGCTGAATAAGGCACACTGAACAGATTGGGGTTAACACTGCATGTGTGGGAAATGAGACTGCTCTTCCATGCCTGGCTGCCCCTGCCCTGCTGGCTCTGGCACGGCAGGACTGGGGACAGGGACCTGCTGGGGCTCCTGCCACAGTGAGGGTCACAAAGCACAGCACTGAGGGCCAGCCCAACAGGGACCCCCGGGGAAATACATTTGGCAACAGTGAAAGGAGAGAGGAGTGGGGTGGGAGGACGGGGTGGCTCAGACAGGCACAGGGCTCCTTCCCAGTTCCCATTTCCAACCCAGAAATGGACCTGCTGGCTCCTTTGCCTGGTTCCTGCACCTGCTCCACAGCCCCGAGCCTCCTTTCTTCCAGCACTTGGAACAACATTGTCACTGGTTGTGAATTTTATACATACTGGTTTGCACTTTTTCTTCCTTCCCCCCCTCCCCTCCCCCCTATAAATTCACCGGTATTCAGACATGCATCAAAAATCCCCAACGGATTCTAAACACTAGTATGTACAGTCCATATACTACAGCATTTCCTGTGCAAAAGCTAAGTACCATCGCTAAGAGACACGGCGCCACGGCCAGTGACCCGCAGTGCCTGGGCACTCCACGTTTCCAGGTTCAGAGGGATTTACCGTTGCTTAAATAACGAGATCTGAGAGGAGGAGGGGGATGTGATGACTGGAGATGGCGGGTCCCTGCCCACGTTTTCAGTGCCTCTTCTGTATCTACGACCGGTGCCTTCCTCCCACGAAGAAGGCGCCAGAGATCTGGGGCGAACCAAGACCCCTGTAAACACAAGCAGCTCTCTGAAAGCAGAGCTCCTCTGGCAGGCAGCAGGAACACTTCCATCCTCATCTCCTGCGGGTGGACACGTTTGGAGGTGGCATTGCAGGGGAGACTCAAACCCTTGGCTTCCACGGCTGCTCCCGCCCGACGCCGCTCCCGAGACAAGTCTGTGGGTGCTGAAGCTCTAGCTGACCCTTCCTGGTGGATGAAAACAGAAGCCGGGCTATTCCCGGATGGGATGGGCCAGCAAACCAGCCACACGCTGGCGTGGGACCCTCCTTCCACACAGCTCTCTCTCCCTGGGTTTAAAGCTGGTTCATGGCACAGAGGGACGGGAGGAGAAGGAGGGCGAGTGCAGCGAGCACCAGCCGATCTCTGCCCTCGGCGGCGACCACGCGCGGCCACCTCTGGCCGGCTGCGAGAGCCCGGCATTCCTGCCCCCAGGGATGGCTGCCAGCTGGGAGGGAGGGTGTGTCATCCAGTGACAGGTACAAACATTGAACTCCAGTCTCATCGCTGCCCTCGGCGCCTCTGCGGAGCAATTCTCCTCGCTCGCACCACCCCTCCTCCTAGGTCTTCTCTTCCCGGTCTGTTTTCCGCCTTGTAATGTTCCGAGGTTTGATTTTGAGGGACAGTTCCCACAAGGCCTCCTCAGCCAGGTGGTCGCTGAAGTCGTTGAAGAATGACACTATGTCGTCGTTTCTTTTGATGTCGTAATGTCTGGAAAACCACCCAAGAGGCTGCAGTTAAACAAGGGGCTATCTGGGGACCTCTCCCAGTTTCAGGCCATCCCTGCCCTGCTCTAAGCACATCCAGCACTGTGGTCTGTGCCCAGCACTCATGACAAGGTGTGACACCAGAAAGGGGAAAATCCATCATGCTTGTTGCTGAACTGGGGGAAAAAAGGCCCCTGTCACAAAGAAATCAGCAGTTGGATCTGCTATCTCTGCTGCAAGCGCTGAAGAAAACCCTCCATTATCCTAGAGAACACAGGAACCAGTAATGGCAAAACCTGGAGGAAAAACTCATCTTAAAAGAGAGTAGTGGGAAAACTATGCACTGGATCTCAAAACTAATGTCAGAAAAATGCCTTCACAGCTTTTATGCAACCTAGAGAGAGGAGAACTGCCACCAGAGCCCTGTCATCTCTGTCAGCTCTCCTTGCATCTCTGTCATGATGCTTTGGCTTTAGACTCCCTTCCCCTTGCATGGGGGCTCCCAGCCACCATCCCCACACACCCCAATCCCCAGTTGGTGCCCCACAGACAGCTCTGACTCCCCTGTTGCTGCTCTTACACTTGCTGGAAGCACCTCATGCTGTCCAGAATGTTGAACTGCTGCCAGCGCTTGGAAAAGTTCACTTTGCTGTCGATGTAATCGGGGTTTCCCAGATGAACAAAGGTCAGATCCTGCAGAATCAAGCCTCTGAAAGAGAGAAAGGGGCAGCAGGCCAGGGAGTGAGCAGACAGGTACAGAGCTTAGTCACACAGGGGCAGGGTGGCCAGCTCAAAGGCAGCCCAAAGCAACCCTACAGCCTCCCACTGCCACCATCATGGCAACCTTATCCAGAGGGATATGTTCCCCCAGCAGCAGATCCAAAGGTGTCCAGGTGCAAGCACCCACCATACACAGCTGAGGGGCCTCTGAGGGGAGGCATCAAGAAACAGCAGGCTGTTTGACAGGGCAGACTTCTCATCTACCAGCTCTTGAGTCAGCAGGACCTGAGCTGTTGCAGAGGAGAAAGCAGCAGCTTGAAGCTGTGGGATCCATTGCACTCCATAGGAAACTGTCTTTCTGCACATAGACCCCAAAGAACATAGAGTTAAAAAGGGTCAGCTAAAGATCCAGACATTTGATCTTTCCTTTTCCATAGTCAATTCACAAAAGGTTCTTTACAAAACAAAACCTGCCACCCTGCCTTCCTCCTGAACAATCGCTCCAGAGGGGGACCACGGGCTGATGTGGCACAGTGCTGCCTTATCCCAGATGTCAGGCAAAAGGCAAGTGCTGAGCTCAGCAGAAGGTGCTGAGAAATCCTTGAAGGAACCATTTCAATGTGGAGAATTGATGACAGAGGAGAGAAACAGGCCACTCACAGGTAGGGGATGCAAGGGGGCTCCACATCGGCCAGAGCCGCTCGGTAGGCGCGGAAGGACGAGGAGCTGTCGATCAGGGTGCAGTACTCAGCCAGGCCCTGGCAGGACACAAATCCCATGGTGACACTGCTGCTGCAAACCCATTTTCTTTGCCATCTCTCCCCAGAGAGCCATGCAGGCCAGGGAGTTAATGCAATACTGGAAACACCTTCAACCGATTTAGTCAGCCCGACCCCACCGTGCATGCGCAGAGCCTCCTGCCTTCAGCCTCAGCAAGCCTTGCCTTGCAGAGAGGAGGAGGCTGCTCTCCCCTGTGACTGTGCTGGCACTCCTGCAGCTGTCAGAAAGCCCAGCCATGCTGCAGGCTTCCAGCACTGTGGCATTACACCCACTGGAGAGCAGTTATCCACCACCCCTCCACGCTGGGATGTTGCTGAGCTATTGAAACCACCCAGCTGTTTCATGCATACCCTCAGTTACCTTCCCCCAAAGATGACAGCCCCCACTGCTCCTCACCTCTGAGGTTTGCTTCTGCCACTCCAGCCTTCGGATGGGTGCAGAATCCAGTGCAGAAAGAATGGCCAGATAGGAATTAAAATTATTCAGCTTTCGTAAGTGCTGTGAAGAGGGAGAATATTCCAGTTACTCAAGAGATCTGAAAAGCCTTCTAGCATCAACCAGAAGGTCCCACCACTCTCTCCTTTAAGGAGCACAGGGAAATCCAAGCTGGTACCTTCATAATCTTTATAAATTTAAGGAGCAGCCTCTCTCGGTCCTGGGCTTTCTCTTGTAGCATAATTATTGAACGGACCCTGGAAGATCAGACAGAAAAGAACCAGATAAACACACTTAAGCAGATCTCAGATTTCCTCGTTTCATTAAAAAACCTGATTACTGATAAGGATGGGCCAGCAATACTAAAATGTCCATGATACCTTCAATTTAAATGGAGCACTCTGATGCACAACAGAGACAGGATAACTTTATAGAGTGCATTTATTTGCTCAGGGAACACTTGTTTGAAGGACTCAGTGGTACTGACAATTATTTTCTCCTGTGCTCTGGGGTCTTTAATGTAAAGAAGAAAAGTTAGAAGGTGGAAGCTCTGCTGGCCAAAAATATATGTTAGCCCACTTGTAACAAAGGAATGTTGGAATATTTGCAAGGCACTGGGTGTTAAGCACAGTTCAGTGGCATGGTTGTTTTAAGCTCCTTACCAGTAGGACATGTTATTAAAGTGCTCTGTGAACTGTGTCAGGTTGGGGCTCTTCTCTTCATTTTGTTCCTTTGCCCAAAGTAAAACTTCTGGGATCTGTCAAGGAAGAAGAGGAGAGGGGTGGGAAAATACCACACATTAAAATGGGATTCCTGCCTCAGTGTGTGCTCACAGCCACTTGCTGACACAAGATCAGCTGTGTCCTACAACCCAACAGGTGTCTTGGAGAGCTGGCAGGGAATACCAGAGATTGCAGAGGGTGCATGTTCCAATCCCTCCCACCACCCCTTCCTCATCCTCATCTGTGTACCTCGATTTTATAGAAGAGTTCAGCATCCAGGAGGGTCAGCTGCTCGGCTATTTCATGACTGTGGAAATCATGTAGTGTCCCTGGCCTGTGGAAAACAAGGATGAAGTACAAAGGCTCAGAAAATGTGACATCTTACCTCTTTTTTATATTTTGGACCGAGGAAACTCTTGTGTCCACAAGAAAGGGATGCCCTGGCTCTCAAAGGGCCAAGATATGGTTCTGTGCATCTTCCCTCACCTGGCTGCCACCCCTCGGGCTGCAAGAGGTTTGATGGAATTGGCGTAGCTCAGCATTTTCTTCTGATCCACTTTATCCAGGATATTCTTGCGTAACACCCTGGCAAGGCTCAGCTCCCCATTGCAGACCAGCCGGAAGACCAGGTCCATCAGCAGCTTGAGAATTTCCTCTGTCAGCTCCACTAAGCTGAGAGAAAGATGGAAAACCCAGGGAAGGCATCAGAGCCACGAGACTGAGACACAGAGTTTGCATCTGTACTGAGTCTTGGCACTCTTTTCTACAAGCAGAATTGGGCGACTGAAATTCCTCCTCTTCCCAGGTCTTCATTTCCCAGAGATTCCCTTTTTACTGGTTATTTTAAAATCACTGACCCAGTCAGGACACACAGACAACCTGCTCTTCCAACAAGAGGGTTCAGCAGTGCAGATATCTCTCTGGTCAGAGTCAGGGATTTCAGCTGTCATCACAGATGGGGTTAAAAAACCACATCTTTCCAAAAACCCGCATCTTTCCAACTGCCAGACCTCTGTGTGTAACTGACCCCACATTTCCCATCCAAAATGAAGAAAGCAACTCACCACAGCTCATCCACCACTCGCACCAGCACGAAGAAGGTGTTCTTACTGACTCGCTTCTTAAACGTGTCTGGGAAGTGGCAGAACTTCTCATATGTTGGTTGCAAATTAAAGAATCCAACTCGGGGTGGTCAGACCAGCATCAGTGCAATTAGCAGCTGCCTCAAGGGCTCACAGAATCATTGAATTGTTTGGGATTGGAAGGGACCTTAAAGCCCATCCAGTTCTACCCCCTCTGCCATGGGCAGGGATACCTTCCACTAGACCAGGTTGTTCAGAGCTCCAGCCTGGCCTTGGACACTTCCAGGAATAGAACATTAGAACAGCACACTATTCTGTGTTGATGGAAAAAGGTGTTCCATTTCCCGGAGATGAGGGACACTGATATGGCTCTAATTAAGATGGCATTAAGCTGACACCAGCTTCAGGGGCATGAAGAGGCACTTACACCTCATGGAATTCATGCTGGAAGAGCAGGTGTACCCTGAAATTGCTCTCTCTGAGGTGGAATTTAATGAGCAGCACTCCTCTGCAGCGATCTCCCCCACTGGTCCGTGACATCTGGCCTCAACAGATCTCAGGTGTCACCTCTACCTTCCTGGCTGCCCAATTTGCTGCAAGGAGAACTGTGACGGGGGAGACAGCACAGGCTGAAAAAAGCTGCTGCCAGGTGGATAAAGGGAAAGGGAACAAGGTTATCAGTAGGTCAGGGGCCTGCAGGACCGCCCCAGACAGCGCTGTCACCGATGGTGAGCTGATCCCAGCGGGGCTCGGGGAGCGGTGGCTCTGCTGCAGATGGCAGTGATGAGCCACGAGCGGGACACGGTGACGTCAGGCTCCGTGTGACGTGGGGGCACAGCACCACAGCCCACGGGGCTCCCACACTGCCCAAACCCAGACACTGACCCGCTCAGCCGGCGGGGAATGGAGCCATGGGAGGGGAGCCGAGGGGAAGGAACGGCAGGCAGGGTGCTCAAGGAGCCCTCTCCATCCTCTGCCAGCAATGCTAATGCTCACCCTGCACATCAGGGCCCTGCTTTGCTGCCAGTTACAGGCTCAGTTCAGAACTGGGGGGCAAGTGCCCAGCATTTCCAGTGTTGAGTTTATTGTAGTAAGATAGAAAAAAGGCCTTGGTGGTTTAGTCAGTATTAAACTACACCTGCCCATACAGGCAACACCCATGGCCCCTCTGGAAGGCAGGAGCTGCTCTGAGACCCATTCTAGAAAACAAGATGTCTCAAACAAATGATAATTCCCCAGTGATATACAGGAAACCTCAACTGCTCCTCTTCCCCTCAGGAGACAACTCTCAGGTCTACTATCCCCCCTGCCTGGACCTGCCCCACAGCAATTCCCACTGCAGAATGTGGAGGTGAAGGAATTCCTGCCTGGGACACCTCAGGACATCACTGGCCATGCTGTCAGAAGGCTTCTGACCAAACAACTTGCCATCAACCCCCTCCACGGTGACTGCCCGGCTCTCATTCCTGGTGGGAATGAACTGCCACTCATGCAAAAGGATATCTGTACTGCAGCTTCTTGATGAGCTCTTCAGGGGTGATAAATGTCCTGTATGTTGTCAGAAAGGCTTCACAGTACAGCACCAGATCTAAGGAGAGAGACAAGACAGCCTCAGTCACCTCTGCTTTCAGAAAAAGGAAGTTTCTTGAGAGGCTGAATCCAGTTGTACAGAGGAGGACATGGACACATTTTGGCCTGAGTGGGCTTTCCAGAACTGCTGTGCTGTTGGTCCTCACCAGCAGATGGACCCTGTAACACAAGAGCATCAGTGACACTGCCCTGTCCCCACCGGCCTGGCCCTGGCTCCCATGTGCAGCATTTGAGCTTAAGGCTTTACTTATTCCACCACCAAAGGAGTCAGTGAAAAACATTTGCTTGTTGGACAGGAACGTTCAGTAATGGGTCAAGAAGAAACTTGGTTTAGAACTTGGGGGGATACTTTAAAGAGAAGATTTGATGGTGAGAGATTGTGTCTCAGCCTCTCTCAGGCAGCACAGAGCCCTGCAGACACACGGTCACTCTGCCCTCCTGATGAGGAACACACATTTGATGCTCTGGTGCTGCAGATCCTCTGCCCTTACTGCATTCCAGGGAATCTGTCCCAGGACAGTGTAAATTATAAGACTATTTTCAGCCAAAAGAAGAGTAGATTGCACTGCAAAAACTGATGCTACTGTGATCATGACCCTGTCACAACAGAGATGCTGATGTGGAGTAAGTCAGCTTAAGTTAATTTATCATCAGGACTGGGGGTGCTGCAGGGCCCAGAATCACAAAGGTTTTGGGTACTGTCATGGGCACAAAGCATGGAATTTGAAATAGCAGGAATTGCAAATGGGAAAGCAGATTTCAGGTCAGGACTGTGGAACACCCGGAGTCCTGAGCAATGCCTGATCACTGTGGACACTGTAGTGTCAAAATGGGAACATTAGCTTGGTATAAAGCAGGCAGCAGGATGAGCAGTGGGATGGCACCCTGCCCCTGCCAGGAGCACCATAGGCAGAGGGGAAAAGCCTCCTGCTGGGCCTGCCCAGGCTTGGCTGTACATGCAGAGCTTGTTCCAGCCAGGACAGGGATCACCCCACATCCCTCCATTGCCATGGAGGGTGAGAAGGGGCAGGGCACACAGAGAGATAGCTGTGCCTCTCTACCTGTGGTGTTTTTCTTGGCAGGAGGCTCAAGCAATGCTGCTTCCTCCTGCTCTTAAATCAGAGACTGCTGCTGCCTTTTGGTTACAATCAGATATAAGCTCTAAAGCCAGGAGCTGGGTGGTCATGTCAGGGGTGAGCCCCAGGCCTCGTCCAGCTGTAATCCTGCACTCACAGCAAGTGTGTGTGGCTGTGAGCACTTAACTGACCATGGATTTTATTCCTAAAGACCACAAGTCTCTCTTTATCCCTCATTCTATTTAGCTCTTTTAGAAAACTCAAATGGACAAGAAGCATCATGCAACAGGGCGTGGAGTTACATTTATTCTGGGTTCCCATCTGCCCAAAAGGCAACGTGAGGTAATACAGCTGGTCTGCTCTGGCACTTGAAGCTGCCAAGAAATTCATCTTTAAAGGAAAGCCTCTTAACTCTACCCCTCTGTGCCGTTTGGCTGATTGATTTACAAGCCCTGAATTCTTCTCATTGTAAGCTTAATTCATTAACCCTCTCAGTCACCCAAACAGTGGGTTAGCATAGCACAAATTCCTCTGTGCTCCATTCAGCTCCGTGGCTTGGCAGCGCCTGAGAGGCCGAGCTCAGGGACTGAGAACGTCGTGCTGCACCACTGGGCAGCTAAAATCCTGCTCTAGTTTTTCCCAGTCCTGAAAGGTTCTCCACAGCTTTCACCCCACTGCTTTGCAGCACCCTCAGAGCCCCCTGTTCATGAACTGGAGGTCTAAGAACACATCCCCTTACCAAACAGCTGTCTTTCAACAGGAACAGTAGGGAAGTTCTTCCAATGTGATGCTTGTTTCAGTGAACAGCAGGAGTAAATCAGAATTTCTCTATTTCCACTTTCAGTGTTTTTATAAGGAGTATTTCCACTATCTCATTTAGACTATTTTCTTTAATATACATATCTAGCCTTGGCACAATCAATTACCTCCTTCTCTCTAGTATGTTCCTAACTCTGGTCATTTCTTCCTGGATTCAGTGCCCAGTGCAAACTGGGAAACACAGCTGTCAGGGGAAGGATTTTCTTGCTGACTGAATGGTGCTGGTAAGTAATTGCAAACATCTTGTGCTACAGTAAAGCCCCTGTCATTTAAAAACGTACATGAAAGATATTTCCCCTTTGACTATCAAACCTCTAAAATACAAGTGATTCAGCGGGTTAGCGTTTTGCCTTGCATCCCAGGAGATAAGGAGATCAATCCTGGTTAAGGCCATCAGCACCAATGTGTTTGGCAGGTTCAAGCCACTCTCTGGAAACGCTGCAAAGGCTGTCTTTTGCCACAGGTCTTGAATAGGAGAGCTTCACGTGCGTGGTGACTGGTTTTGGGAGATAAAGCGAGGTTCTAACAAATCTAGAGCCAGGGGTTGCAAATGTCCCATTTCCTCCTGCACATCTCCTTTCTTGTACTGTGGATTCCCTCTCTGAACAGGACTGGGTGGCTACCAGGATGCCCCTGGGACAGAGTGGGACTAGGAAGTGACATGGTAAATTGAAAATGAGGGGTGGCAGCAGACCAGCACCTGAACAGCTTGCCTGATGTCCACGGGTACTGCATCAGACCCAAACCAACGTCCCTTATTTCCTACTTCGATGCATCAGTCACTCCAGCAACCTCTACATCACCACTGCCTTGAAATTCAAAGGTCAAGGAGCACTACTGAAAACAGGATCCATGCAGAACAGGCTGAGCACACCTGTACTCACAGAAGACAGTGGCTCAGCTCAGCAGGTACAGGGACACCAACACAGCAGTGCCAGTGGTGTGCCTCGCCTTCCAGATCTGGGCAAGGGCTGTGAGGAGTTAACACCACCCCTGCTGCTAAACGGAACCACCAGGCGCTTATCCAGCTTACCTCCCTTTACCAGAGATAAGCACAACCCCCCCAGGCCAGGGGATCCCTGCAGACTCTCCCCCCAGCCCAGCTGCCTCCATGGCAGAAGGCAGAGGCAGAAGAGCAGCAGCCAAAGGCCGTGCCAGGCTGTGCCCCTCAGCTCTGCCCTGCTACACCCACGTACCTTTCCTGTCAGTCTCTGTTGCGTGCACCAACAGAATGTCTCCGGATCCACCACGAACATCTGGCCCATCATCTCCCTGCAGTTGGAACACAAACCCGTTAGGCGCGGCCCAAGGTCCCTTCAGCCTGGTTTTAGCATCGCTGGGGTTCAAGCTCAGCAACAACTGGCAGTGTACACAATGTTCCTGGCACTGCTTGCTGTGCAAGCTGGGACATGGTCTTCAGTGCTGGGCTAATCCTGGAATTTGACTAAAGCATTTGGTGTCCCAGATGAGGAGCTGGGTTGATCCTTCCTCGGAGTCTCTGACTCCTTAAGGCCAAGCTGTGAAGCTCAGTGAAAGCTGAACCGTCTGTCCACAGAAGAATGAACAGAAATGCCCCAAATGCTCCCAGAAGGCCACTAACAGAGCAGCAACGCTGTGTGAACTGTCTCAAAGTGCAGGATCACGTACCACAGTGGCTGTGGGGTGGGAGGTCATGCATTCAACTTGCGTGTTGCTGGAACATCAAAACCTAGCAAGTTAATTCCCTGATCTGGAACTATTTGGCCAGAGGTCACCTGAAGCCATCCAGTGGCCAAGAGCAGAAAACAGCCCTGCTAATTGCTTGACCCCTGCCTTACCACTCTCTAAAACACATCTTTCTTCTAGCTACTGCATTTCACAACTCAAAATATGCAAAACTGATCCATCACTCAGCCAGCAGTTCCCACACCGCAGGAAGCAGCTGGCAGTGACAGTTCTATGCTGTTTCAAACATGTAGATCATAAAGAAAAGAAAGAAAAAAAGACATTAAGACACAGATCTGCTAGTTCCAAATGCTCTGGAATCACTGATTTTTAAATGTTCTTTAAAGGAAGGTATCCAGCAGAGGAGGAGGATTGCCACTTCAACATGCAAAACAGTGAAAAAACCACGGATTGCAGCCATGGAGCAGCTATGTCTAAGATGTGAATTTTTCAGGTGACCCTCTGGCAAGACTCATATGAAACACTACTTAAAGAATGAGTAATAGCTTTTTTCTTTCTCCTGCACATCTCAGCCAACCAAAGAACACTCCTTAAGTGCCAGTAAATGATACATTCCCTCTGTTTTTCAGACTAGCCCCCTGACAGTCTGAAAGCTTCAAAAGCCCGTGTGTTCCCTCAAGCTGCATGTCAAAGACAGCGTGGTTCAAGAGCACAGTGAGCAAAGCTGGCTGGGAGTGCACCCAAGGCTAGACACAAAGCTATTTCTCAAATACAAAACCAATTCCTTTGGCTGCTTTTCCACATCAGTAACATAATGTCCTGCTCATCCACCTGCTGAACCTGCTGTCAGACCGAAAGGCCAACGCCATCAACCCACACCTGGATTTATTGTGCTCAGGTTCTCATGTGATTCATTCCAGACTGTCGCAGGATGAGGAGGTGGGAAGCGGCAGACTGGGAAAAGGGCACAAGATGTGCTGGTTTTTAGGGAGACATCTCACCTTTTGTTAAAACCTCATTCATTGCTGACGCTCCCTGCCTGCACCAGCATCTCATACTTTAACAACAGCCTGCATGCACACCCCAGTTCTGCTGCAACCTAGTTTCTAACATCAAATAAGAGGTGAAGCCTTGCTTGTGCACACAGAGAATCAGATTTCAACACAGCATAAACCAAAGAGCACAAAAGCAAACCCTGAAAGCACCTACCTCTTGCTTCAGTGTTAATCTAGCCATGATTTCACTGTGGTCAATAAGGGACAGCTCATCTACCTCTTCCTCCAACTGTGATGATTCCAAAGTATCTGGTGACTGTGGCTGCCTGTGAAAAAAAGAGGGAAATAACCTTCATCAAATGACAGTAAGTACACAGACACTCTGGAGGTAAACCTTCTGCAAACAAGCCCAAGTGTCTGGCTCTAATTCTGTTGCTTTGTGCATCTCTTGAAACACAGAAAGATGAACCTTTAGGACCTGAGCACTTGTCTGTCTGCATTTCTGGCAGGGTTTTACTATGCCCTGCATAAGTACACACTTTCGTGCCTCCTTAATCCACCAAATTTTTAGTTTACACAAATGTAAGCCCTTCCTCAAATGTATAGAGACTGAGCCTGCTCTACACATACATATCTTAGTCAGTTCATGACTGACTGTGCTGAGATAAGGGGAGGTGACAGGATCTTGTTTTGCAGGAAGACAGAGCAGAAAGTTCTGACCACTTTTTTGGTGTACATCCCCAACTCTAGTATTTCTACCCTCAAAGGCTGGTCCTCTTGTACCTGGACACGTGCCCTCTGTGCCTGTATTCCTTTAAAAAAATAACATACTTATGTTCTTCATAGCTTTTCCCAGGCACAGGCCAAAATCCCATGCACCAGCCAGTACTTTGAGCTGATAGTGAGCTTGCAGAGCACTCTTATGTTGTCTCCTTCACTGCAGGGATTAAAACCCTCAAACCAACTGCAGGGAAATGGGGGAGGGAAGTTGACTGTCACACACAAATCAACGCTGTTCTCTATTTTTGCTTTAGAAATGCAATTGCAGAGCAATCTCGAGCAGCAGGGAAGCACTCACTCCACTCCTCCTGAAGCCCATCTGTTACAGCTTGCACCTCTTCATTTACATAGGCAAATGATAGCTAAGAGCATTAGAAGGGATATAAAGCCTCCTGCTTCGGGGCCTCAGCCAGCCTCTAACTAGCAGGGTTAGGAAGAAATTTCCCTCTGGAAGACTATTCCAAACAGCAATACAGACTCTTTTCACACATTTTCCTGGAAGCAGGAGGCAGCAGCCAGTGTCATTGACAGCACTGTCAGCGAGATGGACTGAGCATGGCTAACACAGGCTGCACTAACCCCCATGGGCTCCCTGAGTTCAATAAGGATATCCTGCCAGGATCCTCCTCGTCCAGCAGAATCCCATCACTCACTGGTTATGCAAAAACATGGGCTTAAGAGTTCAGAGCACACGGAGGAGGTTGAGGGCAGAACAGGCAGCCCCAAGGATGGTTTGGCAGAGGGGGTGTTGTGGGACTCTGTACCCTCTGAGGCTGGAAGCAGAAGCACCAAGGGAGCCAGGCTCACCTTTCAGCACCATCCTTGCCCTCCTTCCCCATGGCACTGCTGTTCACAGTGGAGTCTTTGGAGTGGCCGTCTTTGACAGAGGGAGATTCCTGCCAAGAGAAAGAAGGTTTTCATTATTACGTGGGATCCTTGAGCCCAGCGAGCCTTGCATTTACAGTCTGCCTGCCTCTAAATGGCCCTTTACTGTAAATTCCTACAGAGCGGTTAAAGATTGATGCCAGTTAATGCCAAATGCCAGGAAAACACAGAAGTTAATCAGACAGGAAATTTGGGACCATCTCTGGAGACAAGTGTAATTAGTACTGTTTGCTTTTAACATTGTGAAACGATGCTGAAAGTTACAACACAAGTCAGCTGTTGTCTTGGATTTTAACCCTCTCGTGACCTTTTATTTTTCCTCCAGCCCTTACTGTTGAAGTACACTTGCCTCCTGCTTTAATCCAAATGGACAGAGCCAGCTCTAAGCTCTCCAGTTTCAGTTCCCCTCCTGATCACAGCCCCCTGCCTTAGGGGGTGGATGCTCACTGGTTCCTACCTCCCTTCTCTCCCATCAGAAGAGGTTTTGCAATGATGCAACGTTTCCACTCCACAACTCAGGGCTGTGGAAATGAGGCTAATGCAAAAAAGCAGAACCAGCCAAACCCACGGCTTGGAACAGCAGGTAGAGAGCTCAGAGCAAAGACACAGCGTTTTAAATTGGCTGTTTATTAAGGAGACAAATAGCCATGAACAGCAAATGGGAATATTAATCGGCGTTCAGAATTATTTAACGTCATGCAGAGCGAAACTTGGAAATTCAACCCAGTGAACAGACAGGACTGAAACCACCTATACACTATCCACTCAGTATGGAAAACACCCTGGTGGGCTTATGTTTTGTGGTGTCTGCAGCATTTTTCCAGGTTGTATCTGTAAAGCCCTTTGCTTCAAAGTTGAGAACCCGCTCGCAGCTGCCCAAGAGGATGGGCCTGCCTAGATGTGTCTCGTGAAGGGAAGTGATGGGAGTACTATCTCCTGGCATACTTAACACCAGCATGGATAAAGGTCTCAGAGACATCCTGTAGGAGATGTGCCTCACAAGATGAGGGCAGGCAAAAGGATCACCGTGGACCTCTGCTGCTGTTTCCTATGACCCAACAGGAAGACAGGACCTCCCTGGAATGGAAAATGCCCTGGCTGCTCTAGGAAATATCTAAGATACGAGCCTCAAGGAAACAAAGAAAAAGCTAAATCAATCACTTACTTCTGTATCCAAACAGTGAAGGAAGAAAAATTTTTAGAGCACAAGGCTTTCTGCATTAAAATAGGGAAGGCAAAGCAGTTACAAGAAAAGACATGGCCCCAGGATGGCACTGGTGAGGGTGCAGCTTTCTGGAAGGGAACCTCAGGCAAGCAGCTCCAAACAGACAGCGAAGCGCAAAGGGAACAGCGCGGCAGCAAAAGCCGTGCCTGCCTCCTGCCAGGGCTCCCTGAGAGCATCCCTGCCCTCTGCCAGGAGCGGGCAAGCAGAGGGATGGCCAGCCAGGGAGCCGGGGCAGCAGGGCGGGTACGGGAGCTCCGGGGGGTGCAGAAGGGGCCGGTGCCAAGCGCGTCAGCCCCGGTGTGAGCTCAGCATGCACCAGGCAGCCCCTTCCCGGTGCCCGGCCCTCTCCGGGTTACTTACTCCTTCAGAGCGAGGGAGTTCCCCGTTGCTCTGGCCAGAGGAATACAGATTGACGTATTCACCCTCACCAGCCTCCTCACTGGCGTTTTCACTCTGAGGGAGACAGGATGAAAGGAAATACGTGATGGTGCTCCCCCCAGCAGCTCTTAATGTTAGTGAGAGAACGTGCCCACGGGCTGGGAGCAGAACTGCCCTCGGCAGCTGCTGTCACATAACTGGGAGCTGTTCTCTGTCTCTGCGGCCACCACTGGCCACTGAGGCTGTACCATCCCAGGGGTCAGTATTTTCTGGTTCTTGAGGACTATCCCAAGGGCCCCGAGCTGCAGGAGGACAGCAGCAGGCAGTGCTTTGGGAGAGCTGTGGGCTCTGTGTGAGACTGCCAAGGTGCAGACTGCAGGGTGCTGGAAGCAGAGCGTTCAGAGCTGGACACACAAGTGCCTGTCCTACCCACACTGCAGTCCTGTCACTGAATGCAGAACAGCCCTGCAGCCCTGAGGGTATCAAAGGTACCCTCCAAACTACTCTACAAGACCCATCACGCCAGAATAAACCAAACCTGAGGGCTTCTGAGAGATAACAAGGACTCAGTGTGAGGATGATGCAATGCAAGGTCACGTCCAAAGCGAGAAGACCTGCACATCTACTCTGTAATCGGTGACCCTCTTCCAAACCTGGTGAAGAGGCAGCACTAGCATGCCCTGTGCTGACAGCTCTAATCCCATCAACTCTCTGCTTCACAGCAGACAAAAGAGGAACTGTCTTGAAAATGAAGTGATTATAAAAGTAGCTGTAATGGACAAACCTGCTCAGTGATCTGCAAACTGACCTGGGACCTCAAACTAGCAGTGTGGGAACAGAGTTAGCCTAACTTCACCAACACGTGACACCTGGCACCAAGGGCACAGCTGGAGCTGCTGGGAACTGGGAAGAGCAGGAACCTGGAGAGAACAACGGGTTTATGCACGGGGAGAGAAAGAGCTGGACTGCACCCACCGCTCCTGGGGCTCCCCAGTGACTTAGGAGGGAGCAGGGCAGCAACTGCAGGATGGAAACTGTTGTAAGGAGCCTGTGTTTAGAAACTATCAACCTCACAAAACTCCCTTACCTCCTTCATCTTTGCATTACAATTGCAGGAAGCTACAGCAACTTCTCTCCCCTTCACCAGCATTTGACATTTTGTGTTTCCTACCCTTGTGTTAATGCCTTCTCAAACCTGCTAAGGTTGTTAATTTCCTTACAGACACCATTTTTGTGGCTCTGCAATTCACACATGCATTTGGAAACCAGACTGGACCACACTTAGCATGTATTAATACAAGAGACATTTTCCTTTTAAAAAACCCCCACAAACAAAGGCAGCCTCGTGATAAAGGTGCGTTATTATCTCTTTGGATGGTCTCACCGAAGGCGTCTGGAGAGAATCAGTGAAAGAGGTTTCAGAAGGAAGGCAGACAGGAGCATTCCCGTTAAAGCTGCTCTCCTGAGAAGAGGAGTTTGGCACATCCACAGTGCTGGGTGACTGGCTGGCTGCGGCGGGCACCGCCAGGTCGGGGCTCGGAGATGGATGGACGGGCGGAAAAGGCGGGGTGGAGCAGGAGGAGGAGGTAGAAGAGAGGAAAGGAGGTATGGAGACTTGGTTGTGAGGCACAAAGTCCTGGGAGTAGGACCTAAACACAGATTTGTACTGCAGGATGCAGAGACGTACAACACAAAAAAACAAGGAAGATGGGCAAAGGAAAGAGACAGACAAAAGAAAAAGTAATTAGATTGGCAGCAGCGTAGCAGTGACAGCACAAGGCATTTCTAACACAGGCAGCACTACTTTACCATCCACACGCTAGAGCAGGAATTGCTACCTGGGATATGTCAGCCAGTTTTTTTCAGGAGAGGCATGTTCTGGCACAAACAGCAGCTCACTGCGCATCTCACAGAGGGAAAGTGGGCAGCAAGGTGTGACCTGCGGGTATCCAGCCTTTGCTAAGCAGGGGAGAGCTTGGATATCTCAGTACTAAGGCAGTGACCCTGAAAATCACCTGAGTGGGGGAAAGGATGTGAAGGCATACAGAAACCAGGACTCTGAGCATGCTGGAAATATCTAGATAGAGAAAAGTACTCCAAGTGCTTATTGCTTTTCTGGGATTTTCCACAGGATCCAAATTTAAGATGCTGTTTGCTCCAGCCCTGTAATTTAGCAGCTACTGTGTCAAGTCTGTTCCAGAACACACAGCTCCCAGGGAGGAGTGGCTGGATACTGCCTTCAAAGTTCCACTGAAGGATAAAGGGAGATTATGCTGCTACTCCTTTCCATTTGAGAAAAACAGGGAGCAAAAATGATAATTGCCCTCAGGAGCGATGAATTCCTTATCAAACCGATCCTTTAATGCAGTGCCTCGAAGACTCAGCTGAAGAGATGAAAAGAGATCATCTGCGTAAAGCTTTATTTCACTATCTCTCCTAATCATCAGATTACTGTTCAGATAATATTAACCAGGGTGCAGTGGGAATATATTGTGCCAAGAAAAACAAGAGCAACCCTCTGTCTTTTAACATCTGGTGCTAGTAAGATTTGCCATCAGGGTAAGTCCAAAACAAAGCTGACAACCATTAAAAAGAAAAAAAAAATAATGCTAAATCTGCTGGAGAGGAGTTTATTTTAAAACCTGCAGAGCTCAACCACTACTGAGATATGTGTCAAAGTCAAGTGGACTGAAGGGAGAACCACATCATCCCAAAAAACCCCACACTGAAACAAAGCCATGGCACTGCTCTGTTGGGAGCTCTGCTGCAGGAGGATGGTGCAGGACAGAGCTCTCAAGAAGCACAGACACAACTTGCTCAAGCCAGGCTGAAAAGTGACACCGCTGTGATGTAAAAAGAAGGGGAAACAAAGGCGGGAATAGGAGAATTCAGGCTACATTTTCTCAGGAATGCTGAGCAGGTTAAGCAAAGCTTAGTCCATCACCTGAGCCACAGCAGCATCCAGCTCAGCAGCGGCATTTTTGCTTCTACCCAGGAAAGATGTGAGCTCAAAAATCTAAACTGAGAACAGCCTCGGGCCAGAAGCCTGGTTGAAAAAGCTTTTCCACTACAAAGGAAAGGAAATGTAAAGGTCAATGGTTAGAACTTTACCTTCCACCACCTTAATCCTTGAGTGGCTGCCCTCCGCTGTGCCTGGAGTCTGGCAGCGCTCTGGGTGTATTCTCAGGGCCCAAAACAAATTGCAGGCCATAATACAGAGGAGGGGAGGGGGATGCTTTGGAAAGAGAGCTTAAAAGACTAGTGAAAAATAATTAGNCCACATGCCTGTGGCTAAAAGGAGACTGGCTCTAGGACAGGCTCCTCTCTCTTCCTGCCCGTTTCTTTCCGGATGAGCAGCGCTGGCTCCAGGGACACTGTCAGCTTTTGGAGCTGCCTCAGTAACAATGACAAGTCTAATCTCTGTATTTACTTTCTGCCTGGATAAATGCTCTACATTTATTCATTTTCACTTGCATGGCACAAACCACTAAATCCCTCGTAAGACGCCAGGCTCATGACATCATCTTGGCTCAGCAGATTCATTATGCCTGCCTGGTATTTCATGATCTCACCGGTGCTGATAATGCCAACTATCACCCCAAGCCCCAGCCCAGACCCCAAACCACTGCTGCAATGGCTCAGGAAGGCACTCAGAAAACTGCTGTCCTGATAACAAGACCCTCTGCTCCAGAAAAGGAAATAATTAGCTCCAACAGAAGCTGTGTGCCAGCTCCCCTAGAGCTGGGCTTCCTGCACCCACATGACATGGGCGGCACACGCTGTCCTTCGCTTTGTAGATGATGGACATCTTCCACAGAGCACTTTCAAGGGCTTTTGTCCCTGACCTGCCAAACCCAAAGGAAAAGCCAGGCTTTTTCAAAGCAGCAGTGGAGCTCACGCAGGGCAGGAGTGAAAGGAAATGACTGTCCCCAGCCAAGTCACCCTGGGACAGGCAGAGCTCTGCGTGAGGCACTGGCAGGGTTAGCTCAGGGCAGACTCTGGTGCCCTGCCTGCAGCCTGGGCCAGCAGCTCAGGGAGATGAGTTACTGCTTAACATTGGCACAGCTTCTGCCTTGTGGAGTTTCAGAGACATTAATCCCAATTCAAAGGCAATTTAGACCTAAATATAGCATAACATTGCATAAATTTTACAAGTTTAAATGTAGATATGTTACTATTGACATTTACTATATAATTAATCTCTCCTTAGCCTCATCAATACATCAGAAAAACATCTTGGCATGAAAAAAAACCAGTTTGAGGCTCAGGTACCCAGGAAAATGCATTAATCTTCATTATGTGATCCGTGGACAATCATTTAAGGATGCAGACAGGCTCTCAGCATGCTGTTAACAAAGGGAACAGTGCAGAGAAGCCTGTGGAGCACTGGCCTTAATCAGTCAGACTGCTCTCGACTTCCCATCTTGTTGTAAAGTTGCATCTTGTAGAGCGGGAGCCAGGGAGCCCCCTCCTTCCTCCGAAGCCTGCAAGCAGCTCTGGAATTCCAGTTATGCAGCCGTGCTGGGACAAGAGCCAAGAGTGAAGCATACTTTTAAAGGGGGGAAAAAACCCACCCTGCAGTGGAGATGATGTCCATATGGCACCCATTCCTCTGCTCCCCAGTGTGACCCAGCCCAGCTAGCAGCTGCAGCAGGAATTGCAGCAATGGCTTCAATGGGATTTGGGTGTTGTTCATCTCTTGGAAGCCCTGTCATCCTCTGAAGGACATACTCTTTTCGGGAGAGGACACTCCATTCAACACAACTGTCACAAGGAAACAAGTCCTACCCATAAGAGGCAACAGTTTATCTTGGAAACAAATCAGTGCTTCTTTTAATCTGTTTCTTGGAGGTTTCCTGCAGGGTCAGTAAGGCCTTGGTTATGGCTGTACGGACACAACCTCCTACCCCATGGCTTTGCTTTCAGTGAACTATTGCAAAATAATCTCTGGGAAAGCTACAAAACAGGGTGCAACAGGAATCTTTGGGAAAGGATGCTTTCCTCTCTCCAACTCTGCCCACGCTGCCAGCTCCCACCACAGGACCAGAAGATGCTCTCCCAGCAGAAGTGATCCTGACCTACGCCAGCAAATAGCCAAGACAGGGAGAAGAGAGACATCCCTCTGCTCTCACCACTAAAGTGGCTTTTTAAAAGACCTATCTGCCAGTTGGGAAGTACTTCCACAAAGCGTGCTTTGAGCTGGGAGCAGCCTCGTCCCCTGGGAGCAGCAGGAAGCGAACGTGCCTGGCCCTGAGCGCTCCCCACACACCGTGACACACAGAGGTCTCCCAGAGGCGGCATCTTTCAACCCTTTCAATTTGCTGCCTTTGATTCCTTTGCAACAGTGAATATTTTAGAACAGCTTTCCATCATTAGCAGCCGTGTTACAGGATGTCCCAAAGGTCAACGACATTCTGGCTGTTTATTTGGATTAGATGGCAGGAGATAAGCACTCTAATAGGAAACTTATTTCAAGAGTGATGCTTCTCCACACTCAGTAGGCATGGCTGACCACAGCTAACAGGGGGACAGGCATATATATATACAGGGAGTCACTGGTTGCAAGTTACAACAGTCCCCATCCTAAATCCAAAGCTGAATTCAATTACATGGCTGACAGAGCATCTGCAGCATCAGCAGACACAGTCTTTACCTTTTAAGCACAGCCTTCTCAGTTACCCTATGGACTTCTGCCAAATTAATCTGCCATCCTGCCAGACACTCCCAGATCAGGTAGAGCATCAGACTTCCAAAACATGAATCTATCAGAGGAAAGGATCAATCTTTTAGATCTCTTCTGCTAATGCTATTAAGAGAATGACAGGGGCAATGTGCCAGAACTGGATGCCCAAATTCTAACAGCACAGAACTATGTTCACAAAATACTGGGTGTTGCACAAAGTCGTTACACCCTAAGAATATAATTGCACAGACAACTATTGGAAAAGACTTCCTATCTCAAGACACAATGCTGGGCTTCCAGGTCCTTTTGCTAATGAGGAAGGAAATGCTCCTGCAATGAATGGCTGGAAACACAGGCTGCCAACAGAATGGCTTCAAGCACTGCCACAGGAAAGGCAGCAACTCCTCGGGCTGGAATGTTTCTCAGCAAAGCCTCTGATCCAGCTACACAAATGACCTCCCTGGCTTTAAGCAATGGTTTGCCCAGCAGATGGATGGATGGATGGATGGGTGGCCTTTGCTGTGTCTCTTGCCTTCTGCACAAGAAAACACAAACTCCAAACTTCTCCTTAAGGGGCAGGGATTCCTGTACATCTCTGCAACAAAACAAATAAGGGGGAAGCAGGGGAAGAAAACATTTCTAGGATTTATTAACCATGCTGTGAGGCATCTCTCCTTTGAAACTGTCAGAACAATTCAATCTGATTGCACCAACAGCATCAACTCTTCTTCAGCTTGTAGACAATACCACCATGTCTAGAAAGCATGTCTTGAAAAGGCGGAGCCTGGAGACAAAGATGAGACTCCTAAAAAGCCAGTCACACAAAAACCATGGTGTGTGTGGCCTGGGAAGTCAACATGGGACTGTTTAGAGAGACCTACACAGAGACCTGTCATGCTCCAACTGCAAGGAAAATGTACAAACCACCAGAGGAAGTGGTTTTCAGAAGCAGGATTCCGTGATGCCAGCAGGCACTATTAATACCAGCACTATTAATACCAGCACCCAGGCCTGCCGTGGGCAGTGGAAATGAACACAAACGCAGAAGGAATGCTAAACAGGAAAGGCAAAACAATACCCAGGACTCAGCAGCTGGTGAAATGGATGCAAATCTTCTTACCCCTTCCCTCTGCTCCAAATTAAGGAGCCGAAAGCTTAGGGCAGAAATGAACAAACACACTGATTTCCCAGTCCCTGCTTTGAGTGAGGCTCCCACCATCTGAATGGAAACAGCTCAGTCCCTGCCGAGGGCCAGCGCCTGGAATTGTGCTGCAGGAATGGGAGCAAGGCGGGGAAAACATGGGAAGCACATGTCTGCATCGAGCACGCCTTTAACCACTTATCTGACCCCCCTCTTTTCCTGAACATACGTTAGCACACACACAAGAAAGAGAAACAGTTGCTGTGAATTTTCTGTGAGCTCGCTCAATTTGTTCAAGAATGGTGGGAACAAGTGAGAACAGAAGTGCTGAACTGGAGCTTTCACAAGGAAATCACTTGCGCCTTCTGCTGGCATCTGACAGCCAATTGGTTTCTGGAAAATTACTGGAAATGTTTCTTAATGAAAAAGAAAACATAACAAAAAAACATTTTGAGAAAGGCGAGTTGTTTCCCCATAGTGGAGGATGCAGCCAAATTTCCACTAATGGCACGTTCATGCCTCAGAGACACAACTGTTCCTTGTTTCAGTGAGGAAAAGCTTCCACGAGACTTTCTGCAGCCTTTGGTGGAAAATGTGTGGATAGACAGCAGTAGAGCTTGTCACCAGATGATTTCCTCTATCAGTGCAGAGTTCTCCAGCTGTCAGGAAGTATCAAGATTTCAAGATCTGATTCCTGCCACTCGGATACCTGCCCACCCATCTCCAGTCAAACAGCACAAGGAATTGCTAAACCAAGGGACAATAGCTCTGTGTTCACATGAAGAAGGGAAGGAGGTGATCAGCTAGAAAAAGACTGCCAACAGTCACCAAGGAGGGTGCTTATTGCATTGCTCCCTTCCCTCTTTAGTACTTTCAAAAGAGATGGGAATCCTTAGAATAATCCTTGACCAGTTGTCCCCCCAGTGTGGGATTTAACAGCTTAGCTGTGCATGGGATGAGGAATAGGATGCTGCAGCTCCTTAAGGCATCAGCCCACACTACCAACACAGCCCTTGCTGGCACAGAGGCCAGACACGAATCAGACTTGGTTAAAAAACAGCTCAACTTGCCAAACCTATGAGGTTTGATCCAGTTGCTCAAGATCTGCTTCTATCCAGTAAAAGCTATTACCCCTGACACAATTTCCTGCAAGGGAGGGAAAAGCACGATTAGTGGGCTCACAGGGCAGGGGTGCCAGCTGGGCTGCACAGCCTCTGCAGTGCTGATGGGAGGGAAGGGAGTCAGGGCTCTAGAAAAGAAATTCATGCATTAAAAATAAGAAGATGCTCTGAACAACTTCACCTCTTTTTTTTTTTTTTTGCTTCAAAACACTGTCTGAAAAGAGTCTTTTCAAGCCCTGTAAATCAAGAGTAAGGCACTAATGCTTCACCTGAGCACAAAGCTAACAGGATAACGTGGGGCACAAGAACAGATGGATACAGGGCCAGCTCTTCCCTCTGGGATTGATTCCTGCTGTCCGTCCCAGGTCAGTCTCCAGGGAAGTTAAAAAGCACAGGGCATTTTCTGAAAACTGGCTACGCTTGGCAGAGCTGCAGGGCATTGCTTGTCCTGGGTCAATGGACAACCATATCAGCTCAGACTTCCTGGTATTGATCCAAAGAGGTTTTTGCTTCCTGTACAGAAAGGATAACAATTCGTATGTAGGAGACACATAATTTTAAAAGATCTGGTAGTCACCACTGATATTTGGGGACACAGGGGGCCAGCCCCTCAGCTGGCTATGTCTGTGCTCTCCCTAGCACTGCCTCCCTTGCTGGGGCTGCAGGGAAGGTAATGCCTATTTTTAGCAGGTTTATTGTTCACCACAGAACTCACTTGAGTGCTTTTTTTTCTAGGGAGAGAGGAAAAAACGAAGACATGAAAATATGAGGAGCAGAACAAGGTGTTTAAAGTGTTACTGGTGAAACCACCCAGTCCTTCCAGTCAATGCTGGGAGCAAACTGCAAGAGGGGCCCTGGTCCTTCTCAGTGCTCCTGGAGGGTGTCACCCTGGGCAGGATCCAAACCTCCACAGCTGTTTCACATCCCTGTCTCATTAGGGGTAGGGGAAATGGGATAAGCCATGGTTATGGGATTACATGGGTCAGCTATGATGCATGTAAGGACATTGGTATTTTGCAGCTCGAAGAGACACTGTCATAGTGAAAATCTCATTTTGCCTGTGAAAAAATAGACCAGCTAGAGACATGAGCAACTATGAGATTATCCTAATTTAAAGGCACTAATGGAAAAATCACCATTTTTAATTCAGCTTATTTCCTTTGTGCATTTGACAGTGCACTGTCTCATTGTTCTCATTGTCCCTCATGCTCCAGCCATTCATTTCCCCCTCACCAAATCCTTGCAAAAATAAGAAAGGATTTTTTAACGAAGTTTTAACATTTCATAAAATAATATATTCACAATAATGTAGTCTGAAGTGAGATGAGAACGGGTCAGAACAATTTAATAGGTAGTAACCATTTAATCCAACAAGGATGCTTTTTTAAATCAAAGTGCCCACATATTTTTAGAACATCACAGAATCATATTTATAGCCTCTCAATTAAAACAAAAACAGTCAATGCTTTTACCTAGTCTTACAGTTCCGTGTTTTGCTTGCAAGGACCACTGTCAAATCACTCAGCTGTACAATTCAGGACTTTTACTTCAAATTTTAAAACTGTTTATCACAAATGTATGCAAGCACTAACCTTTCCAGCCCTCAGCCTTTTCATCTGTGCAGCAAAGCTCTGATCCTGCTCCCTCTACAAGTGGAAGCCAAAAGCTTTAATTCATGGCTTGTGAAGTAGCACTACTTGTAAAGCACTTGAATACTTTCTTCTTCTTTGGACCAGTGATTATCACTAATTTTTAAAGAATGAGTAAGTGTTGAAATGGGAAGATAACAGTGGCACAGTGGGAGGATACTGTTTTCAAACATTTAATATTAAACTAATTGAACACCTCTGAATTTTCTCAAGTCTTGTCTGATAATTTCTTCTCCCAAAGAAGTCTAATTTACTAAACATCCAGGTCACTGTTACAAAATAGTCTATTCTCAGTTGTCATCACATGGCAATCAGAGCATAACCACATAGTTTTACATGCAAATGAGCCCCACATTGATGAGCTGGAGGAATCCCATGGTTTGGTTTAATTTCATTATATTAACACTTTGTTATTACTACCATTTAATTTAAGCAGCTGATCACAGATTTAAGCAGCGCTGTCAATATTATTCTTATTTTTATTTAAATCATTCCCAGCTTTTCTTGCTGTTCTCTTTTCAGGCTGCTCACAAGTGCTGTAGGAGAGAAAATCCTGCTCATCCATCACCTAATCATACAAGGAAACTGAGCTTGTTTGGGACCATGGAGACGTGAAGGGAAGCAGACTGGCAAACACGAGATGAAAAATCTGGCAGAGGCCAATTTCTAGAGAAAAAAAATTGAGGAGCTGCAGCCACTGTTCCATATGTTTGACTAAATCCACCTATTTCAGGGATGGTATCTTGTTATTTCTCCAAAGGCCAGGCTCACATGGCAGCCTTTAATCGACTCATCCACATCACTGGAATTATGCAATGGAACAAAAAGACTCTGCAGCTCCAACGTGCAGCCTGGAGGTCACAGAGTGTGTCTGGGCACAGAGTCAGCTCTCCTCAGTCCCCCCCCACAAATGTCAACAGGGGACACGTATATGAAGTCACGGAAGCCAAACCTCCCCGGGGCTTCATTTAGGAAGATCCCCACACCGTTTTTCCCCACCTGGCTCGTGACTACCCGAGTTCAAAAGCCCCCAAAAGAAGCTTCCCCTTGACCAGAGAGGGTAAGCCCAGAATCTGCAGCCCAGTGTATCAGCAATAAGAAAACACACACGTGTCAGAGTGCGGAGGGAACTCACCGAGTGCACAGGAAAGGAGCTGTGCCGGCTGAGAAAGGAGTTAGAGACTGACATAGTGAGGCCCTGAGTGGCACCGCAGTCCTCGGGGGTGAAGGGCACTTTAGTTTGCTGGA
The DNA here is from genome assembly GCA_013400415.1 of Scytalopus superciliaris. Taxonomy (NCBI): domain Eukaryota; kingdom Metazoa; phylum Chordata; class Aves; order Passeriformes; family Rhinocryptidae; genus Scytalopus; species Scytalopus superciliaris. Next base: position 370,825 of record VXBX01003748.1, on the reverse strand, counting down.
CACAGTAGGAGACAGAAGAGAAAGAAGAGGCAGCATAGGAGGCCTGCTGAGGAGGGGGGAGAGAGCAAGAGACACAAGACAGGGAGAAAGAGAGCACAGAAAAGGCGATGAATAAAGGGTAAGAAACGCGAACTGTAAAACAATGCATATAATGGCTGGCTACACAAACAGCTATTCATACAGTTCATCAGAGCCAGACACACCAATATGCCTTTCTTGAGCTCAAGAGGCATGGCAAAAATCACAGTTCAAATCTTCTTTGTTTCAGAAATCCCTTAAAAATAAACTCCCGTGCCCCCCTTCCAGCTCACCCGCGGACATCTGTGGGGAGAGGCTGTTCCTCACTGCCCTTTCCTCCCCACGGCGTGGGGGGCAGATGCCCAAAGGAGGAACTGGCTCTTGGTTCGGGCTGCCAAGCAGCTGATTCTTGCAAACTACTGTTTTTTGTGGCAACCTGCAGACTGGGAACTTGGCCCTGGGCCCTCGCTGGTACTGCTGGGATATGGGTGGCAGTGACATCCTGCCATTGCTCAGTTCAATCCAAAATTACATATCATTTGCACAAGAGGCAGATATTACACTGTAGTCAACAAATCTTGTTAAGGAACTTCTCCTGAATTCCACTGCAGTAAGGAGTCTGAGGGAGGCTAAGGTATACCCAGGCTCTCTCAGCTCTGACTTGTTGAATATAAAGTACATTTCACAAAAAACATTTGAAGCTCACAAGACAAGACTTCCTCACTATTATTTTATGGAGGAGTCCATCCAGCAGAACTTGCTGCTGCTGGAGCAGCTGATGCCCATTTGATTTGCTATTTCAGAAACTCTCAGGGCAGCAGGAGCAGAGGAACAAGAGTCAGGTGGCTTTTACAGTGATTGTTGAGTAAGCCACCATCTGCCTGTACCTCTTCCCCAACAGAGAGATGAAGGGTGGGAGGCTGTACTTGAAGAAACCTTTGCTTCAGGGGAACTGCAAGCAACACCTTGATGGTATCAGCTTGCAAAAAGACAAGAATGGCCAGCAGGCAAAGCAGTGACATCTTGGCTGCCCAGATAATGATTAAAGGGCAGCAAAGAAATGCTTTGATTCAGCTGACAAACTCAGAATAGGAGCAGGATTTCCCTTCTGCACAATGAGCCAGTCTGTGCTTTACACACCCTCACCCATGACTGTGCAGCCCAAGTCACCACTGGAAATTGTCGCTAGAGTGCAGCCACCCTGACAAACAAGTGCAAGAGTCACACTGATAGGGACCAGAGACTCTGGAGAACCTCCTGATCCTCCAGAGAGGACTCCTGTAGTCTCTTTAGTGTCCCTGCAAAGCAACTGGGACACCAGTGCTTAAGGTCTCGTCCCCACAAAGAATTAATACACAATATCCAGTTCAGCTTAGCCACAAATGTCACTTTATCTGTTTAGAACTCCTACCTGCCTCACAGGAATGAAATTATGCAAATCCCAAAATCAGAGTTCTTAGGCTGCTTTTCCCATCGAATTAAAAAGGAACACCCCAGGACAGTCAAACTTTAGCATAGATACCATGAAGGAATATTGCAACAGTCGCCCTCATGATGGTAAGACCATGGCTCTGTTCCCACATTTCCTCCCATTTTCTTCATGCCATGGCCAATTTAACTGAGCTACATCAGCACAAAAGAATTTTTTTTTTTTTTTTTAAATAGAGCAAATCAGATCATTAACATGAACAAAATAGGTTGGAGTTGGGAAAAAAAAATATATATAAGAAAGGAAAACTGTTAAAAAGAAATAGGACAAAATCCCAACTCCACTGAGGTCAGAAACAAAACTGCTGCTGCCATCACTGAGGCCAGGATTTCATCCCCCACGTGGAAAATGGCACTTTCTGTGCTGTTAAATCCGCCTCCCACACAGGTGGATGTGCCTCTCTGTGCTGGCAGTTTGGGGGGCCAGCAGAACACTGAGAAACAGGTAAAACCTTGACTCACACAAGGGGACCAAAGCAGAGAAAACATGCACGAGTTGAGTCGTGGCTACACCAAAGGTCTGTGGCTCTGGCAAAGACGAGCCATACAAGCAGTTATTATGTTTAAAATAGTTATTATTAGTGGCATCTTTGCCAACAGTTTCAAAACAGCACTGGGAACAAGAGTACAGCAGCAATCTCTTGAAAATCGTGCTGCTCAGTGTGTCAGAATCTTCAAAGCAGTTGTCGTTACACAAGGCTGCAGTCTGGCACAGATTCAGCCCTGCCATGTGGGAGACTAATGCTTCATTTTTAGGGCATTTTAGGACTTTCAAAGCTTATGGGGAACGGACTGAACGTGGGGTTAGAAAGCAGCGAAAAAGTACACGATGCAAAATGCCTAAGAACTTGTTCACAAGCTTGACAAGGAGCACGATGTGGTAACAGCAGTGAGACATCCTCCCACCACTGCAGCCTGTCAGCAGCAGGAGCAGGAGGAACAGAGCTGTTCCTGGGAATGTGGTGTCCCTGCCCGGGGCACCACAAGTGTCACTCACCAGCTGCCGCTGCTTCGGAGGGAGAGCAGGAGGAGGTGCCAGGTCTTGAGAGGGGTCTAAGCTGATAAAGGAGTCATTGATCCCATAGACTTCCCTGAGGTATTTGTTCTTCTTCTGGTAGATGTGCTCGTTCTGAGGGGTCTGGTAGAACATGGACGGCTGTGGCTCTGAGTAGTCCTCCACAAACTGCATGTAGGCCATCACTGCAATGCAAAGAAAGGTCACACTTGCTGCTCCTGGTTTGCCAGCTCCAGCTGCAAGAAGCAGGGCAGGGTGCTTATTATCAGGATAAAATAAGAGCAGGGCCATGCCACTGTCACTTGGGCTGTTCCCAGGGAACTCACAGATGACATCCACCTTGCAGGAAAGGATCTGGACATCCCATCCTGTGAGCCAGTGAACAACAAACATCATCCCACGTCACAGACACATCTGACAGGACTTCAAGGAACCACTGAGATCTCTAAACAGCAACTTGAGAAATCTGATTTACAGTCACTCAGACCAAATCCTCATGTAACCCATGGCAATTTTGACAACATTCCTCAACAGTTACTGCCCAAAGTCACCAAAAAACCCCCTCAGAGCAACGTCAATCTGCTTTTTAGAAGACACAAATCATCTTGTACGAAGATGCAACCTTGACAATAAATCTAAAATAATTCTTGTGTCTATAATAAGTCTCATATCTGTAGTCAGCAAAATTTCTAGACTAAGGAGGCTACAGTGTCTCTGCATTCTAGAAAGCTGATAAAACTGTTATCAGAGAACACCTACCTGTGAGACTGGGTGTACCTCTCCTTCAGCTATTTAAATGCCACTGCCAATGCTGGTACAAGATACTTGCCTTCCAAAAGCGCCACTGACTGTGCCTTTCTGCCCCTTTAGCTCAAATCCAACACCCTTTGCTCCCATTCCTTTTTAAAGCAACTTATCATCTCCAGTTCGCAAATCCAACTGATTCAAAAGCTTTTGTGAGATGTGGTTCAATAGAAATATTCAATGGGATCAGATCTCACTTAGAGGAACTTTCCACTCGTACAGTATCCTTCCAGAATCTATTCAAAACCCCCACACAGGTCAGCCTATGCAGCTCTGACAGAGGATATATCTGCTGCAATATTTTAGGGTTAGAGGGGGGGATGACATCCAGTGTCACAAAAAGACTACTACAAACTCCCCTCAATTATTAAGGATCTGAAGGGTACTGAATAAATGTAAAGTAAAGAAAGAACTCTCTTCCGTGTACCTGAGAATGGGAGAAACAGATGTATTTAAGTGTCATGGAAAGGACTAACCAAGGCCTTTTTGTAAACACACTGTCATGCCCAAGACACTGATCATTCCTTGCTTCCTCCTGATAAACAAGCAGTTGTCACTTTTTGTAAATCTGGTCATTTGGTGGCAATTATTCATCTTCTGCTGGCATTTCAGTTGTACAGCTGAAACGAGTGGATGACTTCAGTGAAAGCTATAAATACAACGAGCACAATGCAGTATTTGCACATAGTGAAGCTGGTTCCCACACTGGCTGCGAGGCAAAGTCCTCTGTTCACCTGCCAGCACAGACCCCCAGGCCAGCCTTTCAAACAGGATGCAGCCCTGCAAATGTGTCAGCAGGAAGGACTCGCTTTGCACCTCTCTGCTGCACCTTTTTTCAGATTTCCTCTAATATTTTAAACTCCATTTAGAACTGGAGCTAACACAGCTGCCCCTACCCAAAGAGTTACTCCTCAAAAAACATAGAATAAAGAAAAAAATAAAAAAAGGTGGAGGCAATGGGAGAACAGGAAACGGGAGCTGATGGATTTCGATCCCGGCCGGTAACAGCTGCTGTCCCCATCCTGTGACCCCCACACTGTCCTGCCAGTGGACAACCTGTTCGTGTCCTGCAGTACAGACAGCTCTGCCAAGGCTGCTGCAATTCTGACCTCCAGCTGCCCCTGCTCCCTCAGCCTTGCTCCTCTTCCTCTCCCAGCCACCCTTCTGCCTCTCCCCTGCCACTTCACAGACCCTTGATGGTCCAGACCTCTCCTTCTTGCAGAGGTGTGGCAGAGGTTTCAAACTGTAGGCACACACGAGTTGGGTGTGTTTGTGCCACTCACCTGCTGGTGTTGGCACTCAGGTTAAAGCCAGAATCAAATTCACTCATGAAGGTGAATTTCATCCTAAGTCCTACCAGTGAAAAGAAGCGTGTTCTGGCAATATTCTCTTATTTGGAATCACAGAGAAGGAGTCTTGGTGTAGAAAATACAGAATTACTAAAATACTGTTTTCAAATATCAGTGATTCAGTTGACTAAGGTGCTCCTATTAATATCTGTGCCCTGGAAAATGCCTTGGTATCATACAGCAACTTTAGAGGATAAGACCTGAAGAAGGCTTGTGAAAGATATTTCTCTAGCAGCAAAAGTGAACTGAGGATCAAAACTCCTTGGAGAAGTGTAGAGGACAAGAGCTCCAGGGAAAAGATCACATTTTGAGAGCTCATCAGCTGAGCAGGACAAAGGCCAAGAAGGGAGGCCTGGCAGAGCTGGCATAATGCAGCAGACACTGCTGAATTCAGATCAACCCTTCCTGTGGAGTCACCTACAAAACCTGAGCACCCAGCCCTGCAGACACCACTCCTGGGCTCGGATGTTGGGATGACACCACAGCTCAGAAGTGTTGGTGAAAAGGGCATCACATTAGACACTTGGGTAAAATTAAATTACTGTAACTCAAGGCAGTGAGCCTGAATGCTGTTGAGAGTCTTAACTCAATCTGCAAGGGAATAATGAAGAGCTCTTTTATCTCAGCTCTTTATGAGGCTAATGCATCCCATCGTCACGGCAGCTCCCATGCCTTGCTTGTTACAACTAGTCCAGGGCAGGTGGGCATGTCTCTGCTTTCTACTTTGTCATCTTTGTTTTGAGGTGAAGTGAAAAAACAGTTGGGATGGTGAAACACAAACCTGGCTCAGGAGCAGAGACTGCAGAGTGCAAACTAAAATGGGCATCATTAAAATCCTGCCAATCTTGAACAGGAGAGTAAGGGAGCAAGACCACTCCCAAGAGTGCTGTTTGCAAAGAGTCTTCTCTCCCTGCTCTCCACCGTGGTTTTTGACAAGGCAGAAATTTAAAAAGCAGATGGGAAATTACATCAGCAGCTCAGCTCAGGCTGCACGCCCTGCAGCGACTGTGCCGAGGGAGGGATGGGGGCTGCAGCCTCCACGGGGAGCAGCTGGGGCGGAGTGACAGTCTCAAGGCAGCACCCCGGGAGGGGAGGGAGGCGTGAGAGAGAAACCTCTCCCACCACATGCCCAGCTTATGTCAGTTCTTAACCCAGACAGAAAATATGTGAAATTAAAAAAAAAAACAAAAAAAACAACATAAAATCTCAGGCTGAGGCTAGGAACACCTTCCCAGCAATCTGCTTGCAGTGCCTGCCTTGGCTGTCATTTCTGAAGGAGCTAAAGCTGCTCAGGGATTTCCAGCACACACCAGTTCTGCCCATATGGTAGAAGTCACAGGGACTGCTCAGAGCACACTGCTGTGCAGCCACTGATGCTGGAACAGGGGAGGACCAGTGGCTGTTGGAGTCTGCAAGGAATTTCTGACAGATTATCAGCACTAAGGCACATCTGCAGTAAGGGTAAGGCACAGAGCCCAGGAGAGAGCCAGGCCCTGCACAAGCCAACAGACCTGTGTGCATGTGCAGGAGCCAAAGCAATGGACATTCTTAAGCTACACCACACGTCAACTCACTGGAGAAGTCAAGGTCAAATGAGCCAGTCGTTGCTGTCACCTCTGGGAGGAGAGCTGTTCTTCACAGAACCCGCATTATCTGCTGGCTAAGCCCAGCCTGCCCCCAGCGTGGTTCCTGCAGTTAAATACCAGCTGCTCACAGGGCACCAGGCTGCATTTTGTTCCCACTGACAGCGAGGGAAATATGAATAAGTGCCTCACCAGTGGTTTCCTTAGTTGTCTGGGGTAAGCATCTTGTTATTTCTGACTCTGGGCTCTTAATGGCAGAAGCTGTTCTGTGTCTGTGTCTTGTTCAGCAGGAGCACGATGCTGGTGCTTAAGCAGAAGTCTGGAGTAATTTGCCCTTAGCACAGTAACATGTACTCTTACAGCACAGTAAAATAACCATAATTCATGCTAGACTAAAAGCCATATCACTCCTCTGTTTAAATTATACAGAAGTCAGCTCTTGGAGGTCCCCCTGAGCACAGCTCACAGCAATACAGCAGGTTAACACCAGCAGATTTGCCGTGTATTTACCTATAAAAAGATCATCAAAGTCTCTGCTGCAACATATCCTGCCCACCACCAAAAGATGACCCACAACAAAGGGACTACAACCAAGTCCCATCTGTGTGAGCTCTGGCTCTCTTTAACACTCCTCCAAATGCCAAGGAGTGTGCTGGGGCTGTGGAAGCAGCCCTGCCTCACCTATGTGATTACACAAGAATATCTACATGCACCAGCCTCTGGGCAAAAACGATTCTGGATGTCAGCACACAGCCTGAGTAATGTTTTACTGGCCTTTTAATGCTGAAAATAAAAGTAAAACTAGCAACCATAGATCTGTGGTGTGATATACTGTGGAGTAAAGACAACCTAAGATGAGTTCTGGGTGTCACATGAATGCAACTAAAAGAACCTGCAGCAGCCAAGTATCAGCTCAAACACTACTATAAACTTAGCAGCAAGGATGCTTTATCAAACCATCAGAGTTCACAACACATTAGGCAACAGCTTCTTCTTCTCCTAACAAAGCAATCTGATCAATGGTCCCAAAACTTCTGATAGTGCCAGATGGCAAATAACTCTATTCTAACATCAAAGAAAATTCACATACAAGGCCTTGATATTGAGGTTAAAATTATGCTTGGGCAATAACACAGAAGATAGCTTTTAAATTTGTTTTTAAGTAACTCCTTGACATCTCATATGATAACGGAAAACAAAGAAATGGGGCTTAGAGAGAAAAACAAACAGCCCAGGCCTCTCTTTTGGCTGTTAAACTGCCTCTTTCCCACGATTCACCCAGGAATCTCCCCTCCACTAAAGCTGCCTACGTGCATTTCCCTGTATCCACCGCAGTCTGAGTGGTGTGACACCCATCCCTCCTGACTAACATGCAGACCCACAGTGACCTGACCCTGCAGGAAGGTGCTCTGCATCATAGCTGGTACTGCACAGGAGTATTGTGAACAGCACAAGTCGTAACAACCAGCCCCGGCTATGCCCTGTGTCAGCATTTATTTCCTGTCTGTTGTCTACAAACATCTCAGCTCCTTTTTAGCTGCTTTTAGTGTCTTTAACTGCTTGATTACCAGAGAGAGACAAAAGTGATTTCCTGCATATGGGGACACTGAACTACAAGATGACTGTCCCTTTCAGGTGGGTCAAGCCTTGTGCTCTGAGTAAAATCCCTGGGGGCTACTAATGTGGACTGGCCACTTAGAGATAATGGAAATGCTTTCAGACAGGGAACATTTTGGAAGAAATGACTGGCAGAGTACACTACACAGGAATGGACAGAACAGTGACCCTGCTGCACAACACACTGACATCACTGCCATGTCATTCATAGAATCACAGGATCTTAGACTGGTTTGGGTTGGAAGAGACCTTAAAGATCATACAGTTCCAATCCCCTGCCATGGGCAGTGACACCTTCCACTAGACCAGGTTGCTCAGAGCCCCATCCAGCCTGTCCTGGAACACCTCCAGAGATGAGGAGTCCACACCCTTTCTGGGCAAAAATTATTCTCAGTGAAAAGTCTATAAACTGCAGAAAGGAGTCAGAAAGCCCACTCAGCACTCTGAAATCAACTCTCCTCTTGGGCTGCCAGCCATGCAACACAATGCTCTTCATCCAGATCTTGTACACATGCAACACACAACTGCAAAGCCAGTCAGTGACCAGCAAACATCTGCTGGATCTCCCCAGCCTTCCTTGGCAGAGCAGTGTGGGTAAGTGTTTGGCAAGAGGTCTTACATTTTTCAGCCATTAAGGGTATCAGAAGAAGGTTGTGAGCTTGAGTTGTGGTCAGCACTGGTGTGCCAGGAGTCTGGCTGGGACTGGAGCCTTCGCTTTTAGAGGCTGCTCATTTTAATGATGTGGGAAATTCTCAGGCATCCAGAGGAAATGAGATCCCATAGCAAAGCAGCAGTACTGGACTTTGGGTTAATAGTGTTGTCTTGCACAGCTATGTGGGTGACTGTACTCCTGTTGCCAAATAACTGCTCTGGCAAGGCTTGGTGTTGGACTGAAAAGCAGCCCTTTCTCCAAGCTCTTGGAGAGGACCCAATTCTTTTCTGCAGTGGGAAAACATAAAATGGGGGAAGGGGAGAAGGAATGAACCTAAAACAGGAGAACAGACCAGGAAGATCTGCAAGGCAAAGCACCTCAAAGATTCACATTCAGGTAAACAGAGAAGTAAAGTGGTCTCACTATAGTAATGAAGATGCTGTGTGATTGCAGGTCCCCTGGGCCTGGATTGATCGTGGCTCCAAGAGTCATTCCCTGCCCACCAAAGGACTGACATTTCCATTTCATGCCTTTGACACTGACTGATTTTGACACTCAGACACACATCAGCAAGGTCACAACCATTACTTAGTGGCCATCAGAAATACAATTGCAAAGAAAGGGAAAGGTACGAGTAAAACCCAAACACAAAAACGTGCTTACTGTGTTTGTTTTTCTTCTCCGGCAGAGGTGGGGGCTTTTCTGGGTCACAGTTAGAATCTGGAGCAGCAAAGTCAGCAATGAATTCCACTGGTGCTGAAGAGTTTCCTTGCTGGAAAGGCAAAACAGCAGCAAACGGTGTGAAGGGCATTGATGAGACACCCACAGCATTCTGCAGGTCATCCTCGGAGATGTTGTCGTATTGGGAAGGGTGTCTCTCATAGGACACCCTGCAGCCTGAGTTTTCAGTAGTCTGGGAAGCTGCACTTCTCCTCTTCTTCTCTGGTAAAGCTGGAGGAGTCTCTGTTGGGGGTGCTGCTCCCGAGAGGCTGCAGATTTCCAGTGGAGGAGAGCTGCCCTGGGGGAGCTGGAAAGTATGTCCATGGAAAGGGGAGCCAGACTCACCCAAGGACTCTGGCAGTGGGCTGAGGATACCTGGCACCTGCTGAGGCAGCTGATCAGCACTGGAGAGGTCCTGCTGCAGGAATTCATAGTCTGGATCGTAGTGATCCGATTGATCTGGTCAAACAGAGGGAACAGGAGAATGATGCATTAGTTTCTCTCTTTTACTGTTTAGTCCTTCTCAATCCTGTCCCTCCCATTCCACCACTTAACTAATTAGTTCATTTTAATCAGAGTGGAACTTCCTTGCAGCTGGGACCATCTTTTACACCTTCTGTGACATGCAGACTTTATAAAGCTTATAATTAATTCTTTATGCTAGTAAACAAACAACAGAAATTCAATAGGTAGATGATTTCAGACATAATTTATGTTTCATATTTATACTTTTATCTTCTTTCCTAGTATACAAAAACAACATTGCTTTAGTCTGCTAGCATTGTAATTTCTGCAGACAAGGCTGAAGTCAACAAAACATTCCACTTGAGAGCCGAGCTGAATTTGAACACAGTCATCTACAACAGCCAGGGCAACACATTCCCCTGGGCTTTTTCCTCCCCGACAGAATAACTCTGCACAGAACCGCCTGCAGCAACTACAAGAAGGCAGTGACAAGCACAACCTATTTATTTCTGCATCCCAGCTATGACAGCTCCCAAACCAGAGGGAAGGGGAGCCCAGCAGGCCTGCAGAACTCACCCAAGGTTTCACAGCTTGTGTTGCGGGAGCACTGGCCGCTGTCGCGGTCCAGGGACGAGAGCTGCTCGTCAGACTTGCTGAGCTTGCCGATGCTGCTGCAGGGTGAGAGCCGAGGAGATTCCCCCCCATAGGAGTGGCTTCCACCTGATAATCTTCTCTGGGCGTAGCAGTCGACATCAAAATCCTTCAGCAAAAAGAACATCAAATCACCATCGTTCCTGGGAGCCCGCCAGTAAGCAAGATGAAGCTTGAGGAGCAAACACCTCACAGGAGGGGAGAGGATCAGTGCTGGTGGCCCTCTCTAGGTAGCCAAGCTCATGGGGAACACAAAATTCCCTTGATTTGGTAAATAACCCATGCCAGGGAGCTCTGTGTGTTCTTATTCCAGACCCACACCGGACTTCACAGACATTGAGAAGATAAGTGAGTTCCTCACTGCTCATGGCTCCCTGTCATGACACTGATACCAGGTAATGAGACTGCCAGTTTTCTCATAAAATACCTGGGGCTTTAGCAAATACTTGGTTGGCTGAGGTGAAGGCAAAGGGAAAGGAAACTATAGTGAGAGACAACTTTCTGTGACCATGACTACAGATCTATTTAAGAAATTACCTCAAGCTTATCAGCCTGTGAGTGAACCCCTCAACTGTGAGTGAACCCCTCAGCTATTCCCAGTCCATCAGAACAACCTCCGTGTGACTGTCCACGTAACTGAAGAATGGCCACAGCTTTATCTGGGTCAGCCAAACGACTGCAGAGGTTCCCTAAGCCAGACCTGAGGCTTTGGGGATGAGGACCAGATTTGATTTTTGTGCAATTTAATATGATTGAGGTCCTCACTGCTGAGTTAGTAAGTTCCTGAATGTGTAAGGCGAACCCAGCCATTTACAACCTCATAACCCTCAGACTAGCACAAGAAATGGAATGTGATTAACACACACCAACTTTTCCATTTTTCTACCAGAAAATGTACAAATTTCCCTCAAACTACTGCTTGAGTTAAAAGATGTTTTAAATTGTGACTGGATGAAGACAGACTTCTGATCTCACTATGCCACATGCTCCCTTGGCCTGTAAGCAAGCCACGGTGAGATTGGGGTGAGCTCAGCCAGCTGCTCTGTCCCCTGATCCATTCGACATGGCAACACTCAACTGCTCCCAACCTCACACTCTGCAACAAAATTTGCAGCAATTTGTTAATTAAACACAACAACACTGTAAAAAAAAAATACTAAGCTGTTCACGTTATTTATCATACAGATGTTCCTGTCCTGAAACTCCCAGTCCAGAGCTCTCTGTTTGGGATGGGCAGGGGCGTGCAGGGATCTCTGCAGCTGCAGGTCCTGGCACTTCCCTGAGCTTTTGCTCCTGTTCACAGCACGTTTCCCTTGGTTTTCACAAAGCCATTACCTGTCTGTTGATTCCAACAGGTAAACTGGAGCCACTGGTAGCTCGACTCATGGGGGCCACGACTGCCACTCTGGTTGGGGAAGGTGCCGACTGACGTTTTTTAGGGGGCAGTGCTGGTGGAGGGCTGAAAGACACAACAGGCACCGATGCTTCCATCACTCTTCCAGGAAAAACTACTCTTTAGAGGCTTCAGAAGTTGTTTTCCAGAAAGCCTCTGTCAGCCAGGAGCTGTTCAGCAAAGTGCATCCACCAATAAACTTATCAATTTAAGAACATTCTCACAGGTACAGTCCTGTTGGGTGATTTTTAACATTGGAAAAGAGTTGGTATTTCTCAAACAAAAACAACCGCTGTTTTAAAAAATATTTTAAATTGAGCTAATCAGTATGGTAATTATTTCTTAATAAAGGCAGTGAAAATCCAAATTAAATGTTTTGGTTGACCCAAATACTGTTTCCATTGTACATTCCCTTCTACTTCTCAAACCTTCAAGGTTTGAAAAATGTTCAAAATCTCAAAAATTCACAGGATTTAAAAGTTCTTTTTCTGCCCTTTTTACTTTCTTGGTGAACTTCAGGGAACAGGAGGGTCAGTGCTGCTCTCACCACATACACTCTGAGGGCCCACGTTTTGCCATTAATCTGTTTCCAACACACACATGAGCAGCAAACCGTGAGAATTTAACCCCAGAACTTTTTCTTTTTGCTTCTAATGACACATAATTCTGCTAATCATCAGGCCTGCAAAGTTCCCAAGAGCACACATACTCTGTTCTTTGAACAGTAAGTTTTTATATAACCCATGAGGATTCATAAAATACACAGAAATGTGACACTTTTTTCCAGCCAGAGCCCTTGATGCTGCATTTTCAAATTAACACAACATATATTTTTCACACCATTAGCAGCCGCTCCTAGAGAAGAAAAACATCACACACACACACAGAGACCAAAAAACCTGCAAATTGGGGGTTTTCTCTTCCTTCTCAAAATAGAATAGAGAAACTTTCATGTGGTTACTCGCAGAACAGGGTAAGAACACCCAGGCACAAGGTTTTTTTTTCACACACTATTGGCTCCTTTCACTCTAGTGCTGATAAAGCAATGCAGAACCACCTCTGATGAGCAATGCAGAACAAGCTGGCTGTGCAGGGCAGGCTGGAAACTGCCAGCTGAGGTTAAGGACACATTTCCCATTGGATACAGCAGCACAAAACACTTGTGCTGTGTGGAATTCACCCAGTTTTATATAAGGTTATTATAGATTTATGTGATGCCTCTCCTGCACGGACCTCAGGGCACGGCACTATCCTCACATAAAAGGAAGGAAAGGAAAACACAGAGAGAAAAAAGTAAGACAGACAGAATACGAAGTCATAAATAGTCCAGGAGCAGGGAATAATTACTCTGGAAGACTGGAAATTCAGAGGCAGCACTAACCCTCCTCATGAATTCTCTCGTGCACATGTTGCAAGACTGTTTAAAAACCAACAAGCTGGTAAGAGGCACTGGTGCTCCTCAGCCAGCTGGCTGGCCAATATTACCTGTTCTCTGCCACACGAATGCTGGGCAGGGGGGGCTTGGGAGGAGCAACTTCTTCATCCATGGAGTCGGTCAGCAGCTCGTTGGATTGAGTCATATTAGTTGTTTTGTTGAGGATCTCCATTTCTCGGTCTGTCAGGGGAAGTTCTGATGGGCTGCAACATGCAAAGCACAGATTGTAGACCATAAACCACAGCTGGAATGCAGCCTGCTGACAGATTCATCCCTATTTTCAATCATGTGCAACACAACACACCCCTACAGCAGAAGGCAGCATTTGCATCTGCAGGTGGAATTCCATGTATATGTAGAATACAACATGTATGTGTCACGAGGGATGTTTCACTGCCAGATTTTGGGCTCTTCCCCTCACTGGATATTCTCTTTTAGTGGTTCCACTGAAATAGATGGGGCTCCATAAAGAACACTACACCACCGTCTGTGAAGAATAACTGAGTGCTTTAACTCAACCAGAGAGAAATTATGCCATCTATATTAGTCCTGCACACAGAAGGAATCCTTGTCAGTGACCCACCTGTCAGATTTACATGCTGGTAAACTGGGTTTAACTGGGCTTGTGGGAGAGGGATGCTCCTGCTTTTCAATTGTGAGTCTGACCAGCTCCTGATGGATGGAAAGGAGAGAAGAAAAAGAGAATAATCATTATTTGCTGAATGTTGCACTTGAACATCCCAGGACAGTAAACTCTTCATTAGCAGACACAGAGAGCTGAGCTGGGTGTAGGTCTGGTACAGAGCCACAGAAATGATGCAGAACAGCTGCTGAGGAGCAGCCTGTCCCCAGCAGCAGTTTGGCCATATTTGAGTTAAATTCATAAACTCTGGCCCTATGGGGATTCTGCCCAAACCCACATATGTGTCTTTTTGCTGTGCTTCCTCTTTCCTCCCCAAAAATGTGTTCCAGTCCCAACAACAGCCTACATAATGGCAAATTGGCTTTACATATATAAATATAAGTACTGAACAGCCTTACCCAGTGGAGCACTTCACCTAGCCAGTAAAAAAATTAAATAGTTGCTTTATATTTTATAAATAAATATTTGTTTCAAAAAGCAAGTTTTCTGTAAGATGCCCAACAATAAATTTACTAGTGAGCACCTTTATTAAAAGGCCTGCTTCCCCTGAAGCCACTTTTTAACATGTTAGCAATGGAAGTCTTAATCATTCAAGGACCTACTGTAGTGCATCTGTTAGAGGCAGATAAGGCTCTGGATAAAGAGATAAGGGCATGATAATCCTGAACTCTGCATCTGCCAGCAGTCAAAGCAACAATCATTCACGCCAGGAAGATGGAGAGAACATTTTATGGATGTCTGAGGCTGACAAATAGATCTACTGCTCACAGATACAAACACATGCCCTGTTACAGGCAGGCTGGAAAACTGGCAGTGCTTCCTGACAGTATTGGCTTCCCAGCATATTATGCAAAGGAAATTATATGGAATCAATTTTAATTTATTTTTTTTTTTTAAAAGCAGCCTGAAGTACAGTGTCATCATTCCAGTATCACTTTCGTGTCCTTGTCTGCAGGGCTTGGAAACAACTGGCATTGCTCTCTCAATGCAGTAACTGCAACTGGAATGGCATCACCATCATCCTTCTGAGAAAGGAAAACAGTTCTGGTATTTTTACATAAGGCTCTATTGAAAGCTGAACTCCCATGGGTTAACACACTTGCAATAGGAAGAAAGAAGTGCAAGGGATGGCAAACACAGTCCAAGTGTCCACCTCAGCTGAGTTTGGTTTCCATGTTTTACTTACATTCTTGGTGTGACCCCGTGCTGCAATAGAATGTACACTGTGCTAACCAAAACCAGGGCAAACACTCAGCTTTCCAGAAGCTGGCCTGGAAAATCCCACACAGGGGGGAGGAAGAGGGAGCACAAACAGATGTCCATGGGGACTAATGCTATGAAGATGTTCCTGTTGGGACAGACAGATGAGAGCCCTGGCGAGGGACAGCGTGTTCTGAGAAGTGTCCTGATGACCAAGCTGACCACAGGGCAGCCTGGCCTGCTCCCACCTCCCAGGGCAGCCACATCCCCCAGCAGGGACACAGCAACGAGGAGCAACCCACCCACAGGGCTTTCCACAACCCATCAGCAACACTGTGGTGATGCAAGTTACACAATATATAGAAAAATGAAATAATTCAGGCTCTACAGTGACAGAACTGCTGCAGTGGTAACACGGACACTGAACTGACCTCAGACCTCTCTGCTGAGTGTCCCCTGTTACTCAACAGAAACTATTCAAACAAAATGTACTTTCCTCTCTTTTACCTTCTCTTTCAGGATGAACAGTCTTTAATTAAAACCTTTCTATTCCTTTTAGACTTTAGAAATTCCCCTATAAAGTTTACAGAACATTACCAGGAAGAACAACCGTAGGACCTGGGAGCCTGAAACCTCAAACAAGCTTTTCCTGTGAACTGGACCATTTGGAAATTACACAGTGACACCATTTGACCCTTATGGCTGCAGCTGTGGCAGGGCTGGGTGATGACACAATGGATTGCCACCTTCCCACCCTCTGGACAAAATTCCACTGCTGAAGGGGTTTTTGGAGACCATGAGGCACTTTGACAGGCTGGGAGTCAGACCCTGAGGGGCTGTTGGGTACTGGCCAGCAAGACTGCAAATGCACAAGAGCACAATAAGGGAAATAAAACATTTGAACCAAAAGCCAAAATACTCCTTAAACATTCCCTTGAAAGGGCTATGGAAGGGAAAATGCAACGTTTCCTTTTCCTCACCTTTCTTCACCACTATTTTGCCAGTTGTAATGGACACACAGTTGTCCACCACATGGAAATGTAGGTTAAAATGGAAGAAAACCAATCCAATTTGGCTCAAAAATACCTTCAGAATTATCCAAACCATTGGAACTCTGGGAAAAATCCCAAAGCACCTCCCACCAGAGGCACCAAGACAATGTATGATTGTATGTACTTGAGAGGACCACCTTCTCTTCAAACTTTGAGCACTATCACCAGAGCCTGTTTCTCCTCTCGACTGTCCCCAAGTGAGAACAAGCATTTGGAAATCAAGCCAAGATCTTTAGCATGCACACAGAGGTAATCAGCACACAGCCCAGCCAGATGCACATTATGCTATTCCTTATCAGCAAGGAAAGAGATTCCTGCAGCAGTAATTAGAGATAATTAAAGCCTCTCTGCAAACTTATGCTACTTCAGCAAGCTGGAAATTCCAAAATGAGATGGATTTTTAAGAAGTTATGTAATCAAAACAAGGAATTTTTTCCCCCTTTTATATATGCCTAAGCAAGGCTCTAAAACCTGAGATCAAAACATCAAGTTACAGAGGTGAACAAGCGACTCCTTTATGCTCAGTTCTGAAAATAAAGGGGGAACTAAGCACTGAAATGTGGAAGTGGATCTTGTGTGATCTGCCAGAAAAACAAAGCAGGTTCTGCTGTGGAAAGAAGTGTCCAACTTCTCAGTTCTGCTTCCAGACCTGAAAATTGGCTTGGCCCTACTGAAATAAACCTGGTGCTGTGCTATGCAGCAGATGAGAGCGTGCCCCTTCCAAATGCTGACCTGCTGATGGGCAGGCACATTCACATCTACCCAGACAGCCACACATCTGCTCTAACCATGTTCCAGGCTGACCAGACACGAGCCAGCTCCAACTGGAAGGCCAAAATAACAACAGAGTAGAGACTGATATAACCACGATGCTCAGCGGGGCTCAGGCTTAGCACTGCGTGGACATGCCCGTGTCACTCCCAGCCTGGCCTGGATCACAGAGCAGACACCCAAGACCTTCCCCCATCCAAGACCTTCCCCCTCACAGACTTGCTGCTCTGGCTCAAAGGCAACAGGTACCAAGGGTTTAAATACTGCCTGAAGTGAAAGGACAATGTGAGTGCAGGTCTCCTGCAATGAGACCACACAGCTCTGCCCTGGATGTGGGGATGACACATCTCTCCACACGACTGTGCAGATTCAGTCAGTGACAACTCACCATTTGCTGGGGTATTACAGCTCAGATAGCACAGCACACATTTCCATGTACTGCAAATTGCTGCTGAATTCCAGCACCACCAGCAGCTGAGACTTCAGGCTAAACTCTTTTTCTCTCTCCTGCTGTGCGAATTTAAGACCAGCTTTACTTCTAAAATATGGAGCTTAAGGAGCATATTGTGCAAAATAATCCTGGAAAATCCGTGTTCTTTAGGTGATGGAAATGTTTTGTTTCAAAGATATTTATTTAAAAGGCTCACAAAGTAATACCAGATTTTAGTATCTGTGTTTGAGTAACACTAAAGAAATACACAGAGGATGCAAAACCAGAGGTCAGAAAAATGTTGACAGTCAAAGGTTTTGCATTCAGCTCCAGTTAATAAAAATTAAGCTGAGTCTGAGCACAGTGAGAGAGGCCTGTTCCTGACACACCAATCCAGGTGAAGCACCTGCTGCAGTCCTCAAAAACTGACACATCCCTTGAAATTTATCTTAAAAGGTGGAGATGGACTCTGTGATTCTCTGTGGGTACTGACAGGGAGCATTTCCCTTTTATTCTGCCTAGACAGAAAATATGCAACCTCTGTCTTGTAATCTGCATGGGAGACTGGGAATGACTTGCTGAAAAATTAATGCAATGCCAAATAAAGATTTATTGCTTCTTCCAATTCATCCAAATGCTGGGATGAGCATTTCAGAAGTTCACACTTCAGAGCCAAACTGTTTGTGCTAGTCTTCAACCAGCACTCCAAGCAGTTGATTTAACGAGTAGTTAATTGAAGGCAAGAAAAGGATCTTCCAATTTTAGCTGCACTTAAAAACCTACTTTACATAGATATCATCTAAATCACATTATTACATACTTTATATAATTTACAATATCTGTCTTGTGTACCTTGACACCATCCAGGACAGCTTTTATGACATCCTTCACTGTTGTCACCATCTCCTTGTCTTCTGAGTTCACCCCCTCCAGCATGACTTGGTCAGACCAGCGGATGAGGTTGGCCAGGCTCTGGTACACGCGGCTGTAGCAGGAGGAGATGGCAGAGCTGGGGACAGCAGGGGAGCAAACAAGGGCAAAATGGAATTACCGAGATGTTATCGGATGTTGTATTTCACGCTGTTAAAAGTGTGATTGTTCTCCTTTCTCTCTCTGACATTCACAACTTGTGTTTAGCAGTGGCAAAGCTCAGGCTTCTCCTCAGCTGTGGGTGCTCTCCCCTTCTCTGCCACCCAATGGGATGACAGTGTGAAAGTACAAACCACCAACAGCGTGTTCCCAGTTATCCAAAGGAATTATCTGGGCTGCAGGTTAACACAGCAGTGCTAAAAATAACACTCCTTCCATTTTAATTTACACCTCCATCCTATGCCTTAACTTTAAAGGTAAGTATTTAAGTCTTACATTTAAATTTAAGCTATATTATTTCACTATTATCTATGGTTTCCTTCTTCCTTATTAACTCTCCCCAAAAACGCCTTGGATCACTGAGAGCTGACTCTACTCATTCCTTTACAAATCATTGCCTCACTGTTTATAATGCCTGAAAACATGTAATTAAAATTACTTCTTTGGAGAAATTGAACTGAACGAATTTCAGGTCTGAAAGAGGAAGGGTGTTGCTTTGTTTTGTTTTTAATGAGAAACAGAATCGAAGCTATTGTTCTGAAGGGCAAAAAAAAAAAAAATTTTGGAAGGATGACAACTCTAAATAAAAGTTAACTGTAACAACATTGCTCCCAGGCATTTTCCTGGCCATTCTGAAAACACTGACTTCATTACTAAACAAGGTGTGTTAACAGTACTGCTGATGGCAACGCTTCAGCAATTCTTTGTCAAGTTAAATCAATTTCAGGCTGCATCAAAACCATAAACAGATAAGAGAAGGTGTAATCTTGCAATCATTACTGATACAAGTGTTCCAGCTCTTCCCATTTCTCTTTGGTATCCATTTTACATTGGCTTAACTCCAGTAATTTCATTATCTGTGAGAAAAGAACCAAGCCCACAAGCTTCAATGAGTTTATTTAGGTGAATGAGGGGAAAGAACTATTGTCAAGTTACAACCAGAAGATACAAACAATGACAAGGACTTGATTGTGCTTGTTGTTTGGGGTTTATTTTATTTTAGGGATGCTGCTTGCCATTTGTTCTCATTTCAAATGAAATTAGCTTGGTAGGAGATATTTCCCAAACAGGACCCTCCCCCACCTCTTTCTAAGGCTTTGATTTCTTTGCCATTAATCTTCAGCCTGCTTCCTTCTAAGGAGCTGGTAATTGAAAGCCCATTTTGTGCTAGATTTAATTACTTTTTTCCTTGATGCAAATGCTTCCCCTAAAGCAAAGAGAAGTCCAGCAATAATTGTAGGCCTTTCTTCTGCACTGACACAAGTTTTGCTCACTTCTCTTGAGAGAGATTTACCATCAAAATCACCCCTTTGTGTCCTGCCACTAAAGCACAATAGGTAGGCAGGAAAGGACATGGCTTTTTGACAAAGCCAGATCCCCTTTGGGGTTTTCTGGGAGGCAGAGCATACACGTGGGGTCTGTGCTTTAATCCACATTGTTTCCAGAAAGAGAGACCTGTCACTGTGTAGAGACTCCATTTAATACTGAGTGAAAATTCTGCTTATATGGACAAATATGGGTATCCAACTGTGAAGTCTGTATGAGTTCACTACTAAGAGAGAGCAGATAAAAACTGTGAAGAATAAAAATGTCTGAAATACTTATCTGCTGAACACCACTAAATTGATATTTATTTCCAAACATATTCTGGGAAGGAAATATCACCCAGCAAACACCTCCTGAATACACAAATCAAAGCAAGTGACTATAAAAATAACATGTTCTATCCTAAGCATATTTGCTGACATTTCACATGTTCTCAAGGTGTAAGAGGGAAGTTTGTTCTCTCTTTTTATTAAGTGAAAGCAGGCGCTTGTCAGGAATTGGTAACAACTGAAGACATTTTTGTGTCTGTATCCAGAAGCCTGATGAACATTCCCATTCCAACACCTTGGTCTTTGTGGTGTGACAGGTCCAGCCTAAAGTGGATTTTACCTGTTCCAGCCACAGGACTGATACTCTCCCATTGCCTCCTTCATTTTGACAGGCTTGGCTGTGCACTGGGGCCAAACACAGCTGAGCATTCTGTTTGCAAAGTACTGGCACCTTAATGCTGCCTCAACCATACTATAAACCCTCCTTGCACCAGAACTGAAATAAGCACCTTGAAAGAAAAAAAAAAAAAAATCGAGATATTTAATGGGAAAACAAATAGGAACAGCACAAAACCTGGCAGGATTTCAGGAACCAAACACCTGCATTTCTCTGCTTAGTTTTGTGCTTTTCTCTGTCTGTGCTAACTTTGCCCTTTCCATATTATTCAACCATGTTTGTTTGTTTTCTGTAAATCAATTGTTCCGGCATCCATGGGATGAACAGCAGTTATATCTCTGTGGCTTGGCAAGTCCACAAATTCTTATAATCCATTATGAGCTTAGCTTTGGCAAATTTCTACTTCTTTCATGGCTTCAAACCCACTGCCTAACTGGTAAAAACATAATACACATAAGCTGTTAAAAGATAAAACAATAATCTGTTGAGTGTGCCCAGGAATGAACTTGGTTAATCTGCTGAAGTACATCTATTTACTTCTATGTCTGATCCACTAAAATCCAAAAAAGCAGTCAAGAGTACAGGCTCAGACTTCTGTCAAATCAGGGTGGATAAACCAAACACAAAAAAGGATTACTCTGAAGATAAACTCCTTTTTCAGGTAAAGCTATTGGATTTGTTAGCTTTTAGGGCACCAGCATGGACTGCAGAAACAGTAATACCATCTGAGGAGAATCTCCCACCAGCACATGATGAGTTTCCAAGTTTATGCCAAGAATCATCCCTTCCTCCTCTCTGAAACCACTCTGATTTGCTTTATCTTTCCACAGCACCGAGCTTCTGCGCAGCAGGAAGCCTGCTTTTAAATTATGTTTGAAAACCACCACGCAATTAGCAAAAATAGCAGTCACTTCATCAGGCACCAAAGCGTTCCGTGTCTCCTGCACGACGGGCTCCTTCAGCCACAGGGAGGATCGGAGCTGGGGGCCTGGCGGTGTGCCGCGGTCCCAGAACGGCAGGAGGGAACTCACCTCTGCTGGATGCGAGGATCGGAACGGCAGGAGGGAACTCACCTCTGCTGGATGCGAGGATCAGTTTGCACCAGGGGCAGGATGGCCTCCAGCACTTTGCTTGCTGAGCCCGGCAGCATCTCCAGCACTTTGTTATCGATGGCCATTTTATCCACAATAGTCTTAAAGTAGCGCAACGCACTGACAACCTCCTTCTCCTTCTCCTCCAGCCACGATACGTTCTAAAGAGGAGGGAAAAACAGGGGAGATGGGTTAAAACTACAGGATTTTTAAGGGCAAGGTTCCTTTAACACACCTGAAGGTGACATGAGGTATATTCCATGAGGAGTGGAGAAAACCCCTTTGACCACAAACACTTCTAAACTGAGTTACTACTCTTTCAGAAGAACAGGCAGTGCAAAATTACACCCACACTTTAACTTTCTGAATTACCTGCATTCCAAACTGAAGGCTAATCTTGATCAGTTTTAGGCCAAGATTAACACTGCTGATGACATCAAGGGCATTGCTTTGAAACCCACATGCCAAAGTGGGGAGGGTGAAAGAAAAAAACATATCACAGAATCACAGAATGGTTTGGGTTGGAGGGACCTTAAAGCCCATCTCGTTCCACCCCCTGCCATGGGCAGGGACACCTCCCACCAGCCCAGGTTGCTCCAAGCCCCGTCCAACCTGGCCCTAAATGCTTCCAGGGGTGGAGCAGCCGCAGCTTCTCTGGGCAACCTGTGCCAGGGCCTGCCCACCCTCACAGGGAAGAATTTCTTCCTCATATCTAATCTGAACCTGCTCTCTGTCAGTTTAAAGACATCACCCTTGTCCCATCACTATGTGCCTTTGTAAAATACACGAAAACCTCCAAACAAAACACTCCACTCTGTTGAACCTCCAGCCTAAGTCAGTTTGTGATGCTGCTGGAAACAAGGGAACTCACACACTTTCCTCTGGGACAAAGTGTGAAAGCTGAGTTTTGGCACTGCTGAATGAATGTTGCAGAAGGGACCAATTAATTGGAATAAGGCTGAATTGTGGTCACCAACTTCTGTGCCACCACCAACAAAAGGAGAGGAAATTCAGAAGTGATACATGAACCCTTAATGGCATTCTGGACAGGGAGAGTTTACCAGAGTATGCCTGGAGGACTTTTAGTGCCACAAGTAGTTCCTAAGTGAGATTTAAATTAACTCCTGAACGCTGCTAGAAAAGGAGCAGAGAGCTTAACAGAGTCAGATTTCATCCATTATCTCCTCAGTAAATTCAGCTTCAAGAATTAATGACCTATGGGCATTGTGTGCTCCCCATACTCTTGTCAGCTGTTAAACTGCTGCTTTTCTGCAAAATCAGGCCAGCAGTCCAAGAGGTTTTAGGAAGAACAATTTATAGGCAGCACTGGTTAGTAATTTGGGGCCAGTTGCATAAAAGGATTAGAATCCCAAGTTCCATCTAGCTCCAACTTTAGAAGTCTAAGTTCCAATCCAAGATCTACAAACCACCCTGTCATTTTCTATCTCATCTGGGAAATGCCCAAACTCTGCTGCTGCTTCCACTTTTGACAATACTGCTTGCCAGGCACCTCAAGTTCTGATCTGCAGCCCACAGTGCCCTGAACTCCCTCACTGAGGAGCATCCTGGCAACTCACTATAATAGGAAAATGACATTTCCCAGTTTGCAGGCATGTGCCCTCACCACTGCACAGCTTATTCTGGGATAGGGGATCATAAAAACATTTAGGTTGGAAACAACCTCTAAGATCATTGAGTCCAACCATTAATCTTTGGAGAGGTTCAGTCTCTCCCTGAAGGTTTTGCACTTCATATGAAATGATCACACATTTCAGGGATCAGAGAGCCCATATATTCCCTGAGTGACTATGACCATGGCCCAGCAGTCAGAGCTCTCAAACAGAAGTGAAAAAATGTGGGCTGCAGTTCCTGCTCCGGTGGCTGTTTATGGATTTCATTCAACAACTGTTTCCTGTAGAAAGGCTTGAGACTTAATAGCTTAAACACTCTCCTGGTGCTCGGGAGGGATGGGCCTGACTGGGAGTTCAGGGCTGGGAATGAGGAGTGGAAACACAAACCCTTCCCTTGAGCACATGAATTCAGCCACT
Source organism: Scytalopus superciliaris (assembly GCA_013400415.1). Lineage (NCBI taxonomy): Eukaryota > Metazoa > Chordata > Aves > Passeriformes > Rhinocryptidae > Scytalopus > Scytalopus superciliaris. The sequence goes on along the minus strand of VXBX01003748.1, from coordinate 347,319 downwards.
GGACATTATCTGGGACACAGCCCTGGGGTTTTTTTTCCCAACTTCCCTGCTACCTCTTTGGGTGATACTCCCTAAAAACACTTTGTAGTGAATCCTCTTTCAAGGTCCAAAGGTATCACACATAGGTTTGTGTACGTGTGCATAGAACCACAGAATCACAGGGTGGTTTGGGTTGGAGGGACCTTAAAGACCATCTTGTCCCACCCCCTGCCATGGGCAGGGACACCTTTCACTAGACCAGGTTGATCCAAGTCTCATCCAACCTGGCCTTGAACATTTCCAGGGATGGGGCAGCCACCAGTTTTCCTTTTGGGCAGCAAATGAGAAAAACTTAAAATTGAGGCAAAACAGCATCTCCTCTTCACTCCCCTGCCTGACACATACAGATATTTTTGGATGATTTTTGAAGTTTTCCCTTAAATAATCATTGCAAATGCATCATGTATGAGACACAGCTGACCCAGAAAGGGTCACACTGAGCTGTACAGAATACACCCAATTACTAAAGCTGGAACCTTCCCTTTTCCCCCTACATTTTGGCAGTGAAAAACCTAAGTCTGCATTTAATATTAAAGGACACTGTTGTACCTACAATATGCCCTTTGATAAGAATCAAAGACAGGGTCCAGGGGACTAAAGAAGGCTTTGAAAAAATCACCTCCAGTGTTGTCCCCATGGAGGTATCAGGGGGAAGAGGAGAAGATGTTTGCATGGGCTAAGCATAACCTTCAGCTTCCATACACTGACTTTACATTAATTTTTAGTATTGCTATTTCTGCTCTACAGTGATTATCTACTTCAAGAGCACAAAAATAGCATCTTAAGTACTTGGGGGGGGGGTGGAGAAAAGGATGATATTTGGTTTATCAAGTGCGCCTTCTGACAGAAAATCTCCTGTTTGTCAACTGATGTCTGTATTCCAGTGAGAAAACCTGGCAACAATCCAGGCCTATCCTCGTCCCTACTCCCTCCATAGAAAGCTAATGAGCTTCCTACATCCAACTAATTGATTAGTTGGACAGTAGCTATTAAAATAGATAAGGAATGAGCCAGAAATCAACAATATTTCACAGTATAAAAATGAATACAGCTTAAATAATCATGTACAGTAATAAAAATTATTGCAAGTATTTTGTTTTCCAGTAAAAAAAAATCCCAAACTGTACATAAAGAAGGGTTTTGATGTCCAGCATGGCTTATTAGTAAATCCTCTTGCACTGTTCTTAGGGAAAAAAAAGAAAAGCAAAAACTTCATCTATTATTAACATGCTAGTATGTATTTGCTAAAGAACAGCATTTTGAAAAGGGCTCTTCATTTTCTAATGTATTCAATGTGGTCACATATCAATTTAAAGGAAGGCCTCTAAATTATCTCAAGATACCATCCTGAAACATCACTGGAATTAAAAGCCTTCAAGGAGTACTCTCAGATTTACTTTTTATTTTATTTCTAAATAGCAGTGAGCGATGAAAGGTGCTCAGCTCCCCAGAAAGCATATTCACAGTCTCCTGGAGAGAAAAAAAAACAACACAGCCTGGGGAAAAAAACCACCACATCATCTTCCACCTGATGGTGTAGAACAGGGTGAGGAAGCCCTGCAGCAACTTCTCTGGGTGTTAAGCAAATCATGCAGTGTAAGACAACTGCATCTTGCTGGCTGCTCTCAACAGCAGCACAACAACCCTCAGCAGAGATAATCTAAATAAGTTTGCATGTCTGGCACTGCACATTGGGTGAGACCTTTAACAGCTGGGGAAAGGTTTCGAGTTATCATCAATAACCTTGATGGTTCTTAACTTTTGGCTTCGATTTGTACTTGAAAACTGGCTGCAACAGTATTGCTACAGAGCCAGTAATCAGGTCACAACAGGAGAGGAGAGAACACTGATGGGTTTGTGACCTCAGCTCTTGGAGGACCTCAAGCATGTTGGGTCTGAGGAACATTGTGCTGGGAGCAGCAGCTGCTGGAACACATCTGTTTGACTCTCCCTGCTGATGTCACCAGAGATTGAGCACATCCTTGGATCATCTTCAAGGATTTGGGGTTTTCAAGTGGCTCACACCCCAAAACCAGGCAGTTATTTGGAAGCTGCAAGGGTGTGCATGTGGGGAGGATGTGTCAGGCCATACACTGTGTTCCACAATGAGATATTTAAATGCTTATAGAAGAGGTCTCATCGTGATCTCCAAAGGGAAGTAAATTGATTTTAATACTATACAGTGCAGTTTGTAAGTAACCACAAAGTAACCCTGAGGATCCCTGAGCTGCAGAATTCTGCAGAGGACAAAGTCACGCACAGGATTATCATAAATTGAGTACCAGGAGGCAAGAAACCATCAGGACTAATAAAACATGGCCTTTGCTTACTTTGTTCACTGACTTCTCTGGTGTTTTCACTGTCAGGTCAGCTGGTTTTCCTTTTTTTGAAGGTGTTCTCTTTATTTTTGGTGAATGAAACTTGCCCTTCAGCTTCATAGTGAACGAGGAGAGATGGGAACGCTCAGAATCTAGAAAGACACAGAAACACATTACAGGGTTAGGGTACATTTGCTGACATCAAGGATGTTGTGTTACAGCATTATCTGGAAGATACTTGCACCATGTAAATTTATTGAGTGGAACAGGACAAAAAAACCCCAATAAATTGTGGCTCTCTATTATGTTTCCAACCACAGTATCACCACCATCTCCTGATTCCCTCGGAGGAAGCAACACTGCAGAGCAAAGGCAGGACCAGTGGGATTGCTGCTGCTCTGTGCCTTGGAGAGAAGGGGAAAAACACCTCTCCCCTCTAAGCACTTATCTCCAACAGATTCCAAAGTACTCTACAAAGGAGGCAATCATCACCCCTCTTTTGCAGATGAGCAGCTGAGTCAAGGGGATGAAGTGACTTGTTTGCAGACCTCTGGCAGTGCGTGTGTGGGCAGGGTCCTGATACCACAATAATGCCCTTCCCAGGATTCTGATCTCTACCCACTCGGTAGCATCAATTCTGAATGTGGCTCCATGGGCAATCTGAGCAAACTGCAATGGATTTCACTTCCAATGTCCCAGACAAACTGGAGAACAGAGGAACCGCTTGGACACTGGAGCATCCTTCAAGGAGTTTAACTGCAGAACTGCTCAGCCCTCTTAAAAATTGTATTTTCATGTTTTTTTGGATATCTAAAAGTAGAAGTCTCAAAGGTTTGCAATCATGCCATATGCTGACTTACTGTTGAAAGGTATTTTTATCTGTTTAGCCACGAAGCTAAATAAAACCAAGCTGCCTTGTAGAGAGCAATTTGGAATGTATTTTGAGCAAGGAGCACTTTAATAAATGAAGGTCTGAATTGCTCTCTAGTGACCCAGATAATCCAACAGAAGTTACCGAACTTGCCTTTAACTGCACCATCAAGAAAAGGAAGCAGTTTTGCTGCACGTTTCATTTTTCTTTCTGATTATTTGGGAATGAACTGCACTGGCTGCAGGGAGTGGAAAGGAGAGCCCCGTGCATGCAGCACTGCAGCACCTCGTTAGCATGCAGAGTGCAAACAGCAGAGGCTGCTGAGTCAAACCGAGCACCCAGGAGCCAAATGCCACAAGGCAGTGCATCGTACTCAGAAATTACCTAACCACAGCCAAGGGAAGGAACCTGTGCTTGCCTCCCTCCCTGTAAGGGTTGTTTCCCTTTAAACGTGGTTTCCAGTAGTGTGTTAAGGCCTTGCTGTGAGTGTGTTTACCAGAGCCAACACTCTGGTGAGGCATGTCCTCTACACCAAAATTTGGTCGGATCCTGTGAACAGAAGCTGCGTGAGCACTGACCCTAATCTAGTCTGGCTGTTCTCCACTTACAGAAGTAAATGTTTTTCAAAGTTTTCTTTGTATCAGCAAGTGCTGTTTAGTTCACTGAGGAGGGAGGCACTGAAATCCTTGGTCACTGCAGATAAATCCAGGCATATCAGTTGGCCTCTGAAGAATCACTTACAGCAGCTGGCACCCCAACTTAGCAACAATTTACGTCAGTGCTTCGCATCCACAGGGGGATCTCCAAACTTTTAAAACCTCTCTGGCTCCACAGGGTGCTGAAGGTCACCACTGAGAACAGTTCCTGGCTGCTGTGATAACGCTCTTGAACTCCTCCCCAAAAAATCACTTGTATTTATTGCATACACCAGATGAGAATTTCCATACATGCACACATATGCAGGCTTGCCAAGAGGAGTCATGGCTCTGAATTAATTTTTTGAGAACTGGCAAACAATTACAATAATTAATCTACAGGGAAATAATGGTAGCAGCAACAAATTGTGTCTGGCTCCTCCATGGGCTGCAGTGAGATCCAAACTGCTGGTCTCAGTAAGAAAACACTCAATGCCTACAAAACCCTTGGTTGCCTGTGGTGTTAGTTTTGCCTTGTAGGGACAATATCTGGAAGGGAGAAAGATTTCAGAAGACTACCATTTCCTTTGTTCCTTGCCACCAGACATCTTTACCCACCTTTCTTGGGCAAGCACTCAAATAGCTGAACCAATGTGTGTGCACAGTCAAGGATCTCCAAAAGGAGATGTCTTGTCAGCAGAGAAAGTTTCTTTTCTGCTGACAGCAGATCCCCTTCGGCACCATCAGCCCAGCCACTGCCCTCACTCTCTTTACCCTTTGGTCACACCAAAGACCAAAGCATTTGGGCACCACACTGAGGGAAGACAGACTCACAGAGCAAGGACAGCAACAAGTGGCTGGAGCAGAACAGGAACTTCTTAAAATAGTACTAACGAAGTAAACCAGCTGACACTTGCAGGAATAATAAATGTTATTGTTTGAACAGCCCTGCTAAGTCCTGCTTTGAAGATCACAAATTAATGCAGCTTTTTACTGCCACGGGTTTCCATCTACACCAAGCACTTTCCAGCTCTCATCTGCTCACAAGTTTCTGATGCATTTGCAGTTAAACAAATGAGTCACAAACCAATATTCTCTCACACTCAATTACACTTAGCACTTAAAATAGCACTTTTCTTGTTCCAAGCACATTACAAACATATCGTTCTCATCCTTAAGCAGTCGGGTCTTAACCTTACCCTGCAGATGGGAAGCAGACACAGAGGTGAAGCAACTTGTCTAAACAGAGCAGAGGGTGAGTCAGTGACTGCAGCACAGCATCTCCATCGCTGTGCAGTCCCTCTCCCCCTGCCCATGGATCGAGCTGTGGAGCTGCTGTGATTACACCCAGTGAATGCCAACAGACGTTATTCGGCACGATGGGCTTTACGGTTTGCAAGCTGATACATCGTTCAAGCATTATAAACACAATTTGCTTTGTAATGAATCTGGATGAAGTGGTATAAAAGAGAAGTGACACTTAAGTACAAAGGTATTCTAGCTGAGCGGTGTAAGGTACCCAAGTTTTTATAGATGAAGCCTTAAAACCTCCTGCAAAGACCACGGCTGAGCAAGACTTTCTAGACTGGTTACCATAGCACTGATCTGCTTTGAAGAATTCGTTTTCTTTACAGTATATCCTAATTTAAATATCTAACACCCTGTGTCCAGTTAAAAAGTTCAAACAGCATAGCATGCCTTTACAGATTAAAATAATTTGATAACATACAGAGAGAGGCAGAAAAGAGAGCCATGGCAATGCTCAAACCACTCCTCCTGTCCCTCTGCTCCTTCCTGCCTATCTACAGTAACCAAACCCCTTAATGCAGCATTGAGGTTGTTCTGAGCTTGGGAGTCTGCCCGCTGGAAATTATTCTATCGTATTACCCTTGCCTCTTACTGATGAATAGCCAGCAGTGTTTAGCTGGAGTCTCAGCACCAGCTTGCTCAACTTCTCTGATGCACAGGAGGAGGGGGTTCTGTACTTACTTCTATGCAGTGCCCAAATATTTTTAAGATGAATGGGAAAAGTCAGGGTAATAAACTCGATGGAGTGATTTCAACTGGAAGCAGGGAAAGAAAAAAAAAAGTTGTATCAAAGCATTTCTGTCTCAAAGGAACAACTGATTTTCCATCTGTCTGGATGCTCTGGGGCTGCTGCTTGCAACTGGAAAAGGAAAGAAATCCCTTCAAAATGGCTTTATTATGGATTTGAGTTGCTTGATTTCTGACTGGAAGCTTTATTACGTCACTTGTTTCACAGCTAATTCCACCCCCCCCCGTTCGCGAGGCTCCCGCTCGGCCGTGCTTGAACACGCTCCAGCTGTTGAGTCACGGCCCTGCTCACCTCCCAGGCTCGTCCCCCCACAGCCGGCACGTGGCTGGGGTCCGACCACACGCACACCACCACAGAGCTCGTGTTACACCCCTGCTCCCACCAGCCCTGCTCTCAGGTGTGGCCACGGGGGGTTTTGGGCACCGCTCGAGCCCCCCCAGGCTGGGGAGATCACGCTCAGCCAAGGAGCTGCCTCGTCCCCCCAGCAGCAACCCCAGCTCCAGCAGTGGGTGCTGCCTGCCAGTTTGCCAACAGAAAGCCAAATCTGGGGAGGAGAGAACTGAACATTTGAAACAACAGTAGATTAAGAGGCACAAGGGAAGGCAGATAAATCAGCTTATGTGCTTGTGGGCGAAGAAACCAGGCTGCTTAGGAGAAAGCCGGCAAGTCAAAGCCCAACGTCCATCCCTGCCCTGGTCAAATGGTCCCTTTCCAGTTGGGTTCAAATGAATGCCAGAAAATAAGCTGGTGGATTCCACCAACCTAAGCCAGCAGCCAACTATTTAAAGTCAAAGTGAAAGTTCAGCCTTTTACAGAGCTCAGTCAGAGCAGAACTTCCAGCTGCTGGGTCCTGCTCATCAACCACATGTCACCAGCACATGGGAGGCCTCAGAGATGGGAAATAACCCCCTGTCTGCTTCTGGACCTCCTGGTCATGCTTTTGACAGTATGACACAGCTCAGTGGAAGGCTCCAGCTGCTGGGATGGGCAGTGTAACTGCTTAGCTTGTCTAGTGCTTGGATCATATAAAACTAAATGAAAATAGAATTATTTTTCATTAAAAACCCACCAACTTTAGAATACGGTACTTTTCCTTTCTTTCACCTGAAAAACTAAAGCCTCCATCTTCTCTCACTCTCTGTGTGTTCACGCAACAAAACCCTGCAGCTTTAGAGGAGACAGGACCTTAAAAAAGGGTTATGGCTCATTTTCCAGCTTGTCCTGACTCTTGCGGCTCGTTAGAAAGAACGAAGTGGAGTCTAAAAATCTTAGTCCACAAACAGCTCCTTTTTCAAAGGCCATTTGGGTCTCTGCTGGATGCACATATTTAAAAGCTATCAGATTAAAAATAACCGCAGACATCTCTCCCCATGCCATAATGAAGCTATTGTGCACATTTTTAATCAACCGCTCCTGCCACTTTTGCCACTAGTCCTTTGAAGGCAGCGGTGACTTATGTAATGAGTTACACAACGATGCCCATTAAAATGGCATTTGTTCCCTTGGGCTCAGCTCCATCATTTGGGGAAGACAAAAGGCAAGTTGCAAGGCTTCAGCTAAACCCTAGCTGACAGGGACATTAAGAGTTCCGAAGCAAAAGGCAAAAATAACGAGCTGGAGTTCAGAACGACCTTTCTGCTGAGGATTGTGATGCAGCACCCAGAGAGAGGCTCTGGGGCTGGGGCTCTGGCTCCTCCAGCCCCAGATCTGCTCTCAGAAACATGAGAGAACAGGGGATTCAGGACAGACAGATGGACACATGAGAGTTTACCACGAGACTCACGAAGCACAGGTCTTTCAAGGTTTTATATGAATACTGCTACAATTCCCAACAGCTTCCTTCCACCCTTAAGGCAAGGGCTGTATCTACCACATACCTGTAAGTACACAGATCTGGGGGCCTGTGCCCTGAGCCTGAGCCTGGCTAAAGCTTTTGGGCTCTCCTGTAATGTAAACATTAAAGCCATAGTGACCGACAGAAATCCCAGCCTTTGAGCTTTCAGGAAACTCAAACAGCCTCTCCCAAGAGCCAAGTTCCTCCACAGGAGAGTTGGCAGAGCTGGCGCAGGAGGCACGTGGGTGGTGGGCACCAGAAAGGTGCTGCAGGGGCACTGGTGAAACTCATTTTTAATAATTTTGTGGTGGAGGGCAGCTCTGTCTGTCTCGTGACAAAATGTTCGAGCTCCTCAGTGTGTAGCTCTGAGGAGGGAGAGGAAGCACCAGGTTTTAAGGAGGGTTGAAGAAACAGATGAGGAGAACCCCAGATCCTTCTCCACCCTTTCACACCTGCACTGTCACTCAGCTCTCACATCACACAGCAAACAGCCTTCGGCTACATTTCACGCCCTCTTTCTCCAGAAGTCTTGAGGATGTTTAAAAGCCTAAAAATGCTGATGGGCAGGATTTGTGCGATGCTGCATGTTCCCAAAAGGATGAACTGGGATCCCAAGTACAGAAAAGACAGAATGTGACAGAAGAGAATTAAAATATCCCTTCTAAGCACATCAGCTGCTGCATCACAAGTCCTACAAAAGCCTCAGACCCACCACTTCCAGCTCCTTGAGTTTACTTTTCTCAACTTTGCCACTACCCCCAGAGACTGAAACAAAGAGAATTTATTCAGAAACAAAAAAAAAAAGACCTGGTAGGGGACCCGGAAAGGGAAAAAAAAAGGGAGGGTCTGGTGTCAATCAGGAAGTTTGCCCACCCTAACCTTTGTACCTTAGGTGGAGTTGTTTGTAAGCTGCTCCAAGTCCCTCTCCAGGGAATCCAATTGCTAGGAGAGCTGCCAGGTTTTAGAGGAAAACGATGGAGGAAAGGCAGCTCAAGAATCAAACAATCATTCTGGAGTGCTAAAGAAACTTTTCCTCCACCATCACGTCACCTTGGAAGCAGCCAACTTTGGGAGCGGAAAGACCGACTGCCCTTTTTCTTTTTTGGCAACATTACAGTGAATGAGCCTAAACCAGTGAGCATTAATGATGTGCAATGACAGCACACAAACTTCTCTGGAAAAGGGAGGCTCAGTTCCCTCTCAGCTGGCCAGGCAATGCTCACTGACTCACAGGCTTCATTATTTTTATGCCGCCCTCTGGGGCCTCGAGAGGAAGCAAAACATTTTTATTTGTCAGAGAGCACATTTTTATTTTGATTTTTTTTTTTTTTTTCCTTTCTAAGCAACCATGAATGAAGCATCTCCAGCTGCAGCAACCTCATGTGGAAAGAGCTCGCAGTGTTTGCAAGGGAATTGGAAGGCACAGAGGGCAACTTATCAATTCAGCCACGTCTCCTGACTGCAGTGAAAAGGACTGGGTCAGGCAACAACATCAATTTTCTGGTGCATTAGTACTACACCTCTTCTTCCTTCCAGTGTCATATCTGGAAGCAAATCTTCAGACTGCAAGGAAGAGAAGATGCACAAGATCAAGTAGCAAGTTCAGAGCAGCTGACCAGGTTCCCTCCTAGTTCTTGTCACCTGAGGTATTTCAGAAGAGGGGAATCTCCTTGCATGCAGACACATAAGCCAGGAATCCTTTGGCTGCTGAAAACTGCAGCAATACCACCCAACTGAGTCACAGGGAAAAGACAGGGCAAAAAGGTACAATTAATTGAACTAGGAGGGATTTAATGGAGTAAAATTCCACTAGCCAAGTGCAGTATCCTCCAGCACACCAAAGCTGGCTTTGAGACCTTTTTCTGGAAAAGATCCTGTAATTTATTGATAAGCAAGCAGCAGCAGATGGAACTTTTGGGCTGTTTTATCAGAAAGGAACGTGCTCCAGCCGATGGGGGCTGTATCAACTCACAGGCAGAAATGCCGCCGTTCTCCGAGTCACACTCAAACCTTTGTGCAGCATCTGGTGAGTCTCTGGTCATTTCCCACTTAAGTACTGATTTTGCACAGTCCTGCAAGCCCCAGAAAACTAATGGGATTACAAAACTGGTAACGTGGCTCGTAACTCCCACCCCCTGTGCCAGCAGTGCTGGAACAAGAGACTCAAGTAGCCCCCAACACCAACAGGAATGCCATGGTCTTTGCCCACCCTGCTCTACACATGGAAACCACCACAAATGTTAACAAACATTGAATCTTAAATGGCAAAAATTAATTCAGCTACAAGGCTGAATTAATAACACCTGCATTACTTCAGCAAACAGCTCCAAACACAGAAATTGCAGTGGTGGTGAGGGAATTTGTTGAATTTCTCTGTTCACCAAACATGACTTAATATGGGGTCCCTGGGCATCCCCATTTGTCTAGCGGCTTTTGGAGAATACGGTCATGACGGTGATTCAGACATCTAAAAATAAAGCCCTGCAGGCACAACTATGTGTGTGCTCTACCTGAGTCACCCCAGGCTGTGGGGAGCATGTGAACCAAAGCTCATCCATTTCACTGACACTCCTGCCGTGGCCAAGCAAAAACCCTCATCACTGAGCTCTACTTAAAACTCTTTCTCCCCTCCTCTCATTTTCTCAAGCACATTGAGACTCTTCCCACATTGAAAAACTTCTGCTAGGCTTGGGTTTCAGCTGCACGGCTGTCAGCTTTGAAACTCAGACCTGAAAGATTATAACCCAATGTTGCTGAAGCTGTTTATCCATCTCCAAGGTGACAGGATGTCGTCACTGCCACTCGGCAGGACACCAAGCAGAAATGCATTATTTCAGTTGCTTTAGGGAAAAGCCTAATTGCTCACAACCTGACTGCAGGTTCAACAGCTGACAAGCAAGGTTGTAAATGGAGCCCTGACTTTTTGTCTGGCCCCACAGCACTAGCTCTGAATGGGAAAAACTCAGCCCTCTTTCATCCTTGGAGAGCAACCTCAGCTCTCATTCATTAGGCGATGGAAAAAAAGAAAAAAAAGAAGCTGGCTCGGATCTGCCTGACACAATTTCCAGTTGCTTTGGACATTGCTAATTATAGTCATCTTTATTTTTGACCTCTGATTACAGACTCTTTGCACATTCAGTCTGAATGGCAAAGCTAACCCCCTCTTTTCTAGTAGGCTTGGGAGGAACCTCATACCCTGCCCAAAAGCCACCGCCCACACTCATCCGAGCACAAGAAATAAAATCAAAACATGGAAAGCATTTGCTTAAACATGCTCAATTTCATTTCCTTCTTTAGCAAGTGCCATAGATCAAGGGCAACAGTCCAGGTGAGAGTGTGATGTAAGCTCCTTTCCATGCATGTTGCAAGATGAGCAAGTGCTCTGCGAGGGAGCCTCATTGCTCACTGTTCTGACTAGCACTGTGTCCTCGGGGCTCAGATGCTGAAAAGCAGATATTCAGCTCAGTAAGATTAAACATGCCTGCACAACTCCAGTGCACCATGCTGGGGGCTCACATCTCTGCGAGAGAGGCAAAAGCGAGTTTCAGGAACCAGGCCAGCACTATCTCCTAAAGGCACTGCAATACCAGTGTAAACTTCCCTAATATTGCTTACTCAATAAAACAAGGCATTGCAGGAGGGCTATGCAAATCCCTCACCTTTGAAGTGCTGCTCTCCTGCTGGCCCAGAGGACCAGCTCTCTATCTCCACACACACGAGTGTGTGTGCAAAGCGATACAGCAGCACTGCAGGTGTGAGATTTCTGATGTAATCAGGTGCAAAGCTGCTTTTATATTATTGCTGTGCAGCTCCTGCAAAGGGTTAAGGAGCTGCAGGCCATATCCTCGATTCCATAGTCTGTTCCGTACCTGATAGGATCTGCAACCAAACCACCAGCTTTACTGCCTGCCCACAGGCAGCAGGAAATTTTAGTCTTCTATAAGCACAATTTGAAACATCAGTGCCTCCAGCAAGGGGAAACTGAGATGTTAATTGAACTGAACAGCCCAGGAGGGAGCTCCCCCTTCCTCAGCTGTAGGATTAACACATCCCTAGACCATCATGGCAGGAAACAGGAGGTAGCTCAGGGAGTCTAAGTGGGATGTCTATCTTTCACTCTGCTGCACGTAAACATTAGAAGTTACTTTAGCAGTAAACAATTATTTGTGACAAGTTTCTATTTTAGCCTGTCTCCTCATGCCTGAACTAAAATCTCCTATGGAAAACAGGTTTCAAGGTGAAGGCAAACTGCCACAAACACCTGCAGTTCTCCTCAGCCTTTTTGGCAAGTCCTGACTTTAAAACAAACAAAAACATACAGAAGACTGAACTTCTACAGAAGGAAACCCCAGCAGAGCTGGACAAGCATCAGCAGCAACACAGAGGGAGTCTGAAGGAATCCATCCCATCTCTAACTCAACTGAGCCTACTGAAGGCTTAAAGTTTCAGTAGTGTGGAAAGAGTCACTAGAATTTTACTCGTTAATTTAATGCTGAAGAAAAAGCAGCTATTCCCCAGGTATTCAAAATACACGTAGACTAATGCAGTTTAAAAATCCACTCAACAAGGGGATACCTGAGCCTGAATTTTTTGGTGCTTCATTCTTCACTGGCATGCAACCTAATTCCTTGTATCACCCTGGCTATCTGCATTTAACAGATACCATTATCTTTAATGGAAACTACCAGAAGTGGGGCCTACTAAGAATCAGTTTCCATTTTTCCATGAGCTGCCAGTTTGCTCATACAGAAAGCTGGGCTGCATTTCAAGAGGAAACACCTTCAGTGCCAACATACAACAACCTGACAGCTAAAGGGACTAAGCTGAGGCTGGATTTTACCAAACCCAAAGCTGAACCTTAGCTCAGCACCTCTTTATCATCCTGCTGAAACTATTCTTTTATCACAGAATAAATTCTGGTGAATTAACAGTGATGATTTTACCAACAGCCCATTCCCTGACCATATCCCACACAACCTCCTGGTTTCTGCAGCGCATTTAGGATGTCACAGCACTTGGGTTCAGAAAGACATGAAGAGATGTTTATAAAATACCTGTGTTGCCATTACTAGAAGGGTAAATACCTCCCAGAGCTTCTGGGCTTAATATTATCAACTGGTAACACACAACNAGCAAGGTTGTAAATGGAGCCCTGACTTTTTGTCTGGCCCCACAGCACTAGCTCTGAATGGGAAAAACTCAGCCCTCTTTCATCCTTGGAGAGCAACCTCAGCTCTCATTCATTAGGCGATGGAAAAAAAGAAAAAAAAGAAGCTGGCTCGGATCTGCCTGACACAATTTCCAGTTGCTTTGGACATTGCTAATTATAGTCATCTTTATTTTTGACCTCTGATTACAGACTCTTTGCACATTCAGTCTAAATGGCAAAGCTAACCCCCTCTTTTCTAGTAGGCTTGGGAGGAACCTCATACCCTGCCCAAAAGCCACCGCCCACACTCATCCGAGCACAAGAAATAAAATCAAAACATGGAAAGCATTTGCTTAAACATGCTCAATTTCATTTCCTTCTTTAGCAAGTGCCATAGATCAAGGGCAACAGTCCAGGTGAGAGTGTGATGTAAGCTCCTTTCCATGCATGTTGCAAGATGAGCAAGTGCTCTGCGAGGGAGCCTCATTGCTCACTGTTCTGACTAGCACTGTGTCCTCGGGGCTCAGATGCTGAAAAGCAGATATTCAGCTCAGTAAGATTAAACATGCCTGCACAACTCCAGTGCACCATGCTGGGGGCTCACATCTCTGCGAGAGAGGCAAAAGCGAGTTTCAGGAACCAGGCCAGCACTATCTCCTAAAGGCACTGCAATACCAGTGTAAACTTCCCTAATATTGCTTACTCAATAAAACAAGGCATTGCAGGAGGGCTATGCAAATCCCTCACCTTTGAAGTGCTGCTCTCCTGCTGGCCCAGAGGACCAGCTCTCTATCTCCACACACACGAGTGTGTGTGCAAAGCGATACAGCAGCACTGCAGGTGTGAGATTTCTGATGTAATCAGGTGCAAAGCTGCTTTTATATTATTGCTGTGCAGCTCCTGCAAAGGGTTAAGGAGCTGCAGGCCATATCCTCGATTCCATAGTCTGTTCCGTACCTGATAGGATCTGCAACCAAACCACCAGCTTTACTGCCTGCCCACAGGCAGCAGGAAATTTTAGTCTTCTATAAGCACAATTTGAAACATCAGTGCCTCCAGCAAGGGGAAACTGAGATGTTAATTGAACTGAACAGCCCAGGAGGGAGCTCCCCCTTCCTCAGCTGTAGGATTAACACATCCCTAGACCATCATGGCAGGAAACAGGAGGTAGCTCAGGGAGTCTAAGTGGGATGTCTATCTTTCACTCTGCTGCACGTAAACATTAGAAGTTACTTTAGCAGTAAACAATTATTTGTGACAAGTTTCTATTTTAGCCTGTCTCCTCATGCCTGAACTAAAATCTCCTATGGAAAACAGGTTTCAAGGTGAAGGCAAACTGCCACAAACACCTGCAGTTCTCCTCAGCCTTTTTGGCAAGTCCTGACTTTAAAACAAACAAAAACATACAGAAGACTGAACTTCTACAGAAGGAAACCCCAGCAGAGCTGGACAAGCATCAGCAGCAACACAGAGGGAGTCTGAAGGAATCCATCCCATCTCTAACTCAACTGAGCCTACTGAAGGCTTAAAGTTTCAGTAGTGTGGAAAGAGTCACTAGAATTTTACTCGTTAATTTAATGCTGAAGAAAAAGCAGCTATTCCCCAGGTATTCAAAATACACGTAGACTAATGCAGTTTAAAAATCCACTCAACAAGGGGATACCTGAGCCTGAATTTTTTGGTGCTTCATTCTTCACTGGCATGCAACCTAATTCCTTGTATCACCCTGGCTATCTGCATTTAACAGATACCATTATCTTTAATGGAAACTACCAGAAGTGGGGCCTACTAAGAATCAGTTTCCATTTTTCCATGAGCTGCCAGTTTGCTCATACAGAAAGCTGGGCTGCATTTCAAGAGGAAACACCTTCAGTGCCAACATACAACAACCTGACAGCTAAAGGGACTAAGCTGAGGCTGGATTTTACCAAACCCAAAGCTGAACCTTAGCTCAGCACCTCTTTATCATCCTGCTGAAACTATTCTTTTATCACAGAATAAATTCTGGTGAATTAACAGTGATGATTTTACCAACAGCCCATTCCCTGACCATATCCCACACAACCTCCTGGTTTCTGCAGCGCATTTAGGATGTCACAGCACTTGGGTTCAGAAAGACATGAAGAGATGTTTATAAAATACCTGTGTTGCCATTACTAGAAGGGTAAATACCTCCCAGAGCTTCTGGGCTTAATATTATCAACTGGTAACACACAACCTGCCTGCACAAACTTCACCCTGGCTGGATTTTGGGTCTTCAGCTGGATCCTGCCCACAAATACAAAAAATAGTAAGGCAGTAAAGCAACAAGAAACACTGTAAATCACCTCTCAGTTAATAAACCACTACCTATAATGTTGCAAACAGAGAGCTTCGTACATATTACTACTTTGCAGAAGCATCTAGTACCAAGCTTTGTGACAGTGTAGTTAAAAAGCATCACTTTTTAATTGCTACCTAATGAGCTAAAAAATACTTATGCCTAAGAGATTATGTGTCTGAGACACTGCAGCAGCAGAACAACGGGGCAGAATGGGAGTCCCACAGACTTTTCTATTTCTCTAATCTGAAAACTCATTGGGGGGAGGCAGGGAAAAAAAAGGAGGAAGAAAAGGGGATGTGGTGCTGCTCAGCAGAACTAGCTGAGCTGTGGGAAGGGGCTGGGGGGGCTCGGGCACTGCAGCCATTGAGTGCAGGACCTCAGCAAACATCTGCTCCCCACAGGGGCAACTCTCCCACGACGCCCTGCACGGCTTCACAAGACTTCCAATCTGTGCTTGGACTTCATTTATTTCAGCACACGTGCTCGGGGAACTTCCCTTTCCTTTCTACCCTGTTTACAAATTTACCCAGCAGACTCACTTTGCCTCCCTCCCCAAACAAAGGCGTAAGTTCTGCCTTTTTTCTCCTCTGTGTACTCACGAACCCCGAAGCTCAGCAAATAAACTCTCAGCTACGTCTACTCCCAAACTGCTGATTTCTGTAGGAGAATGACAGATGGAAGATCGCTCTCCTGCTTCATTTTTGGCAACTCTGCAGCCAGGAGTCTGAATACACTGAATGTGCCCTCATTCCTCATTAGCCTGAGAGCCAGTTATGTACCTACTGCAAGGAGTGCAGAACTGGAAGATGTATCAAACGAATCTTGGAAAAGGCATTTGATTTGGAAAAAGCTGCTTCACTAAGCTGTGTTGAAGCTCCAGCAAAAGAGTTCTGTAAGCTCTATGACCATTCCCACGTCTATCTTGATATTACACACGAGCCATAGGTACAAAATACCCCTAACGGCTTGATTGCTGCTATTTGATTAAAAACCAAGGCTATATATAGCAGGCACATCATTATGAAACTGAACCCACTCATATGGGAACTTTGAAAGATGCCCCTCACGGAAGATATCTGCAACAGACATTCAAATCACTTCTAAAAGAGAATTAAAAAAAAAATATAGAAAATATTTCAATACAGTCAAGTTAATTTATGATTTGCTGGCAGAGATCAGAGAGGGTGAAGAGCTGAGCTGGTTTTCTGGCGGATGCACAAATCTATACTTTTAGGGAGATCGCTTGAAACTAGAAGTAATCAGAATTTATCATGATAAAATGGGCAACATTCAAAGCCACAAGAATCTTATAGCTCAGACTTTATAATGAGAGGGCTTTGCCATCCAGGAAACTTAATTCAAATCAAGATGAAGGTTGGAAACTCACACGCACAGTTTTACTCTGGAATATGATTGTTCACTTGCAAAATGGATTTAGCTAATTAGAAGGCAAAAGGGTAGTATTTAGGGAGATTTCTCATGTATATGGGATGTTGTTTCTCAAAGATAAAAAGATAAAGTCTAGCTCTGTTGAACAGAAGTAGATAACAAACCTCAAAGGAAGAGATTTTTCTTGTAGGAATTGTCATTTATTATTTAAAGGACACTCCTGTGGTACTGTAATGAATGAGGACAACACAGCCCAAACGTTTCCCATTGCAAAGCAGAAATCCCTGTTTTGTGCTCTCCTGTTATGAATTGGGTCTTCATTTGCAAAACAACCCAACAGAGAGGTGGCAGCTCCACTAAAATACCTTGTCATTCAGGAACCCAGTGGAAGGGGAGTCAGGTCCAGGCCTAACAGCAAAGCTCTAGGCTTGCATTTACACAGTGGTCTAAACAAAGCCTGACCCAGCACCAAACAGGCATCTGGGTTTCACCCAGGGATTTGCAGAATGGTTCTTTTGCCCCTCTAGTGTCAGAACTGCCATCTCTGTGCCTCCAAAATGACTGTGTGAGGGTTTCTCATTTCACACAGCCAGAAATCAATGGCACAAATGGGTAAGAGGTGGGAATTCAAGGGACACTTCGGGCACATGAAAATGCAGAACAGATGCAAAAACCCGTCAGTGTTGGCAGAGGACCCACCTGGATGATGGCAGCTCAACTCCTGATGTCACTGGGAGTGTCTTTAAAGGACAAACAGATCCTGAAGCCACATAATATTCCTATAATGGGCTTGAAACAGCCTGCCAGTCACAGGCACCACATAATAAACAGTTGGGTAAAGCTGTCCAAGCAATAAGCAGGTTACTGTGAAAGAAATGACCAATCTTCCCAGCAAATGACCCAGCATAACCAATCTCACCAGCCCCAACAAGCTCTCAGACTGAACAGTACAAATACTTACAGTCACTTTCAACATTTCAGACCAGGAAACCGCTCCCTCATATTCTTAATTACCTCCCACAGCAAGACAGACAGGGATTTGGAGCCTCCATAAATCCTCAGTAGTAGAAAAATCAACCCATTAATTTTCTAACATTAAGTCTACCAGGTTTATTTTATAAAATTACTAGCCAAACCAGAGTCCAATAATGAGATGATCTATTTGGAAATAACGTTTTGCTTGGAGGAAAAAAAAAGAAGCCCTGTTTTCATCTATAATACCTATAAATCATTGTATTTACAGACTACAGCTTGGGGATTCAGGGCCAATCTAGTGATAGGATTTCTCTTCTATTTGCACCGTGTCAGCATCTGCTCTCTTCATGTGAAAACAAAAAGCTGCCCAAGGAGATTATAGCACTTTCACACCCTGAACCACCCAGCTCCCGAGGACTGTGCCTAGTTCAGCTCATTAGGAGCACACTACACTTTGCATTGCCTCCCATTTTATATTATATCTGTTTCAATGAATATATGACAAACACTGGGAAAGCAGCTCTTGTTCAACTTCAAACAAATATAAAACACTACTCTATTGCAAAAGATGAAGTCAAAAGCTCCAAGGCTTCTTTCAGGAAGTGATAATGGGTATACAAGGTGAACACCAATAAATACAGTGAAAAGGATGTCCTCCTCTCCTCACACATGTTCCTACTGCTCAATTACGCTTGGCTGTACTGGTACACATGGTTTATTAAAGGATTTTCACACATCGAAGGAGCCAAGTCTGGCAGTGGTTTATTTTTATTTATTTAAATAAACATTTTACTCCTATATATATGTAGTGCTTTTAAAGAGAAGCTCCAAAAACCACCAAAATCCAACCATCTCCAGGGTAAAAGGTAACAGCCAAACAAGAGAAAAATCACAACAGGAAGAAGAGAAATCATATCCCAGAAATAAGAGCAAACAACATGGATTTCAAAGCATGCTAGGGGCTATGGAGAGCCCGTTTATTGCAGATAAGAGTTCAGATTGAATTTCGGAGGTCTAATCTGAAATACAGCGAGTCATAATATTCCTGGGGGCAAAGAGCTCCAGAGGGCAGCAGCGTTACAGGAGGAGGCTTCTGCCAAATTACCACCACTCTTTCTTGAATTCACACCTCCTGGTTGTGTATTAACACAACAATCTTGTATTAGATTGACCCCAGACTATCATTTTACCTCCACAGAAGCAGAGGCCAGAAAGGGAATTTCAGAGTTCAAGCCCATTCTCTTGCCGGATCATAAAAATGACAGCGTTACCATATCACACAAAAGGTCACCCACTGGGACCTGGTGCAAACCAAGGAAAAGCAAAACAAGGAAACAAAGCAAACAAGGAAAAAGCCTTAAACAGAAGAGGAAAACCTCTGAAATCATCGGTCCACCCACTTAAGGGCTGTTAATTCGTAACGACCCCGATTCTTACAGCTAGCTCTAAATTTCCAACATAGCCATGTGTGATTTTATTTAAAAAAAAATACCCTCTGCATTTGAATTTCTGAATAAGAGCACAGATGCACCCAACGCTCTGCATGCTAAAGACGGGCCTTTATTGTGGCTTAAATTTCACACGTGCCCGTCTTTTCAGCGGCAAATCCGTTCTGACACCGCTTATTGTCACAGGACCCGAGAAACACAGAGACACAGCACCCAACACGGAGCTGAGGGAGCACACGGGCTCCTGCAGGGAGGCTGCACACAGGAGAGAAAAGAGGCCGCTCAGTCGTCAGTCAGAGCCTTTTTAATCAGGTTGAAACGCTCTGCTGCAGAGGGGGGTTCAATCTCTGCAAGCCACATTCCCATCGCTCACGCTGCTTTCTTAATTAGCAGCAAGTGGACAACAGCTGTCAGTAGCCTGGAGGCCAGAAAGTTATCAGCAAAAAGGGGGGTGTGTTAAGGGCAGAGACAGGGGGGCAGCCAAGAGATCCATCCACAGCCAACACGGCACGGAACTATGGAATGGTTTGGGTTGGAAGGGACCTTAAAGATCATCTCAATCCAACCCCCCACCACACGGACAGGACACAGACAGGAGAGGATGCTCTTCCTGCTCCCTTTAGTCTGGTTGTTTTAACATATGACTAATTGCAATTCAGTTTTTTTTTTAATTTAAGAACTATGGAATGGTTTGGGTTGGAAGGGACCTTAATTTGGGGGGGTTGTTTGGTTGGTTTTTTGTTTGTTTGTTTGTTTTGATTTGTTTTTTTTTTGTTTTGTTTTGTTTTGTTTTTTTAGTATTCCCGTAACAGGAAAACTTAAACGGAGAATAGAAGGAAATGGGAAGGCCATCCTAATGTCTTGATGAAAACTCAAAGGGTCAACTCAAAGGCAGAGCAGAATAAAGTCTTCAAGATTGTTATTGAGGTTTTAAGCACAGAGGTTGAATCACGGGAGGAGAGATGTTTCACTTAAACAGCAGAGAGAAACCTTAGCAGAAGATAAAACTTAATCAGAGGCAACTAGAAGCCCTAACCTCAAACAGCACAAAAGAAAAAAACCCGCTCCTCAGTCATTATTATTTGTGTATTAAATCCTAGAAGACCAAGTTATTGGTCATGACCTTATTGCACCACATATTAAGACTAGCGTGGGTCAAAAAGATGCCCTTTGGCCAAGCCACGTGTTTACCACGCAAGACACTCCTTGGATGATCAAGAAATAAAGTAATTGCTTCCCTGCTGGATGCCCTCATTACTGTCATTTGTGGCAAAGGGGAACTGGAAGCAATAAAATGTATTATTAAAATTCCCCACTGCCCATTTGTTGGTGACAAATTGTCAACACCCTAAACTTCAGCTTCTTCAAAAAAGTCACCCTTCTTTTGAATTTGGCTCGAACTTATCCAGAAAACAGAGATTTGGAGCAATTTTCTGAGGCCTGGCTGGCAGTTCTGCCAGTTCTAAATATATCTCAGCTTTCTGAGCTTGAACCTAAGCAAGGGAAGCTGGGCTGAAGATGGAAGCATTTCCCCAAGCTGCCAGTAGACTAGCAAGGCATCTACAAACCCTCATCAAATTAAGTGCTTAATTACAATTCAGACTTCGAGACTCTGGAAATTAGGATAATCTTCTGGGAAATTTAATAGTCTCCCACAAAAGAAATTGCAACATAGAAGCCAAAAAAAGCACAGAGCTTGGAGAGTGTTATCCCATCAAATCATACCTTGCACTAGATTCTTCACCCTAATTCCCGGAGAACGTGAGGTGAGATCCACAACTTAATTTCAGGTTGTCGAGCCTCTGGGAAAGATTAGGATCAACATAACCAGGAGGCTAAATCATGAACAGCAGTCCCATGTCAAAAGTGGAGAAATGTTTGTTGAGATGAGTTGATGGAGAACTACCTGTGAATGGATCTTGTCGCGCTTGACCTCACGGAGGACTCAGAGGCAAAGCCACAAAGGGCACCGGTTGGAGAAGGTCTCAACCCTGCCATGTGCACAGACACTGAATCTGTGCCAGCAAACCATGGCTCCAGCCTTGCCAGCCCGCTCTGCTCCTCTAGGTGGCATGGTCTGTGCACACAACACTACCTGCATCATCCCACACCGAGGTGTCACCACTACGGGGCATTAATTCCACTCTCACTACATAATGAGAGCCTTAAAAACAAGAACAACCCACTCAGAGGGCTCACAGCTCCAGCGAGCCCTGAAAAGCCCACAGAGGCGTAGGGGGAAGTAGAGATCATCTGACCAAAGTGCCAAAGTTAAACCAGACCAGTGAATGAAAGGAGGGCAGAAATTGTACTCGCTGTTCTCACCTCACTACAAGCAGCACTTTCCACCACCACCCATCGTGAAGTCAGAAGCACAGAAGAAATCTTTGCACAATGCTCCAAAAATGTAAAGCTCTAGATGAACACTAAGCATTACACATTTTCCTTTTTGAATCATGGAATTGTCGCCTCAAGGGAAATGGAATCTTGTTCTCAAAGTGAGCCAGAACATCCCACATTTCCTAGCGCTACCACCCTCATGAGCCACGACCCCTGAACCACAGTCAGCAACAAGAGGAGCTCTACTGCTTGTGCAGGATGTGTATGGGTGTTCCTCTGCTGTGACACACATTCCACTCCTTGCTGGCACATCCCTTACTTCTCCAGGACCACCCTGCTGAATCAAAACCTTGTGACACAGGCAGGATGCCCTGCAAGCAACATGAGTGACCGCATCCAAAAAACCTGCACACCAAGAGAAACAAAGGGCAGTGAGAGGTGACAAAGAAGAAATCACATCCTGGTATTGAAGACAACAAGCAACAACACAAAAGAAAGCAATTCAAGCTCAGAGCCCAAATGTAGAACGTGAGACGTGACTGAACTTGGGCTGGAAGTATCTCAGAAGCTGAGCTGTGACACTGGTTCCCTTGTCACAGGGGAAATGGCTGGCCTGAGATGTCCATGAATTCAAAGCAAGCTTTTTGGTGGAAAGCTATGGAAATCTATATATAACCTCATCAGAAGTCGGCTCTGTGATTAAAAACAGGGATAGACTATAACAAAAGAAGTCCCAACTTGCTCCTTAGGAAGCTCAGGGCAGGGAGGTGACTGCATTTCCAGGGCATGCCCTGCCTCACACAGGTCCTGGGAGAAACCCAGTCTAAGTACCAGGGGTGCCCCAATGCTTGGGAATGCTCAAAGCCATGGATCCAGTGGAGAGACCCAGTTAGAGAAACAGAAGCTGCCACATTAACTCAACATGGAATAAATCAATTAAATTTGTACCCTGGAGCAAGAGTTTGGGGAGTGTCCAGACAAGCCTTTACAAATATTAACTAGCCTGAAGTTAAATACCTCTCTGTAAACTATCCTACAGACTTTGACACTCCAAGAACCAGAATTCTTTTTCCCAATATAACATTTTGAGCAAGTGAAAATATGAAAGCAGTTCTTGATGAAGCTTAACTAGACTTTGGTACTGATCATTTAAGCCTGTGCTGCTTCCTAATGATATTAAGGCTTTCACAAGACTTTTCTTATGGCTCACTTATAATGAACAGCTGCTCAGGCAACTGCTGGAGTCAGCAGGTACTTCCTGCCCTGAAAAACAGTCATCAATATATCTCAGCACAGAAAATCATACTCTCTTTAAAACAATTCATGATAGGGTTTACATATCAACTGGCTCCATGCCACAGACACTCCCTTAAACAACGGTTACACCCTCTGTACAGCTAAAAATGAAATAGCTGAAAAGGAAGACGTCTTATACAAGTTCCCAGGGTAAAACACATCTGAGAAGCACTGGTCTAGGACTGACATTGTTCTACTAAAAGAATAAATATCTGAGCCCAAACGGTATTTCCTTTACCACACCACCTTCCCAGACTTGCACAAGAAGAAAATCCCTCTGAGCTTTCCTTTTACACTTCTGGTGCTCTCTGGCAGAATGAAATTTTATAAAACTGTAAATAAATGAGAAGCACTGCAGATTATGATTTACCCTTTTGTTAACACCACTCGTAGTGCCAGGGAGCCTGTTTGCCAGCTAAGGAGAGGTCTGAAACTCTTTCAGTGTTGACTTTAAGCTGAATACAAATATTGAGTGATCTGCCTGTACACTGAGTCCTCAACCACAGCGAAGCATAGCCATGCTGCTTACAATGCTGCCAGTGAGACAGGGTGTCAAAACAAACATCATTGTATTAATTGCATCTGTTGATGAACCAGCCCCAGAACAGCCTTGTCTCAATCACAGGCTTTATAAGACAGTACTGAAATGTTACTGTGAGTGTGGAGATGGATGAGTCAACAAATCAAACACAAAAGCATTTGTAAGGAGAGTCTCGCTGGAGTAATTTGACAAGCTGCACAGCTACACAAAATGATGGTCTTTATTGACACAAGTTGCTTATATAGTCCTTAACCTGGTTTTAGGTTTCAGTTTTGTTTTCTGCAGGCCTTCCAGTCAAAGACAGGCACATGTAGTGTTACCTTTGCAAAGGTGAAAGATCAGCAGAGGCATAGCCAATCTCAAAACAGTTCAAAAAGTCATGTCAGATACTAATCCTTCTCACTGGAGGAGTTTACACTGGCTCTCCTTGGTATTTTGGAATTTCCTTGACCTTGTGGAGTGGAGGACCTTTCAAATCATCAGGTAAATACAACACCAGGGGCTTGGGGTCAGACTAATGCAGGAAGCACTGCCTGCACACCACGGGAGAGCCTGTCCTCCCGTTCTTACTTGGCTGAAATGATCCCTGCAGTGTCACCCAAGGTCAGTAGATTCAGGTTACTGACAGAGTGACTTTTTAAACCTGACCCCTCTCTCATCCAAAACCATCTGCACCTCATCTTTTAAGGCCGAGATTATTCACTGCAGGCGAATTATCCACTAATCAGTTTTTATCTCCAAGCTAGGTCCTCATGCTTGCAGCTGGTCAAGAGCTCGGTCTGGCAGAGGTTGTGCTTCCTTCCACTCTCAGAACAACCCTCACAGGACAGACTTTAAAATACATTTGATGGCAGCTTCATGTTCTAAGGAAACTGGCATGGATTTACCAGCCAACACATCATGTGCAAAGGTACAGAGGCACAAAAAGCAAGGCTTCAAGTTATGACTCACTTTTACCTGGGCTGGGCCTTAGTTCTTTACACCTTCATGCACAGGGAAGTGCTGTGTGAGGTTTTGCAGCACCAGGATTTTCTGAAGCAGGAATAAAAAGTAAGCAAAACCAGACTGCACAATGGGAAAAGGAGGCAAGGACTCCATTGTATCCCCCAAAATAACAGAGGTCAGCAGAGACCTTTGGCCCCCCAGCACACTTGCTCACTAACCTGGCTGCTATTCCCTTCAGTATTTGTCACAGTCAAGTGTGAAACTCAAGAGAACCATGTGGTCAAGTGAGTCAGATCCCTGCCTTCTGCTTCTCCCCTGCTTATTATAGTTCATCCTTTTGCTACAGCTCTGGCCCTGTGACAGCAAAGCATTTCATAACCACTGCTCAACCCCTGGGGAAGCAGCTCCTCCAATTCCTTCCACTCACTCACCCGTGCCAGGTACCAGAAAGAAATTCATGTACATCTCCATCTCCCAAAGCAAACACCCCTGTTCTGTAGGGCCCTCAAAATAAGAGGTGCCCTTCATTTGCAGCTGTCAAGCAAAAAAACCCCATAAATAGCCAGGCAGGAAAGCTGCCTCCTGCATTTCACCCAGAGGCCAAGGCAACTACTGCAAAACTTGCAGTTTGCATCAGCAAACACAGCAATCTCATACACAGTCTGGTTTATCGAATATTCAAATTTGGGGACTATCAAAAGCAAACCAAACTCACCTGGATTTGTCTTGGCAAGCAAATTGTTGAACTGGCCAAGAATCATATTTTACCAACTGCAAAAGAGAAATTCTGGAGATTCTTCAGCTGGTATGAATCAGGACAAAGGGCATTTTACAGCTGTACAAGTGAGAATATTTTGGGAAAGAGAGATGTTTTTAATTCCCTCTAGTTCATTTAATATTATCTAAACATCATAGCTTAAAATAATCCTGACAGACAAGGCAGGCCAGACCTTCCCATCCCATCCAGTACAACAGGCACCGTATCAAAAGTATTCTCTACTCTCTCCTTGGGTAAAACGGCAGGGATGGAGGAAAAGAAACCATTTACAGTAAAGAGCAGAAATCTCTACCCAGACCCATTTGTTTTACTCTGAAAGTATTGACAGATGAGTAATGAAAACTTTGCTGCAGACACAGGCTGTTCTTCAAGGCAGCATCAGTTAATAAACCACAACCACAGCTGCAAAAATATTAAGGAATTTAACTAAATGACTCCTTCAAGGACACGGGATTGCAGGAGAAGCCAGTTTCTGTGTTTTGTTATCATCCCAGAAGTTAAGATCACAGTGTGCAGCATCAACACAAACCAGTGTTACTGTTTTGGATATAAAAGCTTTCAATAACAATGTCATTAAATGTATACAACTGAGTACTAATATTTCTAGCATGATCTTTTTCATTATGATAATATTTGAAACTTAGTATACTGTGTTGCCAAAGCTTTTAGATGTGAATTATCTCATCTGAGAAGAATTAAATGATAAAACCAAACTAAAATAACAGTAATAACATAACCCACAGCCTGTTAGCTCTGAGAATCACAGAATCATCAAGGCTGGAAGAGACTTTCAAGATCATCTGGTCCAACTGTCAACCCACCAAAATCACACCTAAACCATGTCCTCAACAGCCACATCCAGACTCCCCTTGAAAACTCCCAGAGACATAACTCCACCACCTCCCTGGGCAATTTATTCCAAGGCCTGACCACTCTTCCAGTGAAAAATCTGAATCTTCTCCTAGGACAAGCCCCAGCACTGGGCTGGTAACACGGCTGAGAGTGACGTTTGGAATGAGTTACCAACTTGGGATGTCAGATTTGGATCAGGACCTCCATCAACAGCCAACTCAACAGCTCATGCACACTGGGATTCATTTTGGAATCAGTTATGCCTACAGAGGGAATATTTTTTGTACATACTGACCAATGGCTCTAATCTTAGACACAATTATTTATACCAGTCCTAAGTAGTTACAGAACTTGAGAAGTACCAAAACAATGACATAAACAACCAATCGCCTTCTGACATTGTTTTTGTTGTTACTAACACTCTTACACACCTTGTTGCCAGAGACTCTCACCCTCGTATGTTTCCCTTTCTTTATCATGTTGACTCCGGCCAGAACAACACACGTAAAAATACACATTTGGGTGGTAACTCGGAACACAAATAATTGTGGTCAACTGCCAGGGAAGAATTTTTTCCTTACACGCACAGTAAAAAGCCACAATGATCTCAGGAATCCCAGGCAACAACGTGGGTTACACCAGTGCCTGGTGAAACAAGGCTTTGGATTCCTTGGACCTTGGCACTTGCCAGGCCTGCAGCCAAATGGAAGCTCAGGGAAGTTCTCCTGTGTATCACTTGCAGTACACCCGATGTCTCCAGGGAGCCCTACGAGTGTTACTGTGAAAGGTACACCTCACATCTGAGGGCTAATGAAGCAGGACAATGAATTCAGGATAAAATCTAAGAGTAAGAGCTGCCAATGCTTATTTAAGGAATTTATCCAAGTGCTCTCACCCAAGACAGACAGGAACAAAACCACCTTTGTTTAAAGACTACCTGGAAATAGGCACAGACAGTAACAAGAACCGAATTCTCTCCTGGCCTGGTTTTTAAGAGTTTGTTTGCCTTGAAACTTTTGCCAGGCTTTTAACAGAAACCCACCTTTCACTGCCCCTGATTGGCTCCTCTGAACTGTCCCCAGAAGACACACTTAGTTGCTTTGTTCCAAAGGATTTGAGTCATCTTTGCCAAACAGAGCAGGGGACAGCTACATTTCCCCCTTAGCCCAACAAAGGCAGTGTTTGCAGCCTCTCTGATCTCCTCAGTTTTCTTCAGAAAATGTGCAGATATTTAAAGAAATTTTCATTTCCATTCCTCTGCAAAGTTTGACCGAAATTGTCCAATAAATCCAAGAGTTATAACATATCAATAAGTTATCACTACTGCCTTATGAAAGAGCCAGCTCATCTCTGAGAGATGCACCAAGTTACATATCAATACTCAGTGGTTCTCCCTTAATTCTGCGTATCACAGAACTGGCCATAGTTGAGAGCGCCAGCTCATGGTAAACAATGTACTTTAAATACCATTCCTTAAATTCACTACATCATTTTAGCAGGGTGGTTCTACAACATTCTGAAGTGTAAGCTACAACAGGGCAGATGGGCAGAGCAGGGGACAGAAATGCCACTGTTCCCAGTGACAAAGAGCAAACAGCCCTGCATAGAAAAGAGCCAGAGAAACTGAGCTGAAAACAGAGAAACTCCCCACCCCAGTTTCTGTCCGTTTTGTTCCAGGTATTGCTCACAAAGATATGAGATTAAGGGGGGGTTTAAGTCATGTGACTGTCAGATGCATAATGGTTTCGGGTATCAAAAATTTCTCCCACATAACTCCAAGCAGCAGAAGTTAAACTCGACCCCTGCACTCCCCTTACCATGCTCTGTCAAAAATCTGGCATCAGCCTTAACATCTGATTTCGTGTGACCTTTGCAAGGCTATTTATACAAACCATGTCCCGCATAAACCAGTGCTCTACGTTTTCTGTAAATCCCTGTAAATTCATAGATAAGCTCTAACTTAACCTGTTGGCAGACCTCCCTAGTCCCTCAGACTTATTATTCTTGTATACAATTTGGTCTAAAGCTTCTTCTTAAGAGGAAAAGCAGAAAATACACACTTAAAAAATGAAGATGGATAGAATATAACCAGAGAAGGATACTTAGTTTTCTTGTATATGAAACTTGCAACACTCCCCGACATTGTTAAGCAAAAAGTAGATGGGAACCATGCACAATTTAACTCCCCATACTCAAAGTGACAAAGTTAACAGAGTTAGAACACAACTGAAAGGATAATACAACACCCACAGAAAGCTGTGTTTTAAGCAGTGTTGTCCTGCTCACCAAAGCCCACCATCAGACGGATTCAGTGAGTGCTGCTCTCCAGAATTGATTGGAATGTACTACACAGCCAGAACTAAGCTATTGATCACCCCGGGTGCCCTCTATTATGTGACATTTGCTTTGCAAAGGAAACTTTCTAAATGTGGAATTAATTCCTGAGGCTGTTTTATTACCACCTCTTGGGCAGCAGGGACACAAACCCATCAAAAGGTAAGGGATAAAACAATGCCTGCTGAACATGCTCCTGTTTTAATTATTAAACACTCTCTGCAAACTACAGTCGAGCAGACACAGAACTACATGTTCAGTCTCTTGGTAAAATCAACCAACCAAGCTGCAATATCTGTTTAGTCCAACTTTACCAGCCAGGAGTAACCATTCTTTTGCTTTTTGCCTCTACTGATTTTTTTTTTCTTTCCTTTCAGAAAGCCTAAAAAAGAAAATTCTCATCTATTTTCTTTCAAAACCCAAGATTTTTTTTTTTACACGTCAGGGACGAAATTAAAGATCTTGCTTAGAATATAAATGGGGCTGGTTCAGTGAATACGTTAAGTACTCAACAAAGGCCATCCCCCCATGAAGGCTCAGAGAGAAAGAGCGAGAGCATGAGAGTGCAAGCAAGCTTTAACCTTCCTCCCTGGCAGGATAATGGGTTGGGCTTTCCTTGGAGGCACTGATGGCCACACCAAGATGTTAAGCTACATCCCAAAATGCACAGTATTTTCCTGGCACCAAAAGAGCTGAGACCCAATGAAGCAGAGACCAACACCCAGGAAAGTAAGGTAATGCAAAATATGCATTTGCTTAATTCAAAGAGCCTCAGTCCCACAAGCAAGAAATCTCTTCTTCAGTGCCACCCCTGCTCAATTGACTTTCGTAGTGATATAAAATGAGAACAAAAAAAACCCCACAAAGTAATGAAAAGAACGTGAAATCAAAATGCTAACCAGGGCTTAGAATACAGCCCTTGTCAATTCTTAAAGATTTTAGATTACTTTCCTAAATATGATAAAACAGAAAGGGTAGGGGGACCAATTCTCCCAAATACTGTGAATATTGTATCTCCCACAACACCAAGTGAGCATTCTGATACAGACCATCCTTTTCTTGTACTTGTTCCTATTCCCCTCTCCCTTGCTCTCAACAGGAAAACATTATCCTACAAACTCCAGACAAGGCAAGCCACGGTAACAACTAAAACAGCAAACAGATTTAACACGAAGAGAGCGCTTCAAAGCAGAAGAGCTTTCACTGAAATACACAACCCAAATAAAAGCAGATCAATAATGTGATCCATCAGCTTCCTCAGGCTGCTTGACAGAGCACGTGGGGACATCATTCCCCTCTCCGAGACGAAACTGTTCGCTCTGTCAGCGCCGACATCACACACCGTAGGAAGAGCTCAGAAATGTGTTTTTAAGAGTGGATGCTGCGGCTCAGGGAACAGAGCTGGGATTTGTCAGGCTGCAGCAGCACGACCAGCAGAGCTGCAGAACATTCCTCTGGCAGCACGTCCCAACCTGCAGGATTCCTGCAGCTTTTCCGGGTTGCCGAAATTCATCTTCTGTGTCTTTGCCTTGGAAGAGACTCCCGGGAAAGCCGCTGGGAACGTCCCCCTCGCCCAGTTCCCCCCCTGACATCATTCTTGTCTTTTCCTCCCCGCTCTCCTCGCACGCAGCTCACCCACCGCTCCCTCCTCTTCTGTCCTCGCTGGCTTGGGCATCCTCTCACTTCTCTTCTGGTCCTCCCAGCCGTCCCATCAACATCTCCATTTGTGATGTCCCCTTTTCCTTCTCTGGCCACCTTTTTATACACCTTGGAGTTCTGGGGCTGCGAATTCAAACTTGCAAAGGTGAATAAACCCGGTTTTCTTTCAACCTGCTCTCCCTTTTCCTCTAATCTCCACCAAAGCCCTGAGAGCAACATGTTGTTTTCCTTTACCATCCTCTCATCCCGTTGTGTTCTACAACATCTCTCAACTGTGCACCATGCAGGCCAAACTTTGCTTATTTAGACAAAACTGATACATGATGAAGCCAAACTCCTTGCAATAGCTATGTGATTTTAATACTCCTTCCATACTGCTTCCATGACACTGGCTGAATCCCACAGTTTGCTAAGGGTAATAAAGGAAAAAGATGTAACAGCAAAGCAGAATTTCCCAAATATTCAGGCACTTACAGCACAGTGAATTTTCAACTGTTTGCAGAGAGAAAAGCTTATTGTGCCACAAATCTGAGAAGCTGGAGGATCCCTCTCCATGCACAGGACTTTCCTCCAGATAATAAAGTCTCTACAGGCAGAATACAGGCTGGGAGGACTCATTTCATGCTAAGCAACATTAGACAGAGGTCCACAGCTTTGTAAACTAGCAAAGAACCCCAAATCTCTGGTTTCAGCAGAAAGATGTTAGGATGATATGCCTTGGAAAATGGAACAAGTTATATCTACTACTCCTGTATCCAAACTATGCAAAAGGATGGGTGTGGTGAGGAGGGGGAGAGAGGAAGGAGCCTATTAAATCACCTTACCTGTAGTTCTGACACGTAATTTGTTATTTTTAATATACTACATAATTTGTGGAGTTTTATCTGGCACAAAGACAGGAGATGCTCTTTATCATTTTACCTCTGCAGAGGTACAAGGACCTTCCAAATTTGGTGCTACACTAACAAACAATTCCAGCTTTCACCTCTCAACTGAGCCCTACTGAAATCTACCTGTAATACACATAATGACTGAGTGATTGAATTAAATCTGATTAGCCATAAATGCCTCTGCCAAGGAAGGTATAACATCCCTCTAGCTTCTCTAAATTAAAGTCTAGAAAGTTAACTCTTCATGTTCCTCCACTTGCAGTTCAGACACTGCAAGATTCTGAACTAAATGTTCTCCTTCCAAAGGATTTGTAAGTCAACAGCAAAGCTCATTCTGCCAACTCTACCCACAGGATTTTGACTTTGGAAGAAATAAGGTCTTAATTTATATATTTTTATATATACATAACTTTATACACAGTATCAGAGTCTATCTGCACCTACAACAGAGCTACTACAATCAGCTGAAGTATCAAACTGCAACTCAAAACTTCCAGAAAAATGAACAAAGCCCCCAAGGAAACCTGAAAAAGGAGGTACAGATTGACTCCCTTCCCTAGAAACAAACACCCTGGTTTCTTCCACCCAGGCAACACACTGCAGCAAGCAAAGCCATGCTGGCAGCCTGTGGATCCCTTACAAATAAGAAATGTTTGCTGCAAGTGAATCCACAGACCTCAAGGAGGGATATTTGTGTTACAATCTTGACTGACAGTGAACTTCCACCCCTCCCTGCTCACCAGGAGGTTAGCAGGAGCCAGCAAGAGTTACCACCACATAAAAATCACACCAAGAGATATATTTAGTCATTGCGGTTCAAGGAAAACGATTGCTTGCACTGAAAATAAATTTAGCAATTGTTTCCAGTTTCTGCTTTTTCACTGACTAAGGCACAAACCAGCTGCTTCACATTCCAGTAGCCTTCAGCTGTCTTTTTCTCCCCAGTCCTTGCCCATTTCCTTCTTACAACTGCTCTGACCATCCCAATCCTGCAGCAGTTACCCCACAGGCTACATTTCGGAGCACCCCGCTCCCGAAGCTGTGCCACACAACACCTGTCAAGGCCAGGATGGCTTACAAAAGGTGCCAAGTTCTGCTCTTTGTGCCACTAAGCAATGATTTTGCCATTACACACCCTGTATTTTGCCACCACACAAAACTAGGTTAAATTGTTGATGCTGTTTAGACAAGCTACAGCAAAACACACGTGGGATGTCACTTCGGGAGCAACGTCTAGTAGGAAACAGTAGGTGCTGAAAGCCTGAGTAAGGAAAAATTGGAACTGGATTGTCTTTAGGGCTGTGAGCACTTAGAAGGGTTTAATTCTCAGATTACATGGCAAGAAATTTAATATTTTTTGCCTTTGTTTGAGCAGCACTTAAACCGGTCAACTGCAAGACTTCTAACCTGAAAGCCCTCAGTTATATTGAGGAACACGGCACAGTGGTGAACACACTACAGAGTTCTGCCCAGTAACTCACCTAAGCAAGACAGACAAAGAGAAACTGCAGAAAACTGTACAGGTGTCAAAAACAAGCAGGCAGATTTCCACAGAATGATCCAGGAGATGATGACAATCCAAAATACAATCTCCACAAAGAACAAGAGCCCCGGGAACCTTCACGTTAATACAAAACCATTTGCAGATGCACAATTCAGAATCGCATAAGCTGGCACGGAGGGCTCTGGATAAGCATGAAGTTCCTATAAAGATGGGAATAATCTGACCTCCTGAATTGTGTCTGCTATTTTTGCTGTTTTCCTCAAGAACAGAGCTCTCCTGGGATTACCCCTTGATGTTCATCCCACCAATACTAAAGGATGAGAATTTGAGATGAATTTGCTTATCAGGCAAGTGCTTATGAGTTAAAGGTGAAGCCAACAGCATTTTTGGTCTACTGGGAATAAATACATGCAGTTGAGCCCTGAGCAGAATAGAGATGACTGCCTGCACTCCAGGTAGCTAGGACTGGAAACAGTCATTTTAAACAACCTTTGGCAGACAGCTGTTGGAAAAGCAAGTTTATAAGGGATATGAAAACCCTGCAAGAAATGACAGGATTAAGACTGAAACACCCAAGTAGAATAAACCTTCCAAGTACAGTGCCCATATGTTCTTTGGTTTTAATAAAGGGCATTCTTGAATGGACTTGCTTCACGAGGAGCTTTAGGTTCAGACCTGATGTTGTCTGCCTGCTCCCTTATTCTCCCTGAATGATGCAGAATAGTTCAATTCCCTGGAGCACGTAATCCATCAGGTAAATAAATACAGGAATCCATGCATTGCCATGGTAACAGGAAACCCCAGCAGAATCTGTGACCTTCTCCGCTCTTTCTTGGCATCTCTATTTTGGATTTCACATCAAAAGGGTGAGAGCAAATATTTTCTGAAAGTGAAGACAAAAAGTCACAGTTCTAGAGTAGAGAAAAGCCAACAGCCATTCCTTCTCTTCAAGTCCATCAGGATGCTGCTTTGGAAAAGTGTTTGGAAGTCTCCTGGCTGGAGCCTAAAAAACCAGGGGGTCTAACACTTGTTACACCAAAATATACCATTTTGTTCTTTGTAACCAGATGGCTGCCCTTCACTCCAAAGCAGAGGCCTGAATTACTCTACAGTGACCCTTCTGTTGATTAAACAGCAGCACTGAGAGGCTCCAGAGGGAGCCTTGTCTGCTCTTTCTTCATAGACAGGATAGTAGCTGCTATCTCTAATCATTTATTACTGTTTTTTATGGAGTGCCAACAAGGTGTTTCAGTTAAGGACCCAGGGAGTAGATGGCTGTAAGATCTCTGGGGGTCTAACCCCGTAAGGGATAACACATTTTTCCCAGCAGCCTGTCTAGATGGACACACAAGCCAAACCAAAGCCAAGCTCACTCCAGAGTTTGTCACAATGTCCTGGGATCAGGCAGGAGTCTATTTTATTTACAACACCATGTGTTATGCATGAATTGCTGTTCCCATAAGAAAAACAAATTCAAATGTATACAAATACACAGACCTTAGACCTCGCAGCATTTGTTTCGTGATTCCACATCCTTTGTTCTGCTACTGCACACGTTTTGACAAACACTATCCCAGAATGGCTGTGGTATTACAGGCTGTGTTTATTCGGTGACGCTGTTAACCGAACTGTTTGTGTCAATCAGGAGTTCAAACACTCAGAAGCAGCGATGGAGATGTTCCTGCACTGGAACAGCTGGTTTCCAGCCCTGCCTCCCTGCCTCTTCTCCTCCCATTTATATTTGGAGTGGATTTTTTTTTTTCCTTTTTTAAATATCCTTCTTAAAGAAATGAAAGTACAAGCAGTTGAAAGAGGACAGATTCCCAGATTTACAGCTTCTCTTGTTCAGCAAATCATCACTGCAACAGACATCCAGTAGAATGAATGCCTCCACATCAAGGCTTCACCCACTGCATCTTCCAGCTGTACCCTCCCAGCACCAACCTGGGGGCAGATCCTGCATGATCCTGCAGTGGGAGCTCAGTGTGTCTGGTCTCTAGGTCACGCAGCATGATTTTTATATTGTATTTTATTACTGCTACATGGTATTTTATATGGTATTTATATGGCGTTTTTTGGCCTTTCTGTTCTGTTCTTTACGGAACCTCTCTGCATTTGTGTGTGTCAACAGAGTCATCTTCCCGAGCTTGAACTCTCCACGCTGCCTCCCCGGTGTGGAGTTCTATTTACTATCCTCACAGGGTTATTTACTGCACACGAATAAACAAAACATGATCACTTATTTATACGTCTGTAATTACTGTCTGCAGTTACTAAATCCCAAGCCAAATTCACCTCTAGCATAAACAAGTGGCAATTATTCCAGAGCTGGCCCCCAGGTCTGTGTACTCTGCTAACACCTCCCTTACTCAGCGGAGTAACGGGTGAGCAGAGGCAGGGATGCTACAGCAAGCATGGAAAGGCATGGAAAAGCACAGCCAGAATCGCGGAGCACAGCGCTACACGGCGATACTGTGTCGGGGCTCGTGCCTCAGATTAACCTGTGATATTTCTGGAGTAACATTTGTCCCGTGACGCGATGCACACTTGTTAGACAGTAACTCAGCGCGAAGAGCTGGAAACGTGCCTCTGCTCTGCAGGGCAAAGCCGGCTGCCAGGGAGCCAGCCCGCTCAGCCCCCGAGGCCGCCCCGCAACCCGCAGCACCGGAGGGCACATTGAGCACGCACGGGGCAACACAGAGCAAACCGGGGCGCAGTGATCGAAACCAGAGCCCGCTGCTACCGACCCCACTGCTTTGAGACACGAATCTCTCCTGCATCCCGGGATGCTGTCCTGGAAAGCCCGAAGGCTGCGCTTCCCACATTCCGACACTCCGGCTGATGCCCTGCCTTCCCCAGAAGGAAAGAGCCTAGCTGTTCCTCACAATAAAAATACAAAACGGCATCGATTTCCCCCTGCTAATTAAATGCAAAATAATTAAACTACGTAACTTCACTGCTTGATTTGCACAACACTAATTGAATCTTTTTAAACTTACTATTCCCACTACGGAGAAAAACATGGGCATTCAACCATCTAAAGTGACAACTGAGAACCAGGCACGACTCCAGAAGCACAGAGAGACAATATGATCCGTGCTGGAGCGTTTCCTTGTGAGAGCAGGAGGAACCTCAGCAGCCTCCCATGGCTCTCATGAGCACCCCAAGCAGAGGGCAGAGCTTTGCAAGGGGGAGGAAAAAATGAGCGAGTCCCCTCTGACATTTGCCCGCGGACTCGTCTTTTCTCACCCTGCACGAACACCAGAAGAGGAAAGTTGGGAGAAGTTGAAATTAATCATTGCGTGTAGGCCCCAAAGCGCTGCAGCGCCCGGCTGCGCTGATGCTCGGCTGCACGGGGAGGACGGGAAATAAATACAATAAAATACATAGGGGAAAAAAGGGGAAAAAAAACGGAGGGAGAAAGAAAGGAGAACGCGGAGAACACACAAAGCCTGCCCCGCACAGCGCCAGGACCAGCCCCCGGGGGGACGGGCTGAGCATCCCCCGCGGCTCCCGGTGACAGGAGCCCCCCGGGGGGATCCCCGCCCGGGGTGGGCGGCC
>VXBX01003748.1:290003-311568 GCA_013400415.1 Scytalopus superciliaris | reverse complement strand
CCGCAGCGCCGCCCCGCGGCCAGACCGCGCAACTGCAGGGGCGGGGCGGCGCGGCGGGAGCGCATCCCGCAATCCCGCAATCCTAGAATCCCGCAATCCCGGAATGCTGGAATTCCGCAATCCCGTAATCCCGCAATCCTGGAATGCTGGAATTCCACAATCCCGGAATCCCGCAATCCTGGAACCCCGAAGTGCTGGAATTCCGCAATCCCGGAATCCCGCAATCCCGCAGTCCCCGAATCCCGGAATCTCCGAATCCCGCAACCCCGCAATCCCGGAATGCTGGAATTCCGCAATCCCGTAATCCCGCAATCCTGGAATGCTGGAATTCCACAATCCCGGAATCCCGCAATCCTGGAACCCCGAAGTGCTGGAATTCCGCAATCCCGGAATCCCGCAATCCCGCAGTCCCCGAATCCCGGAATCTCCGAATCCCGCAACCCCGCAATCCCGGAGTGCTGGAACCCCACAATCCTGCAAACCCTCAACCCCGCAATCCCGGGGCGGGTGGGCAGGGAAGGGAGCTAAACCTGGCCGGGTGAAACAAAGACTCAACCGCAGTAGTTTAATGGGGCATTGCTTTTATTCAGCTGGCTGGGAACACAGGGTGTAATTCGCCTTAAATCCTCGCCTTAAACAATCCTCTGGTGAATTTACTTCTTAGCAGAAACAATATTGACTGAGTTCTGTGACTTGTGCAAATTAATTTCTTCCAGGTGCGCTACTCCCATACTCTTTGATTATCTCAAGATTTCAATCTTCATTTTGCAATATTAAACTAATTTAGGGGGGAAAAAAATCAACTAAAGTGATTAAAATACAACTCTCTACAAGGGTCAGAGCCCACTAAATTCCTGAGAATAAATCTATCCATCCTGAGAATAAACTGTCGGAGATAAAGGCATATCTCCCCAGCCCTAATCTATTCCCTGCCCAAGCACGGTCATCCCAGAGCACATGGCACAGGATTGCATCCAGGTGGGTCTGGGATATCTCCAGTGGGGGAGACTCCACACCCTCTCCAGGCAACCTGTTCCTGTGTGTGGTCACTGCACGGGAAAGAAGTTCTTCTCTGTGTTCAGGTGGAGATTCCTGAGCATCGGTTTCATTGGCCCCATCAGCAGATCCTTGGCGCCCCTCTTTAAATATTTATACACAATAATGAGGTCCCCTCTCAGTTGCCTCTTCTTGAGGCAGAACAGCCCCTGCTCCCTCAGCCTTTCCTCATGTGACACCCCTGGGCAGCCTGGTCAGTTCTCTCCCCGAAACACAACCTTCTACATGAGGAACTGGGTTTGGCCTCTTCTCCCAGGCAACAGGACAAGGGAAAACGGGCTCAAGTTCTGCCAGAGGAGGTTCAGATTGGATATTAGGAAAAATTTCTTCATGGAAGGAGTGGTTAAGCACTGGAACCAGCTTCCCAGGGAAGTGGAGTCACCATCACTGGCAGAGTGCAAAAAATGAGCAGATGTGGCACTACATTTTACTGGGCACAGTCACATTTGGTTGAGAGTTGGACTTGATGATCTTTGAGGTCTTTCCCAGCCTTAATGATTCTGTGATTTTATGAAAAGGGAGCAAAGATGGGATTTGTGCAAACCTAACATATTTTTTGGCATTCTCACAGCCTCTACAGACACCCCAAATACACAGTCAGGGCACCCGTGGCCAAGGTGAGCCTGGGTTGCTGGAAGCTGTGGCAGCCTCAGGCAAACTCTATGCTCCCCCTTTCATTCCCAGCAGCTCCGTGTTTGCCATCCTGACCAACACAGCTGCTTTAATTTGAGCCCTGGGAGCAGTGGCAGCTCCCTGGGGACAAGCAGGTTCACTCCGGAGCCAGTGAGGATGGCCATGGGTAACAATAAAAGAATTATAGCTCCTATTTGAAAATTAACTCATTTCTACAACTTAATTAGGGACAAATATCACAGCAAGGCCAATAAATCCTGGAAGCCCGGTGAGCTGTCAGAGGCTGTTTGTTTCCTTTATGAAGTAAATCATTCACGAGGTTGCTATTTTTGTCACCTTTATACACAAATTTTAAAGTGACTTCACCAGACTCCTTAAACATCTCACACCGGGGGCTGGGCACAAGCTATAGGAAGAAACGTCTAAAAGGCAGAGCATGCATTTTTCTCTCATTAATACTTTTCGTTGAGAGGCTTGTGGAGAGTTCCTGAGTGCCTTTGCGTAATAAATCTAACAGAGCAAGATTTAGGTACAGGTTCTCGTCTCGCTCACGCAGATGTAAATGGTGGCTGCTGTAGCCACGCCGAGCTGTGCTGACTCACTCGTACTAGTGAGCCATAGTAAGTAAGGAGGAGCTGCCGAGGGTGATGCTAATGAGAGCAGCCCCGACTGCCAGTACACAGCACACACAGGAAGCAGACAGATGAAGTAAGAAGCTGCTATTCTTACACCCTCTGTTTTCAGGACTCGGGCGAGGAAGAAGGAGCGTGTGTGCAATAATGTGAGATATGAACAGAGCAGCTACTAAATTGGAAGGTCTTTTCATAGTCTCTGATATAAAAAGCCCCGTTTTGCCCATGGTGTGTTGCCTTCCGCGGGTTGCTGGGGTTTCTTCTGCATTAAAATGTAGCTCATGCCTGGGAAACCTGATGCTTCTAAATATTCCATGGAGTCAGCTGAGGAAAAATGCCCCAAAGCTGAATGTGTTGTTATGGACAGAGTCACAGCCAGGAGAGCAGAAGGAGAGCTGTGAACAGAGATGTGACTCTCTGTGCTGGTACGGAGCGGTTTGAGATCCCCTGGGGGTGGCTCTTGCTGCACACTGCGAATGAGGAAAGGGGATGATGGCAGCCGGTTACCTTCAGGAGGTACAAGGAACACCCTGCAAAGAGCCAGTTTTTCAAGAGCTGATGCTACATCAGGAAGAAGAGACCAATATGTGGGGTACCTGCTTTGTTATCAGATGATAACGCAGTGCCAAAGTTCACCTTGCAGCAAGAGGCATGCGAGGTGTGTGTGAGGGCAACAACCGGAGCCTCCTTCCCCAAACGCTGGAAGAAATTCCCTGGCTGCAAAGCTGCAGCAACACTCCAGATGGCTGGTCTCTAAATGCAAAGCTCTCCGATGGATTCTGCCTCAGCAGTGCCCAGCGGTGCTGACAGCACCTTAGGGAAGGCCAGCAGACATCAAATGCAGCCCCACAGGGTCATTTCCTGCAGTGAGTCACTGAACTTTACAACTGACCCACTGAACAGGGGAAATTGTGCAAGAAATGCTAACAAGACAGTTAGGATGTGCGGTTAGAGAAGAGCTCTCCTGCCCTCTAGTGCTCTTCCCAAATTCCGTGCTGCTCCCGCCTCAGCCCAGCCCTCCTGCGCTCCTCGTTTGTGGGATCAGGGCTGGGGTCATGCTGGGTATATCCCTGCAGAAATGCCAGGAGATAGTGGATTATGTACAATTTAACCAACTACCTTCTGGGCGCCTCCTGGACACGAGAATGTCACTGGTCAGGGTGTTCACAACTTATTTAAGACACAATGAGCTCCTTGAAAGACCTTATTCAATGTGAGAAGATCCCCAAGTGACAAACACCCCACAGTGTCCCTGTCACCATCTCAGCTCAGCTTGTGGGGTGGAAAGTTTTGCCACTTGGAAGAGATGAAAAAAAAAAAATTAGTGGAAAGATTCTCACCTTCTGCTGCAAATCCTCTGAGGTCTTTAGGGGTGGAAAGAATAGGAGTGAGATGCCAGTATATGGGGGAGGAGAGGAATTGTTCAGGAAAGGAGAAGAGGACAGGATGGGGGACACACTTTTGGTGAGAGATTCAGAGGAGCAAAGCAGAAAAGGACAGAGCTTCTGCATCACTCATCTGGAAAAATATATAGTGACGTGGGCTGCACCAAAGTTCATATGAGCAAAAAAAGGCAACTGGGAGATACTGGTTTTGGGCACATCCCCACTTTCACCTCCTCGAGGAAGGGTCAGTGTTCAGGTTTTTCGCTGCAGCAGCTGATGGTACCCGGCTGGTGCCAGCTGTGTGACAGACCCTGGGGCTCTGTGTGTTGGACTGAGAGACAAGTTATGATTTGGAGAGCTGGTGGTCTGGGCAGATGGGGCAGACGTGGGTTCCCCCTGTGCATCCCCCGCGGCCGTGGGGCTGGTCCCCCCGAGGGTCTCACCCGCACCCGCACAGGGCTGAGCCCCGGGGAGACTTTTCACTGGTTTTCGTATTCTGACACATGACGGACAGGGCTCGCTTTCTACCAGCTTTTTCTTTTGAAAAAAGCGGAATTTGGGTGCTGACTCTAGAGGGCGGCATATGCCGGCACATGGGGCCGGGGGAGGCAGCGCTGACCCCCCCACGCCCGTCGCAAGTCTGAGCCGAGCAAAGCTCCGGGGGCAGGAGCAAATCCCGGCCGAGGTTATCCCGAGGAAACAGCCATGAGGATGCTCCCCAAAGGCACACACTGATCTCTGAGCATCTGAGCACCAAAAAGGGGGAGCAGGAGCTGAGAGACCCCGGCCCGGGCAGCAGGTGGTTCACTCTGTCTGAGGCGGGACAAGGAGTGATAGAATCATAGTTGGGTTTTAAAGGTCACCTAGTTCCAATCCTCCTGAAACGATCAGGGATGCCTTCCACTAGATCAGGTTACTCACACCCCAGTCCAGCCTGGCCTTGAACACTTCCAGGAATGGGACATCCACAAACTGTGCCAGTGCCTCACCGCCCTCATTGTAAACAATTCCTTCTTTATATGTAATCTAAATTGACCCACTTTCGGTTTGAAACCATTACTCCTTGTCCTATTGCAACATCCCCAACCTTGAAACACCTTTGTCCCTTCCCTGCTTGGTCACAGACCTTTGATTTGTTTTGAATTGTTTTGTTCCCCAGACAAATCTCTGGAAGGGATGAGAGGCCAACACCAAACAAGGGAAATTTCAGCCCAAATCCTCTGCCACTGCCCTGGCCACAGGACAGGGCTCTGCAGCCTCAGTCCCCTGCTCAGAACCACTGCTGGCTTCAGGAGCCCAAGACCAACAAACCCTTTGGATGCCTGGGATGTGCCACTCAGTTTCAGTGCATCTGTACAACACCAATGGGCAGGAGGGGAGAGACTCAGGTCACTGGGACTAGCAAGGGTTAACCAAAAAATGAATTAATTGCACCTTCATATCTGTTAAAGTGCCAGCTTAAAGTAAAGATTTTCAATGTCCTTCTCTTAGTCTTTTTGAAAAGAAGTAAATAGGAAAAAAATTGTTGGCCTCACACTGCCACAGGAGGACGAGGTGGATCTGAGCAGGAAGGCTGAGAGAGAACTCCAGGCTCTGAGATTATTAAAAAGAAAAACTGAGAGAGAGATTAAACAACTTTTGAGAAACCCTTTGTACATTTAAAGTCATTAGGAAGGTGAGGGTGGAAAGGATAAAAGGCTATAAAGGTTCTTTCTCTGGTTTAATCTTTTCCCTCTGCTGGGAACTATATTTCACAGTGGAAACATAAGCATATGAATCACCAGAACAATATATACAAGCTAACAAGCTGTCTGGTACTCCAGGGTGTTTCTGTCAGCATTTCCTCAGTGGTCAGACATCTGGCTGTCCTTTCACCTCACCACGTGTGGAGGTTCACATCGACAGCTCATCCTCCTGGGCTTTGTTGAGATAATGGCAGGTAATTCAATAAGGAACTTTGCTGTGCATGGCTGAAGCTCAGCTGCTGACTTTGCTGACCACATCATGGTCCATCTTTGCTGTTCTGACCCTGCTGCCTTCTGGCTCTGGAGTCTGTGTTGCTGAGGACAGGAATGGTGGAAAGACCCTCTTTGCTTTCAGAGCTCAGGGAACAGTATATCTGAGCAGTCCTTTCCACTTGATGGTCCCAAGTCCATCCCCATAGGACAGACTGAACATCAACAAGTGCCACTCTGCATCACAGACCTTGGCCAAACTCTGCACACTGAGCAAGCAGAGGAGAGGGAAGTTTGTTGGCTCACAGCACAGGCTGCCAGGTACAGCAGGTCTGTGGGAAATCTGCCTTAGACTGCCTGCTACAACTGAATTTTGCCTTTATCTGGAGCATCATTGCAAGTCACTACTGAAGATGGGACACAAAGATTTGGACACACTTCTGTGGCAAACCTTCCCTTTCAATCAGAAGCTGGTCCTGCTGGTCCTGCTGCCCACAAAGATCAGAGGAGCTCCACATCCAGACCTGCTTCGTTGCTGTGCTGTTCCCATCCACCTCTTTGAAGGACCTCCTGGAGAGGGAGACAAGTTGCCATATAGCCAGGAGGTATTCAGGAAGGACAGGATGGAGTGGCCCAGTTCAGAGCATCTGAAACAAACCCAATCCACACAACCTTGTTTTTCTTCCAGGTCATTTTCCATGGACAAGTGACCCTTCCTGCCTAACGCTACGGAGCAAGCAGGTGCTGAAGGTGAACCAGGACACTCCCTGCAGGAAAGAGGGATATGAAAAGGAATCAAAATAGGAAATGAAAATCAATATTCCAAAGTCAAATAATAAAAATTGTGTTATGGAAACAAAGGTCACCCGGGGAAAAATGTAATTGGGCGTGACAACCTAGATTTCCTCTCTCTGCCAATCCCAGCTGGGGAGACCTTGTGCCCAAGCCAAAGTGTCACCTGCCCACGTGGGTGAAGCACCACAAGGTCTGTACAGCTGACAGAAGATGCAGGAAAGATGGGGGAGGAAACACCTGGGGGAGCAGGGGGAGATGCAGGCAGTCGTGGTTTGAAATAGCAGAGGTCTTGCAGGGCAGGAATGAGCTGTGTTGGCAAACCCACCTGGGGAGCCCAGCACTGAATAAACGAGGCTGTGGCAGGTCAGGATTGAGATGTGCTGAATCCTGAAGATCCAGGCTCGGGAAAGGCGACGATC
Organism: Scytalopus superciliaris; assembly: GCA_013400415.1. Taxonomy (NCBI): domain Eukaryota; kingdom Metazoa; phylum Chordata; class Aves; order Passeriformes; family Rhinocryptidae; genus Scytalopus; species Scytalopus superciliaris. The sequence goes on along the minus strand of VXBX01003748.1, from coordinate 304,693 downwards.
CCTCTGAACAGTGAGTGGCACGGGCACTGAGGATGTGCATGGGAGACAGGGAATGTGTTTGCTTGTGGAGGGGCGTCACTTTCAGTGCAGAAAGCTGCCTTGGGGCAGGCTGGCCTCTCTGTGCCTCAGTTCCCCTTTTGTGAAATGGCCCTTTCACCTTTGCAATTAGACAGGAAAGGCACGGGCACCTCTGCATCTCGTTAATGAGAGCAGCAATGAGCCTGTTAGCCAGTGTGAAGATGAACCAGAGTTTCTCACCCAGCTCCTCTGAGGTGCCTCTCAGAAGTGTGCAGGGTGATGAGCTGCAATGTCTCGTGCAAGTCTTCACTTTGGCCCTTCTGGCCCCAAGGGAGGGTCAGACCCACCCCCACGTCGCTACCATTACACTGCACGAGCCCAGATACATTTCAGACAGCATTGGAAATGTGGGGCACGTTTGTCTGATAATGATGCAAACCTCAAACCATTATTTCTCAGCCCAGAGCGCTTCTCTTTATCATCAGGCTGGTGCTGATGCATTGTTTGGTGTAGTTTGTTCTCCTTTCCTTTACTTTTATTTTTTTTTTATTTTAAACTTGACCTCCTGATTCCTCCTGGGAATTTATATTGGATTCTTTTTATTACTGCTTTCTTTTTCTTTTTTTTTTTCTTTTTTTTTTTCTGTTTTTTTTTTTTTTTTTTTTTTTTTTTTTTTTTTTTTTTTTTTTTTTGCACAAAGTCAGCAGCAGGGAGATAAACTTCCCATGAAGTCCATTTGCCAACAAAGCTTTCTTTAGCACAGCAGACAATGGAAAAGCAAAACTAATGCTCTGGCTGGACATGACATTTCCAGCACCATGGTGACAGCAGTGGCTGCTCTCTGTCCCCCCCACAGCTGGCCCAAGGGTGACCTTCAGCTCCATGAAATGCTGCTTTCTTGTCAGCTGGGTGTTTGCCTACCTGGGCTGGGGGTGGGTCTCACTGCAGGAGCTGGAGCTTCTGAATTCTTTGGCAGCCCCATCTCAGCAGCCACCTCTTCAATTGCTGTTACCAGCTTTGTTACCTTGTTTTGCTTCTTTTGGGCTTCAAGTGCTTCCCTGCAGGCTGTGGTATTTGGGGGAATGGCTCCTGTGTGCTTAGGGACAGCTAGATTTAGCTGAACAATAGGGACAGAAAGTAAAAATTGTGGTGAGGTGGAGGAATCTCAGAGTCCTGTCTCCATTAACCACAGAAGCTCCAGAGCACTCTGGAGAAGGCACAAAGCTCACAAACCTGAATTCTGCCCCGGTCTGTCTCTGCCCATCTAACTGGAGTGCCCCAAAGCAGCCCAGGGAGGGCTGGGCTGTGCCCCTGGCTGGAGCCATGGGATGCCAGCACAGTCCGTTGTGAGGGGATGGGTGGGCACAGCCAGCCCTGGTGCTCCTGCACCTCCTGCCTGGAAGAGGAGGCACAGATGAGCTCTCAGCAAGAGCAGCCCCTGCACTGCTGCAGGTCACTCAGCCTTCAGCACAATTACCATGAGACCAAATCCTGTTTTCTCCCCAGCTTAAAGGTGGACAGGGTTTAGCTCTGTTTCTGATAAAATTGACACAGCCGTGGTCTGGATGGCAGAAAACCCAGCATGCAGCACATTTCAGACGGACATCAAGACTCACTTCCTTGTAGCTGCGACAGGAAGAAAATAACCCCCCACAAGCTGGAAAAGCAGTAAAAGCCAAACTCCATCTTGAAGGAGATCCAAGGGATAAAATCAAGATTCATAGACCAGTCACCTTCCAATAAAAAAGAAAAAAGAAAAAAGAATTGATTTAATTAAGAAGGTATCCAGGTGAGCAGGATAAGTGGGGAGAACCCCTTGACAAAGGGCTTGCTCCCCTTGAGACCCCCAACAGCAGGACATACAGCACCTGCCATCCCCCGGGCTTATAAGATCTCCCAAGGACCCAAACAACTTTGTATAAACTGGGCCACCTCCTCAGTTAAATGGGAGCCTGTGCACTGCCTGCATTCCCCTCGTGGGTTTGGATTTGCAAACACAGGAGCTGCTGGGGCTGTGGATGTGCTGGGAAGCAGCGGCCGAGCAACCAAGAACTCAATAAAGAGCAGGGGTTGTGGATCTCAACTACTGTGACAACACCAGTGCAAACACATGGAGAAAACCACAGATCCTCCATCTGGTAGGTGGGGTTTCCTGAGAGATAAGCCCCCAGGGAAGCAGCCTGGGTAGTGCTGCAGGCAGGTCCAGGAGTACGGAATGTGATGGGCAGAAGCTGCCCCTTCCCAAAGCCAGCGGGTTTGGACAATTCAGGGAGAGGCAGCAAACCTGCAAACATTGCTATGACTTTATAAACTTCACCTTCAGAGGACTCTGCTCACCACCCCATCATCTCAGCCAGGGTAGAGCAGAAATGGCAAAGATCCAAAGAAGGGCAACAAATAGTATCAATAATCCATGAGAAGAGATTAAAAAGATTTAGGACTATTTAGTTTTAGAAGAAGAGGGGAAGGGATAGAGGTGAAGGTAAAGAGGGCATGGCAGAGGCTTACAAAGCAATGGCTGGTGTAGAGGAAGGAACTGGGAGCACAAATTTGCCCCTGCAACACCAAAACAGGAGACACTCACTCAGTGTGGATAGAGGAAACAAGAACAGGCAGAGCTGCAGGATGTCCTGCCATGGGGATTCATGGGAACGTGGAGTTCAGCAGGATCCACAATGCCAGTGGGCATAAACGAGAACACCACCAGTGTTTGCCAGGATTAAATTTAATAAGATACAAATTGCCCAGGAATTTGTACCTTTGAGGTCTCTGGCATGGACTCTGCTGAAGACAGGACAGTGGGGTGGGGAAATAAACCTGGGGGGTAATTCCTGCACCTCCAACAGCCTCATGTTAAATAGCCTGAGGACAGGCCTGGAGCTACTGATGGGGAAACAGGAGCTGGATTTCAGCATCTGCCTGGAATAGATCCCATAAGTGTCCTTGAGGGACTTGGCCGTGAGATGAGAGAAATACATTTGAGGACCTATAAAAAAAGCAACAGCAAATGACAATACCTGGCACCTGCGGCGTCCTTCAGCCTGGCCCTCGAAGTGAGAGCCTGTGCCTCGAGAAACTGAGGCCCAGTGAAACCTGGGCACAGGGATGGTGGATCAGCCCAGAGCCCCACGGCTCCTGCACTCGTGCAGAGCACCAGCTGCTCTCCCTCCCCAGAGCTGCACATCCAGTTGGCAGCAAGGTGAGTCAGCAGGAGCACAGCAGAGAAGGGAAAGCAGGTTATAAATCCAGGACCAAGTGGGTACTCAGGGAGGGCTCAGGGGGATGGCACGAAGGATTCTGACATGCTGGGGGGGCTCCTGTAGCATCAGCTGCATCGGCTTGTCCCACCACCCTGCATCTGACAGCACTGCCAGGGATGGTGGGACAGCGGGGTCTGCAGCCAGCACAGCTCGGCTGCCTCCTGTGTGGCAGGGGGACAGTGGCACTTGTGGGAGAGGGGACAAACTGTGCTTGGCTCGGGCTAATGGGGCAACAGGACCACCTGCTCCACCTGGTTTATTTAGAGGGTTTTGCTGGTTTGCTGCAAGAGGCCAGAGAGGAGGATTATACAGGAGCTGTCAGGAGGCCAGTGACATTTATTAAGTATTAATCCCTGCAGTGTGTGGCTCGCCAGTGTGTTTGATAGTGGCTCTGTGCTGGCTACGCTGGTCTCGCACCTCTCTGCTGCTCACGAGTGGGTTTGATGTGCTTCAGGGACTTGCTGGATATTCTTCCCCCCAGTCACTTTTTCTACCAGGAATTCCTCCTGCTCCCGTCCCACAGCTGGCCTCTCCTCCTGGATTTACCTCGTGGCGTGCTTTGATCATCTGCTCCCTCCCTCTTACCCCAAGCCCCCAACTTTTCCCCAGACATAATCCCCAGTGCCGACTCTGCTGGCTCAGCCCTATTTCATCTTTAAATAAGGCTTAAAAGACTCTTTACAGGGGAAGAAACAAATATTCCTCCTCCATATGCACAGTGGCACCCCATGGATTCCCTGCCAGCCCAGCCCAGCCTGGAGGCACCAGACCATGCTGGGGCTCAGGGAGCATCACGCCAGGTGACACCACAGTGACAACTTCTGTTGCTTGGCCGCCCTCGGGGAAGAGAAAAATGAGCAACTGTAGCTTTAAAACAAAGATTAGATGCAATTTTTTCCCCCCACTCTCTCCCTCCCTTTCTCTCTCCTTTTTTAAAGGGAACTTGTCAAGGTTTCCATCAATAATAGATAATGGTGCATCACTCTGGCAGGTTACACCCTCCGGCTGTTTTGATATTTTCCAGAGAATTTGTCAGCAATCTTACAGCAAAGGAGGGCTGGGGGAGGGGTGCAGGGGGGGGAAGAGGCCTCATTAATTTTTTGTCATTTGCATTCCCGCTGTTAAATAATGTATTGATTGCTCTTTCTCTCTCCCTCTTTAATTCTCTCTCTTCTGCGGCGTCTCGCAGCCCGTGGCCCTCAGTCCATGACAGATGAGTTTGTCAGAGGCACCAGACAGCTCACACTCCCCAGGACTGGGCTGGGAGAGCTCAATGTGACCCCTGCACCAGCTCCAGCCACACAAGTCACAGGTCTGGTGGCACCAGCTCCTCGTAAGGGGACACTCAGGTCTCCCCAGACCAGTTGCTGAGACATCCCGGGCTGTGACTTGGTGATTCACCTCCATAGGTGGCTCCTGAATAACCTGAGCTCAGGGGCAGCAGTGCTTGATCCCAGCACACTTGGATGTCATCAAAGGAGGGATTGCCAAGAAGCTGGAGGAATGTTAGTGATGCACAGCCAGGGAAACCATCACCCTGCCCTCATCTGAGGCTCTGCTGCCAGCTGAGCTCCCTGGGCAGTTTTGGGGTTCTGCAGGAAGGAGCTGCTGGAAAAGCCAACGTGGGCAGCTCTTGCCTCGGGAGGGCAGGAAAATGGAAATGCTGAGGGGATTTTAGTCCATCGACCTTCAGCAGGCATCTGCTTCCCCATTCCTCTGACAGGCCTGAGCCCAAGGCCCTGGGAGCCAGAATTAAGGCCCATTGAATTGGCAGCTGAGCTAAACAAGAATTTGCACATGATTTGGGCTTTGCTCAGCTTAATGCGGCTTGGCTTCCTTTTTAATTAATAAATACTTAATTACATAGTTAATATTTTAATATTTCCTTTTAAAAACGTCTGATTTAATGGAATTACTGCCAGCTATTTGTTTTGTATGACTTTTATGTTTATCTTCCTCTTTCATTTCTCGTCTCCCCCCTCCAACCCACTGCTCTAATCCCTGAAGCTCCCAGTTGATCTTGGTTACGGGAAATTAGGAGCCAGGCGTTCAGCTGAAATGTAATCTGGCCCTTGGCACTAAAATCCACCAGCCAAAGGTGCTAATGTGGGTTATTAACACTCAGATACTTCACTGCCACTGGAGAGGAGAGGGGAGGTGACATAGTGGGGAGCTGTCCGAGGAAGGGAGTTGGGAGAGAAGCCAGAGTAGTGGGCAGGTACAGGAATGGGGCAAACCCAAAGATGGGGAGACCCCTGAGCCTGTGTTTGCCTTCCAGGCAAACCTTACCTCCGTGCACAGCCTGTCTCAGGAGCAGCACACTTGTACCCAGCAGTGGGGATGACAAGAGATGGATGTGACCTTCAGCAGTGACAGCTCCTCACCTCCTCTCCCAAGCCCCTGGCTCCTTGATCCAGCTCCTCTTGCTCCAGGTGGTGCCCATGCCAAGCCTGGCACACAGGTGGGTTGATGCACTGAGAGAGACACTGAATTAAACCAACTAAACCTTCCTGCAGCCCCTCCTGCCCTCCTTTACTTCCTCCTTCCCTCCCCAGGCAGTCTCTACCTCAGAACCAGCACACCCAGCCTGCAAAGTCCAGCTACAAAGCAACATTCCCACAGCACAGGCAGGCTGAGCTGTGTCTGTGCCTCACCTGGGGTGGGAATTCTCCTCCAGCCTCCCCAGGGGAGCACCCAGTGGGGAAAGTGGGTGTTTTCCCAGTAATCTCCGTGAGCAGCCTGTGGGGATAATAAAACAAATAAACAGAAGAGTTATAACCAAGGCACTTGGGGCACCATAAAACAGGCTAAAAGCAAATACAGTGTTGTTAATCCATCATAAAATAACAGCCTCTTACGATCCTGAATGCATCAAAAATGAAAGGGAGACAGGCAGGGTCGCAATTCAGCCAGGGATGTGCTGAATGTGAAGCAGGGCTGTAAGTGGCACCTCAGACACAAACCCCAACCTGCTGGGTACCAGCTGAACCAGGACTCCAGGAACCCAGACCTTCCCACCCAGCTGGGGTTAAAACCAGCAACACCAGTTCAGGCCAGGAAGGGAGGAGGGCTGATGAGAGATGCTGGTGAAACCAGAGGTGATGGGGCATCGTGTCAGGAAAGGAGGAGATGAAACAAGTCTGGATGGCAACTTAACGGGAGTCTTTAGTGCTCCATCTTCCCTGCTAATGAGGGTTCTGCACAGGCCAGGGTGAGAGAAGAAAACCCACCACACACTAATAAAGCCCCGTGCCTTTGCTGACTGGAGGCACCGGCACTAATGAAGTCACCAGAGAGATGGGATTCCTTTGGCAGCTCTGACATTGCTCTGTAGAATCCTTGTTTTAATTCAGTCTGAGGAAACAACAGTAGAAAAAGGTACGGACTGGTGTGACATGCCCAGGGAGCAGCTGATCCCTCTGGTTTGCCCCAGTGGCTGCAGAGCCCGGGTGGGTAATGGGTTTGGGGATGGGGACACTGTGAGCTCCTCAAGGGATGGGATGATCAGGTCACCCATGGAGCTCAATCTCCCCAGAGCTGGGCTGTGAGCACCTCCAGGATGAAAGATCACCTCCCAGAGCAAGGAGATGACCCGAAGCTGTGCCAGGAGCCCTGGGGAGTTGGAGAGGAGGGCAGAACAGACAGACACGGATGGACAGACACCAGATTTTATTTCAAAATGTTCCACAAATGCCATATACACTCTCAGCATGGCTGCCAGAGCCATCCTTGGAGCAAATGCCTGGCAAGGGCTGGTCGATAGCCCTGCAGGTCGAAGATTGTTTCCTGAAAGCAATTGCTTTATACATACAGGCACACATTTAAATATATAACCTGAATCTATTAGCATACCTAACATATCAATATATTCAATAATATCCCTAAATAGCCCCCCCCATACACATGTGTTTGAATACATATATAACAGCTCAAGGCCTTAGGCTGGCACTGACAGCAGTGACTTCTGCAGAGGCTATTTTGGGAAGCCTCACAATGTCCACTGGGCCCCCCATTTCTCACTGCCAGCGGCTTTTGTTTGAGCAGAGAAGTTAAGGAGGAGCTGCTTTGCCATCTGGGAGCCACCAGTGCCCACTGTCCTCATTGTCACCTCGGCAGGCAGGGAGGAGCAGACAGATGCCCCTCGGGGTCCTTCTATGCCTCTTTTTAATTAGAAACCTTGTCTCTGAGTCTTACATGCCCTTCTGCAGGGTTAGTCACTCTCCCCTGCTTAATCCTGGGAGATTATGTTCTGGTCTCTTAAAAAATAACCCAACCACCCCAAACTCTTCAGTCTCTTTCAATTCTTTTCATTTCACCTCATTTAATTCCTTGCCAGCTTAATGACTTGGTAGTAATGAATAAGATGAAAATTAGGGCTTAATAAGTGTTAAGAAAAGACAGTTTTCTTGCTGATGAAGGGAGCGCAGTGGTGGGAAAGTGGAGCCTGGGGAGAGCACAGAGATAACCCCAAAGCTCCCCCGACCTTGAGAGTGGCGATGCCAACTCCAGGCTGCAACCAGTGACAGTGACAAGCTGCAGCCAGACCAGGGACATGCCAGTCCCAGGAGAAGGATGCTGGAGGAAAGCAGGAGGGGATGGACACACAAGGAAGGGATGGACACAAGGAGGGGCTGGCACAGCGGGTGTTGGAGGGGATGTGACTGTGCCCAGCTCAGCACCCCAAACACCCCTATTTGCCTTCTGGCCGGAGCAGGGGCTGCTTTGAACTGGGGAGCCAGGAAAGCTCAAAGGCCATTTGCCAGCGTTCATTTGCGGGTGTTCCTGCTCCGATGCAGCACCTGCCCGTGCCCCGGGCACAGCCCGGCACCGCTGGTTGGTGGGGTGATGCTATTGCTGACTCGGCGGGAGCTGCTGTTCCACACCCGCAGGACCGGGAGCAGCCGATGGTTATCGGTACCCGAGCACCGCAGGCACCGGGAATGCTGGTGAGGATGCCGGGATGTGCAACGGGATCAGCCCAGGAGCACAGTGAAGGACCAGCCACTCACGCTGCATTAGCTGACTCAGGATTAATGATAATATCGGGACTGACAGGCTGATCAGGGCAAAAAGGGTGCAGAACTAATTGACCTGCCANCCTTTGCAGGACCCTCACCCATCCCCTGCTCCCAGTTTTGGTGCTGCCAGCGTTTCTGCTTCCCAGGGATTGGTTTGCTCCTTCTGCTCCCAGGCTCTGGCACTTCAGAAACGCTGGGCAGTTTTGAAGTGCATTTCTTGCCGTTTTGATCCTTGTTTTGCTCCGTGGACTGTGAGACACAACACACATGCAACTTCAATTCCAGCCTTTCCAGTTGCAACGAGACCCTGAAACCCAAGGATGCTTCATGAGGCACGTGCAGGGTTTGCAGAGCCACTTTCTCCATCACCTCCTCCTTTTCCAGGTGCACAGGGAACGATTCAGGTGACACGGGGGGGGTTTAATTCCCCTTTGCAAGGAAGGGAGGCTTTCCTGGTGCAAGGACTAGAGGCAGTTAAATGGGTTTTTCATGTCATGTGAGCTGCTGAAATTTTTATCCAAGGGTGATGCAGGAGGAAAAAAACTGAAGAGAAAAGTGAATGAGGAGCTCAGTGAGATGGGGGCAAAAAACACCAGCACCAGGAAATTCCCTGGGCTAAAAATAGTTGACACTAAAATCTATTAGAGGGCTCAAACATTATAGGGGATCAAACACCCTGTTCCTGCTTGCTCTTGTGCATGTGCTTGTGGCTACTGTGAGAGACAGGAGACCTAAACCCAACTAAAAATCACTACTTTGTAGAAGGCACCACCAGCAAAACAGCACTTGGATTCAAAAGGATGGTCCCATCCCCAAACACCTTTTTAAAAATTATTCTCTAATTCTTTCTTTTTATTATAAGCCTTGTAAGTCTCCTCCAAGTCTGGTTCTGCTCTGACAGGCGGCTTCAAAAAGCCCCTTCCACAAATAAAATCAGATGCTGCTCTGGCACAGCCCGAGATCAGAAACACCTGCAGTGGGGATCGATTGCCTGATTAGGGGGAATTGATTGCCCCAACCTCATTAGCATATCGTTAGTGCTGACCCCATGGCTGGCCCCACTCAAGCAGGCTGTGACCTGGAGGGATTAAAAAGCGCAGTGCATGGGAAGGGATGGGAAATCAGTAAAGAGGAGAGAGGGAGGCAAAGCCCCTGGTCGATGACATCCACATCATTACCCCGCTGAGACTTCCACGGCTCCACACCCATCAGGTTGGGAGCATCCCAGGGGGATGCAGCTCCTGCAGCACAGTCCCCTGCCCACAGCAGTCCCCCAGTGGAGCATCCCCGTGGGACGGAGAGTCTCTTCGGGAGCTCCAGCCCTTTTGAACGTTGACTAACAGGTTTTTTTTAGTGCTGTGAGTCAGTAGCCCCAGATAGGATTTCCATCTGCGCCGTGAGAGGCCTCGCCAGACTGTGTTTTGGGCCTCCATCCAAATAAAGCTGAAGAACTAGTTGGGCTTGATTTGGTTTCTTTTCTTCTTGTCTTTTTGTTTTCTGTGGGGTTTTTTCCCCCTTTTATAAGTTTTACACACAAAAGAAGGGAGGGTACCCTGGTTGTTCCTGAGGCTCCATCCAGCCTGGATCTCCCCAGTACCCGTTTATCTGAGCTCAGGAAACTATCTGCAGCAGGGAGTCTGATCCAGCCTGGTATCCCAGGGGCAGGGGATTTCAGTGGGGGGATGGAGAGCCCCAACACCCGGCTTTGCAGAGTGACCTGGGTTTGTCCTGAAGACCTGGGCTGCAGCACACCACATCTCTGCTGTCAGCATCTGAGGGCACCCAGAAAGTGTTTCAGTTTGAATAAAAGAGCAAGGATGAGCCTCTGGGAGTGGGTTCCTCTGGAAGGAAGAGATTCTCCCAGAGACCTGGGATAGCTGCTGCCCAGTGCCTCAGGGTGACATTCACCCTGAGCCAAGCTCCAGCCCCATCCCTGGAAGCTCCTTGGTCGCTTCTCAGTACCTTTTCCCCACAGGAGCCCCTGTGCATTTTCTGCTCTCTGGTGGAGAAGCAATTCCCCGACCCAGGGAGGGCAGGAGCACCAGCAATGCCATCAGACATGCAGCACCAGCCCTAATGTTTGACTGTGAGTTAATGAGATCCTGGCTCTGGGCAGGAGACGACCAGGCCTTTGTCCAAGGCCCCGTGAAGTGCTCGGGGCCATTCAGGGGGAGTCAATGCCAGCAGCAGCCCGGGGCCCCAGCCAGGACAGCAGCCCCAGAGAGGTCATGGCCATGTGTGCAAGAGCAGAACTGTCACGAAAGTCTGTTCCCAGACACCTTCTGAGCATCCAGGATCAGTTGTCTCTCTTTTTTCCCTTTGTTTTAAAACCTCTGGTGTGCAGTGAGAGCTACGAGGAGCTGGGACGCTCCAGGACCCACACGTGCAGCACAGGTGACCTTGCACAGGGCAGTTGTCCCCAGGTAGTGGCATTCAGGCATGGACACCCTGTGCCCATCTCAGGTGACCACACCAGCAACCAGCATGGGCTGGACAATGCCAGAAGGACACAGAGTCCCCCATGAACCCCTGTCCTTGCTGTGCTGGGGGGATCCCACTTCCACCACCGTTCCTTCCCGTCTGCAGGATGGAGGTGTCTGTGTCTGATTGACAGCAGTGCTGTGGGTGTCACGCAGGTTTATGATGCATTTTCAAAGTCAAAGGTGCTAACAGCAAAAAAAAAATTGTAACTTCCTAAATAGTCAGCACAAATTTGGCTTAAAAAAAAGGCGGGGGGTGGCTTTCCTTGCTTCCACACTGCTGTTCGGGATGTGACTGCAGTGAAAGCTTCAGGAGGAGCTCGGGATGCAGTAGGATTCGCACGTGGGATGAAGACCTCCCCGTTGATGCTGTCCATCAGCTCTCATTACGGTTCACTTCCTCTGCTGGGTGAATTATTGCAGGAGACTCGGTGCCGGCAGCCCTTTGCCAGACACTGTAACACAGCAAATTAATTAGCAGCGATGTGATAACTACCCGCGAATCTCATAACCGTAATTGCACCGCGGTGCTCCGGCCAGGAGCATTTGATCTCCTATTGATTAACCAAACTGGCTTCCCCCTTTCACAACAAGCCTCATTTCCCTCCGGCTTTTGTGCCACCACTTTTGGAGAGGGACAGCTTGGCCAAGGAAGAGCCGGAGCACAGGAATTGCAGTGCCGTGGGATGGAGGCACACCCTGGTGTGGGGGAGAGGAGCACCCCGGGACCACGTGCATCTCACAGCATCCCTCAGCTCCTACAGGTGCCTCTGGAAATATGGGACAGAGCTTTGCTCCCTCCCACTTTTTGGCTTATTGTGCCCTGAGGAGGCCCCTCCACAAAGCGATGCTGCCCAGCCCTCAGAGGCTGAGAGAGAAGGGACAGGGCAGGGAGCTGCTCTGCTCTTCAGCAGGGACTGCATTTCAAGCAGTTTGTTCCAAAACCAGCATTCCTGAGCTTTCCCCGTGTTTCTCCAACTGCAAGAAAGGTGAGTGCCCCACTCCCCAGTGCTGGACCCCACCATCCCAACATGGAAACACGCGAGGAGGATCCACCTGAGTGACAGTGACCCCTCCCACCCCGGCGCTTTACAGGGATGATTACACATTATGCCATGAATAAGTAATGCCTCGCCGCAGATTTCCACCTGTTCCGAGCATCTCCCTGTGATCTCTGTGGCTTTCAGAAAGGAGGCTGGAAACAGAAATCTGTTTTGCAGGCAGCAGAGATGTTTGAAGCCTCCTTCATCCCACGTTTCAAGTGTTTATCTCCTCTGCTTGGCACAGCTGCGCCTCCTCTGTGGCAGCCGGGTGGGACTGGGCAGATCAAGCTCTTGACGTCAAGTTTTCACTGCTGCGGGTCCATCTCCCAGTCCAAAGGAGAAGTTGTTTGTGAGCATCATTAAGCCACCAAAGAGAAACAAAACACAGCTAGATTGGGTTGGCAGCTGGGTCCCAGAGACTGATTAATTAATTGGCTGATTAACCATCTATGTGTCCAACCTGAGCAGCTTCTCTGTCACTTTTCTCTCCTGTGAGGGGAACCTGGGGTCTGCAGGGAGGTGCTGGGATGGCAAATGTGCTCACTGAGCTGCAGAGGGAGACAGGAAAGCCCTTGTGTGCTCCTTGTTGGAGATAACTTACTGTTGTTTAAGTATCTTCCCTTCCCCTCTATGTAACAGCCCAAAAATTAAATAGCAAATATTGCTTTACTGTCCCCGAGCACCTCCACCTACCCAGCAAAAGGCAGGGATAGAAAAACTGCTGTGGCCTTCAGGAAAAGAAAGAGAGGAAAAAAAAAAAAAAAGACAAATCCCCCCAAGCTCCCTCTTTCCTTCCCTTGTCAAAATAAGCAAATGAAAAAATAATACTGAAAATGTTTTACCACCAAACCTAATGGCTCACGCTGTGTAGGTGTTCTCCTTCTTTATGAAATTAGTGTTGACCAAATTTAGTTATTTTCACATCATTTCAAAACAAAGAGTCAAGATACTCCATCTTTTAAGGATTATGAAGAAACATTTTGACACAAAACCCAGCCCCCCCATTCATCAACTCCTCATCTAATTCAGCACAAGTTCATGAATAATTTTCATCAGCTTGAAACTCCTTATGCCTGATGAGGCTCAGCCTGAAGTGCCCATGTCGGTGTGGAATCCTCTCCCCTCTCGGGAGCTGCAGTGAGATGTCCATCAGCTCCTGGGAGCAGAGGACCTTGCTGGGAACAGTGACCCCAAGAGTCCCTGAGGATCTCCTCCCAGGTCCAACGTGGAGCAGCTTCATCCTGTCTTCTTCCTCTACAGCAAACAAAAGAAAACCTGGATGAGGGGAGCTGGATGAGCAAAAGCTCCAACACACCCTCCTCCCCCTGATGTGGCCATAGCCTGATAAACTGCTGGCACCAGCTTTGCTGTTCTGGCAAACAAGACCTGTTTGGAGTGACAAAGAAAAGCTCAGCTTGGAGTAAAAGTCACAAAACAGGGGCTTGTGGAGCCACCAAGAGTCCAGCCCCCCCCCAGCCTCTTCCCGGTACAGGGTGAGGGTCTGGCCCTGCAATCCTGAAGAAGATCTTGGTCATATGGGGAACAAGGGGCTGTGATGGACACATGTCCAGTCTCAGCTCTTCTCTCTCCATGGGGCTGTAGAAGGCTGTATAAGCTCACCCTGCCCCAGCTGCAAACCCTGAATCCTGGGAAGGGGCTTTTTGGGCTCAGACAGCAACGCTTGGGGTGTTCGGGTGGGGCAGGAAGGCAAAGAGCTCCTGCCTCAGCTCCCTCCTGCTCTGCACACACAGATGGCAGGAGAGGTGCAGGCTGTCCTCAGGGCCTCTCAGGAGGCTTCACACATCCCTCAGCAGTGCAGGGGCTGCCTCTTGCTCTCGTTTTCCTAAATAAACTTCTCTTGAGCAGAGATTTTTCCACACTGATTTGTATGGGCACTCGCGGGTCCCCCCAGATGCGGCCGCAGCTGTGTGGTGCCTCCCCGCACCTCCTGCCTCCGCAGGGAACCCGGCTGGGAAATTTCTGGCAGACTTGCAACAGAATATTTTTATCATTAATTTTTCCTTAAGAAATCTTTTGAACCCTGTTTTCCCTTCCTGGGATCTCCCGGAGTCAGCCTGTGGGTGCTCGGTGAGGTTTTACACATCCAGCCTCGCAGCAAGTGTGGATCGGGGGGTTAAACTAAAATCTCTCCTTGTTCCGAAGTTCCCATCTTTGCACAACTGATTTTAAGCTGGTGGTCAAGATCTAAGCAGGGCGCCCAGCTCATAAATGCCACCAGATACCCTTGCAAACATTAAATGCCATTTAAATCACACAGAAGTTTAGCCCAGGGTTGGGGGCAGTTTTGGCAGCCCAGGCTGCCCTCGCAGCACCAGGGCAGACACTCCTGCGGTTCTGCCAACCAGCCTGTGTAGCCCTGTGCCCACCCACACCCAGGGGAAGCTTCTCAGCCCCTCTCCCTTCCATATTGCCATGTGCAGAGCACCCTCATTTTTCTCCGGGGATCCCTGCACTGCTGACTGGGAGCAGATTCCAGCAGAGATTCCAGCTGCAGTTCCCAGGATGGTGAGGCAGGAATTGATGTGTTATCCAACCCCCCTGAACTTGAGGGCTTGGAGCAGCACAGATTCTGTAGATGGCAGCGGGCAGAGGTGGATCTGAGGTGCACGTGTGAGCAAGGGCTGCCCTCGGGAAGCATCTCCCTCCAGGCAGAGGTTACAGACCCAGAACTGAGGTGTCAGTCACACAGTGCCCTGGCACAGCTCGGCTGCTGAAGCCACATCCTCTCACTGTGGGATGCTGCCTCTGCCACAACCACCTGCTGAGAGCCCCAGGAACAACACAGGCCTTTGTGGGGGAAAACAATGAACAAAAAAAAAAAAAAAAAAAAAAAGGAGAAAAAGGAAATAA
>VXBX01003748.1:265912-289997 GCA_013400415.1 Scytalopus superciliaris | reverse complement strand
AAAAAAAAAAAGAAGGAGAAAAAGGAGATTAAAAATTATAAACGGCTCTCGACAACAACAACAACAACAACAACAAAAAAATACAGCTTTCTCCTCAAACTGTTCTTTAGTCCCAACAGCGTCTGCTGTGCAGAGCTCGCATCTCAGAATTCACAGCTGCTCAAAAAAAAAAACAACCCAAAAGCTCATGAATTATTTATCCCTGCTCAGATCAATCCTTCAGTGTGCTGTCAGTGAGGAATCAAAGCCCCAACAAGGCAGGCAGGGGAGGAAGAAGCTTCCAAACTCCCCAAGAGACCAGCAGGTCCCTCAGCTCTTGTGCTGCACCTCACCTGCTTCCCTCCCCATCCTCATCCCTGTCCCTGTCCCCAGGATGTTGTGGTGCCCATCACATACACACCCCATTTCTGAGCTCCTTCCAAGACCCTGCATATTAATAATTGATGGCAAATGCTTATTTTAATTTACCTTTTTACCTTGATCTCAGGGAGGCATCTCCCCCTGACCCCCAAATCCAGCCTATTTCCCCCATCACAGCACGACTTGTGAGCACTTTATCCCCAGCTCTGCCTTGCCCATGGGGACTCCACCTCTTGCCCACAGCCTCTGATACTCTTAAAATCCTGAATCTCTCCCCCACTGTCTCCTTCCCCCTGTAAACTGGAAAGAAAGTTAAAAAAGAGCAATTGGAGCAGCTGAGGGAAGGAACCTTCCCCATCCCTCTCCCCATCCCCTCTGTCCCATCTCTCCGGGGCTCTGTAGTGTTCATGGAGCTGCAGAGGAGAGCAGAGGTTGGGGACATGTGGGGCCTGGAGAACGCTGCTTGTCCCCCCTGTCTGGTATGGAACAGGGGTGAGGGTGGGATGGAAAGAGAGGAAACGTTTCAGCTCCTTTCCCTTTTTGCTTTTCAGGTGAAAAATCCAGCCCTGCAAAGAGAGATGGGCAGTGTCCCTGCACTCAGGGATGCTCCAGGCTCTGAACTGTGACTGGGAGGGCTTTCAGGCTCTTCCCTTGTCACATCAGTGAGAGCAGCTCCCACAGGAGGGGTGGCCCAGGGTCAGATCCCACAGGAGGGGTTGTGGGGAGAGCAGTGCAGGGTGATGCTGGTGCCAGGCAGTGGGGCCAGGATGGCAGAGCCACTCACAAACACCACGGCAAAGCACCCCAGTGTGCTAACTCAGTGCCTTGCCTGGTTACTTTAGAGACAAGTGAGAGGAAAGCATCCCTTGCCACCATAATTTCTGAATTTCAGAACATTTTACATCATTATTAACAAGAGTGAAGAGCCCAGTGCAGCATCTGCTCCCTTCCCCATGAGCTCCCAAACCAGCCCTAATTCCCTCGGGGCCCTGAAACGCTGCCCCATTCCCAGGGTGAAGACCTCTCCTTCTGAAAGCAGTGGCTTTGGTCTCTCTTTTTCCCCCACCCTGAGTTTTGTGCTGTCAGAGCTCTGGTTTCAGCCTCCTCCCTACCTCACCTCTCCTCGAGCATCTCCCTCTCCCTGGGCGGATGCAACGCTGCTTAATTAGTCCTTGCCAAGCGCGGCTCCATCATTAACCTCCCTCCAGCTCTCGCTCCAGAGTGTGTTTTGCTGCAGCTCCGCTTCTGAGAAGCCCAACCACAGCTCAGCTGTCAGAAGGAAGGGCAGGAGCACACACGGGACATCCCGACCCCCTTCCCCTGCCGTGCCCTCTGTGGGTTTGCCTTCGCACAAACCTGCTGGTGGGCAAATTTCTGCCAAAATAGCCACTGCCTTACCGAGCAGGGCGCGGTGGGCACAGAGGGCTCGGCTGTTCTGCTGTCCCCATCCAACCCCCGCGATGCTCCGGGAGAGCCTCCAGCCCTGAATTCCCGCAGCACCTTCCCTGGTGCAGAGCCATTCATCATCACCACGGGAGCAGCTCCTGCTAAAGGCCACGCCGTGACAAAACGCCAATAGCCGTATTTACATTCAATATGTCCCGCTAATCTGGCCTTCAGAAAGCGTCTGCTGAACCTGCCCGTTCCTTCCTGGGCATCACCTCTTTAATCAGTCTCTTGTTACTGATCACAGATTGATTCCAGTTCCAGTAGCCAATAGGTTTTCCTTTTAATTTTCAGCATCATGTTTAATTAAAGCAGGGTGGATCTGACCCCATCAAATCATATCAAAGTCTGTCCAAGCCCCCAGGTGAGTGAAACACCGAATAAATTATTGATCAATCTTTGTTCAGACTAATCTATCACTGCCTCTCCTGGGCAGTGTGAGGACGGAGCTCACGAGGTGTTTGTCTCGTGGCAGGTGTTCTGTGGCAGCTCAGGACACCGTGGTGTGCCAGCCAGGGAGATGAAAATCTGCTCCCCTAACTCATCACATGCCTCATCCCTTTCTCCCCACAAATCCCAGAGCAGGGACACAGCAGGGGCTGGGAGCTGTGAAACTTCCAGAGCTTGTTATCCACTGGGAGGAGGATGCAAACCACAGTGAGAAGTGGGATTAAAAAAATCATCCCCACTTCTGCACAAATCCCAGACTAAAGGCCCTTGGGCTGGAAGAACAGGTGTTTTACCCCAGTCCTGGAGATCCTGGAGCTGTGGGGTTGGTGGGAGTGATGCCTGAGGCAGGAAAACCCTTCTCCCCTGCCCGCTGCAGATTTCTGAGTGATCAATGGAAATCACCACCAAGTTCATTCCTGGAGGCAGTTTTATGTCAGCACACAGAGGAGATGAGGAGCAACCTTGTGATGGGGAGAGGAAAGCCAGCAGACACGACAGGAGCTGCTGCTGCTCCTCAGCCCAAGCCTTTACCCCCATGAGTTCCACCGGCACCAGAGCCGGGAGTGTTTTCTGCCCCTCCTGGGCTGGGCAAGAGCCTCAGCTCAGAAATGATCCATAAATGCTAAAAACCAACAGAGTCTTGGAGCACCTGGGAGGTCCTGTGGGGTTCAGCCGGAGCCAACTCCTCTGGCACTGCAGCAGCCCAAACCCGGAGAGCAAACTCACCTTTGGATTATGAATAAAGATGAAGGTGAGGCATTCCTGCCTCTCCTGCCTGAATGCTGATTGCTGCTCTGAGCTGAGACCACTAAAAAGCCTGTTTGGGGCCAGGGGCTGGAAGAGACAATGGTGTATTTGCACCTTTGGGGGGGAGGCTTTGCTGGATCCTGAAAAGTTCTGTTCTTGGAATAAACTTTGGATGCTGCCAAGACCTGAGAGGGGTGAAGGGCTGGATGGAAATAGCTGGAGAGTGGGGAAGGATTGCCAAGAGCATCAGCTCAGCTCGTGAGTCAGCAACATTAGCTCTCACCTCAAGAAGCAATCTGCAAATTGTGCAAATCTGCTTTTCACAGTTCACCTAAGCCGCGAAATGGCCTCAGATTTACAGCCCGGGTGCTCACGCTCAGAAACAACGGCGTTAATGAAGGAGAGAAGGGAGGGGTGAGTTACACAAACACAGGAGTTTGGGTTTCACTGGGAGCCATCCCACCGGAGGGTTTCTGCCACAGGATGCTTGGTTTGCAGTTCCATCCCCAGAAACACCTGAGGCTGGTTCCTGAGCCGGGCATCCCTTTTGCTTCCCTATTTTCCCACCTGCTCAGCCCCCACCTGAAGCCCTCGCCGTGCAGGGGGATTCTTTGATAAGGTAACGATTTCCAATCCTTTTGGATTAAAACCCTCCCGTCATCAGATGCAGAACGGACAAGGGGATCAGCCTCTGCAAGGTAAAGATGAAAGGGGCTGTGTTTCCCCTCCCTTTGTAAAGTGGCGAGATCAATACCACCTTTCCACTGGGATAAAAGAGCCAGCTGGGCTGTGGGGAAATGGCTTGGGAAGGAGGGGGCAGGAGCAGGATGAATCTGTGGAATGAGCCACCCCAGGGTTTACCTTTAAAGTATTTTTAGCATCGAGCTTGGAAGAAAAAGCTGCAACCCAATAGTTCAGAGCAGGACAAGTAGAGGACATCAGCACAGCGCCACAGCACCTTTGTGCACAGGTCCTCGAGCAGAGCTGGGAATGGAGAGGGAGCTGAGCAGAGGAGAGAAGGTTGTGACAAATTCATCTGCTCCGTGAGCTTCTGGAAAACCTGTGAAAGTTTGATGGTGGCTTTGGAGAGTCCCTTGGGATCACAACCCTTTGGCTTTTAGATCTTTAATAGAAAATCCATCAGCTCTTCACGCAGGACTGTGTGTGAGAAGGCACCTGTTAGTCCCATGTGTGTGAAATCCCAGTGTTCAAAACCCCTTTGGGTGATGGGCTGGATAATCTCCAGCATCCCAGGGAGCTGTGCCACCCTTTGGCCCCTTCGTGGCCATCCCAGCCCCGAGGCTGAGCCAACATCCCCCTGAGCAAAACACAGGAGCCCCCACTTGGCTGCCAAGCTGGGACCAGGGGGCTTTTCCACAGGAACAAGCAGCCCCTCACCTTTTCCCACACAAACTGGGACTGCCAATCCCATTCCAGTCCTAATTTCAAATGGTGTTTGCTCTCTCCCCAGATAATGTCATCTTAATGTTCTCCAACAGGCTCCTATTAATCTTGTGCTGCAGACGGACGGCTCATTATGGATGGGGGAGTGGGGGATCTGCAGCACGGATTGATCAAACCCAGGGCAAAAAAGGGATGTGATTTATGTCCATATTACACCACATATTCAGATATTTCTATAGGCTGTCCCCTGAGCAAATACAAGTCTGTGCCCCCCCCAACGGTGATGTTTCTTTAAGGAGCTGTGGAACACAATGTGGAGGTGTTTGATGGGGTGTAACCCAATCCTGGTGGGAGAAACACCTTCCTACAAACAGGGGTTGGAGGACAGGCCAGTGCACCCCCAGCCATGGGGACCTGACACGCCCCCATCCCCATGGGGCAGTGCAGGGGATGTCAGGTCTCCCCATGGATCATCCCAATGATCTGGACCCCTTCTCTCTTTTTATCCCCCACAAAAAAGGCTTCATTTCCCCTTGCCACTTCCTACAAACAGGGGTTGCATTGGACAGTTCATCCCTTCTCATCCAGCATCCCTGGACACCCTTTGGAGCACAGCACCCCTCCCATGTGCCAGTGCTGCAAGTCCCACATCCCCCTTGTCTGGGAGCCTCAGTTTCCAGCACGTGCCATGCTCAGACAGAGGCCACAGGAACACCCTTGGAGGGGTTATTAAATCAACAGTGGGTCCTAGACTCTTTGCCCAGACCCATCTCCAACCTCCTCCCACTTCAGGGGTTCACAGACCCAGCCTGTGAGGCACCTGTATTTTATTCAGCCTGATAAAACACCTCCCCTTGTCCTAGAGCATCACCCTGGGAGGTTGAGCAGCTGCTGCCTCCCCTCCAGAGATCATTGCATTGCTGCACCCTGGGACCAGTCCAAGATCTGTCGAAGCCAGTGGAAAACTCCCATTGACATCAATCAATCTGAGACTAAAAAGGGGCTGTAAAGCCTGTGATACCTCAGGGAAGAAGGATATAAATATAAATATTTTTCAAAATTTGCATTTTAAAGAAAGGCAGCTTTCCAGGACCAATAAAAAAACAGTGTTGCCTGTTGTAATGAAAATCAGGAGATGGTTCTCCTGATTTCAGGAGACACTGAGCACAGGGGGAAAGCTGCTGAATTCTCAGCACAAACTTGGAGGATGAAGCAGAGAACACGAGCCAAAACTCCCCTCAGAGCTCAGGTCAGAGGATGCTGCAAGCCAGGAGACTCTTCAGCCCCAATGGCCTTTATGTGCAATAAAGAAAAGCCAAGAAACTCTATTTTTTGCAGCTTCCTCGAAATAACAGGGGTAGAGGACAATGTGCCAAAGTTACTTCTTTGAAACAGGAGCCTAAAAAGGAGGAGCTTTATCTAAAGGTGGTAAAACAACAGAACTCAAATGGCATTCAAGCAGACCAAATATGTTACTCTGTGCTAAGAGCCTTAGAGGAGAAAGTTCTGGTTGGCAGCACCAATTTAAAGTGCAGCTTAAAAACCAGTGACTTCAAGGTGGCTTTTTTGTTTCTGGGGTTTTTTAATTTATTTTTTTAATTTAATTACTTTGTCTTCTGAATGCCCTTCAAAAGCTTTACTTTCTCTTTCCAGCAATTCTCACACAGTGCTTGTGCAGAGCCCTGATGGCACTAGACTTGGGAAAAAACAAAGTAAATCCACTTTTAATCTCAAGGGCTGAAGGTGTTGGGTTTTGTTTATATCACCACTATTTAATGGTGAATATTTTCAGCGCTTCTGATAACCCGGGCGAGGGTGTATCGATTTCTCCACCTCGTGCTATCAGGTGGCTTGTATTAAAAAAGAGATAACTCAGCTCTTTTCTAGTTGAGAGCCTGCCCATGTCTGACTGCTTTTTAAGTAGTGGTGAACCACCCCTCTCCCCCAAGAAAACCCTTTCAAAAAGTTCATAAATGAAAATTAAATGCTAACCCCTCTGCTGAGTTTTGCAACAGTCCATTAACAGTAAAACAACCGAAAGGATTATCAACAGCAGCAAATAAATCAGTTTGGCAACTGAGATGTCAAACGTGGGGCTACACCCAGGGATTGGAAACACATTTGTGAGGACAATGCACAGTTTTAAAGCCTCCTGAATTCTCAAGTTTGGGAATTTCTGTCTTGCAGCAGCCACAACCCTCAGACTCTACAGGTGTCAGCCGTGATGAGCTCACCTGTTTTCCCAGCACAAGGTGAGTTTGGCAGGACTTCTCTTTCCTTACTGATCCCACAATGCTTCTTTAAGAATAGAAAAATGTCCTATCCCAGCAATTTCAGTGTTTCCCAGCCCGGCCTTTCCACTCTCTTACATCAGCAATTTGCAGTTTTAATTTCACGGATCTCTATAATTACAGAAAGGGGCCCAGAGAAAACAAAAAGCAAACCTGAGCAGCTTATCGGTTTTGCTTCTTGCCGTGTTTTGTCAAACACTCTGGGTTTAATTTCCTCCTGCTTCTCAGTAGGAGAACAATATTTACCACAAAGACTCTAATTTGACTGCAACCCTTCCATGGCTGTTGCCTCAGCCCCGGGTGCTGTGGTGGAACCCGAACTGAGCAGGGGCTGAGACCAGGAGCACATCGTGGCTTCCTCCACAGGGACATCCCAAAGCTCAGGGAATTCCGAGCACAGCACACCTGGATGTGAAGGACTGGTACAGTTTCTCTCCCTCCCCTTATGTGGTGGCACATCTCAGCTTTCTGTCAGGTTTGGGGGAATTTAGGAAGAAGCATGTGAGCATTCCATCAGTCAGCTCTTGGCTCAGGAGGAATTCATCACAAGAGCAGGATTTAGGGAAGAGCTGGGTAAAACCTCAGAGAGAGAAAACAAAATGTAGTTAAGTCTCCTGTTAAAGTCCTATTTTAGCAATTTTTGCTCAAATTCAGCATTTTGGGACATCACCTGCCTTTGGCTCCCCCTGCCCCGGGGGCTGGGCTGCTCTGTCCCCTCCCCAGGACCAGCTCTATTCCCTCCCGTGGGATGCAGCACCATCCGGTGCCTCCGCAGCGCTGCCATTCTCATCTGACATTTCCCTTCCCTTCAGGTCCCCCAGCAGGTTCCAGCCTCTCCAGCTCCTGGAACTGATGTCTGGCAGACTTTTTCATGCAGCAGAAAATGAGCAGTGGCCACAGGTCACCTCTGCCCGTGGCTGCTCCCTGGATTGTTCCGAACCGAGGGGAACCCACGGCCCATTGTCACCCCCCAAGCCTCGGCTGGTGACACTTCAGTGCCTTTAAAAAAACACTCCTGCTTTCTCCTCAGCATTTTAAAGTGGGATCGTCAACAGTAGCAAGGCTTTAAGGAAAGAAAAAGGGCTAAAAATACCTTAATAAACCCCAAATGCACGATGGAAGTGCAGACGGCGAGAGACAAGGGCACGGCAGGGCTGCACCAGCACGGGCTGCCTCTCCCCTCCATCAGCTTTATTTTTATACCAAGGCTACACTGAAATTCCTGCTCGTAATTCTTCACCTGAGGATGCTGAAGGAGCAGCTTGTTGTGAGAACTCAATAGCTGGTACCACGGGTTAATTGTAATTGGGTACATAAATCGCAGCCCCCGTTACTGTCCGCGAGTGCAGCTCCTTCTAATCACGTTCTCGGCGCAAATATTTGTTCTCATGAATTCGAAATGATCTCTCTGTTAATATTTTTCACATATTTGTTGTTTTCTGGCAGTATTCCTGGGCTGACTTGCAGGAGCTGTTGGAGATGTTGCAGACCAGAGCGTGGGGCACAGAGGCATCTTTAAACCAGTCTCAGCACCTGAATAACAAAACTTCTCCGTCCTTGATCCCGGCCCTCTGGTTTTCAGAGCAACTTTTTGATCAGCACAACCCCCTCTATTACCAACTACAAGGACTCTTGTTTGAAATTAGCTTCCTTATTAGCATAAAAAAGTAAATAAAATGAGAAACACTCAGCTGGTTCTCCCCAACCTGACGGACAATAAAAGCCCATTTACATTCCTACGCCATAGTTCATTTTTTTTAATCCTCCTTTCATTTTTACAACACAAACCAAGTAATCAGGTATTAGTGCTGCTGTTGAACTTTCCAGAGGATAAAATGCCAGATGATAAAACCCCTCAGTTGCTGCAGAGACACACCCCTGCCCTCCCAGAGGGTCGCAGCTCTCCTCGTGTTAACAAGGAGCACTTCTGGAGATATCTCTTGTTTTGATCATTTGCTTTTAAAAGGGAAGGAAAAGGACAACCTCAAAAATTCTAAGGAGTTCATGACACACACGTGTCTTTATAGGAACTAATTATCTGATACTGGAATCGCTGTCCCTCAAGGCAAGAGATGTGACACAGACCCCAGTGACTCGAGCCAGCTTTGTTTTGGGGCTGCTGCTCAAAAACCAGCCAACTCCATCCCAGCCCCGGCTGCTCCCGACCGGAATGGCCACGGGACAAACAGAACAGCTGATGTCTGATGTGAAGAAACCCGGATGAACTGACACATCCCTTGTT
Organism: Scytalopus superciliaris; assembly: GCA_013400415.1. NCBI lineage: Eukaryota > Metazoa > Chordata > Aves > Passeriformes > Rhinocryptidae > Scytalopus > Scytalopus superciliaris. Next base: position 281,057 of record VXBX01003748.1, on the reverse strand, counting down.
CTCCTGCAGCAAATCTCCTCGTCTGGAGGGCACCAGGTGAGTTTAGAACAGAAGCCCTGCCTGGCAATGGTGATAAACTGGGGGAACTGGAGACCTTGGCATGGGCTGTGGGATCCAGCCTTGATGAGGAGACAGTTCCCCCTGGAGGGAGTCCAGGGCATGGATTAAGGCCCTATTGCATGTATGTGAACTGAATCCCCCCTGGATCTGTGCTGGGGTCACGCTGATGGAGGTGTGGGCTGCAGGAGGAACATCTGAGGTTTCCCCCCAGTGTTGGCCAAGAGCTGGAATGGGACCTGGAGCCTCCTGCCTTCCCAATCACTGCCAGCACCTGGAGCCACCTGTCCCACCTCCAGGGGCTCTGCCCTGCGTGTCTCGAACAGAGCAAGGAGCAACTGACTCCCAAGTAAGTATCAGTAGACAGACCTGTCCCAGGGGTGTGAAGGTGCCTGGTCCTGGCACTGCTCCCAAGCAAACCCTCCATGGACAACAGCTGGTTCCTTTGGAAGGTTTTTGCACCTCTTTGTAGCTCACAGATCTGGAGACACCAGAAACACTTGAATGAGTACCCTGACACACCCACCATTCGTGCTCTGCCTGAAGGACCAGCACCTGAGAGAGGACTGCAGCACCACAGCACAACTCAGGGCTCGAGGGCTGCCAGTGAGAGACAAATATCCTCATATTCAAGCTGCATTTTTACCTTGAAAAGCAATTTGCAAAGCCACGGAGCGATTCTGACGAGCCTCACTGAAACCACATGCACTGAGCTTGCAAGAAAGATGCTTTTACCACCCTGCCAGCCCTGGGACTCAGGTTGGATGAATCTCCTTTCACTTTATCATCATCAGGGCTTAAAAGTGCTCTGCAAGACAAACTGGGTCTCAGGTTTGCAGAACTCTGTGGGTTTCGGAGCGTGCAGGCAGCTGTGGGGTGTGTGAAACCTGTGAGCCCTCCTTGGTTTAGCCAAGGATGTCAGTTTGTGGTAGAAGAACCTGCAGGAGCCCAGGCAGGTGCTGTGATGGGTTTCCACTCTGCTCCATAAAATCTAAGGCTGTTGGGAAAGGCCAAAGGCAGCACTCTATATATATTCTTAAAGCCCTTCTCCAAAGGCTTGTGCAGGAATGACTCTGGCTTTGGAATGGGACAGCACCTGGCGCTTCCCACTCTCTCTTCCTGCTTTTTTGGGTTAACATTTCCCTGTGGATTGTTCTCGGGGTTGCACAGCACCAATTAACCCGGGGGCTAATTCAAAAAAATGTATTTGTTTTCAAACAGACATTAAAAACCTGGGAAGAAGGCAACAAATACACAAGAAAGGAAAGAGAACTAAAAGGCTTTGGTTAGAAAATTAAAGTTGTTTGCCATGGCTTGATGGCTTAATCAGTCGATCAATATTGTTCACAGGGCAGGCAGGGAGGGAGCCATGAGCTGTGATGAAAAATGCATGAGGGGACAAGGGAGACCTGGGAGTAGAAAATTAAAAAGTCAGCCTGTTACATTTGTCCAATATTGGCAGAGAAATTAAAGTGGTTTGGGGAGGGGTGCGGGGAGGGAAAGGGGAGCGGCTGCAATGTGCTCTGCCAATCTGCTGCGGGTTCCCTCCACCAGAGAAACTTTCACATTAATTAAGTTGCTTTCTTAGCAAAAAGATGGATTTCGTAACCTTTAGCACTCACAAGCACCAGGAGCACAACGGGAGGGGTTTCAGCAGGGAAAATAAATGGGGATTCTTCCCAGCAGGGATGTGCCAGAGGAGCAGGGTGGGCTCAGGGCAGGGACAGCAGCTGGCAGTGCCCGGGGTGAGGGGCTGCACCTCTCCCGCAGCATCAGGGGAGCTGGATGTGTATCCCTGTGTGGAAACAGCCACGCTGGGATGATGGAGCACCTCACATCAGCCTGAGCCACTAAAAGCAGCTCTGGTTTCGGCATATGCATTCGTTTCCTTCCCTGGCACATTTGGCCACTCCCGATTCCGCAGCGGTGCTCGCCTTGCAGGGATAACCTGCAGGAGAAATGCAGCTCTGGAAGATGCTCTGGAAGAGGTGAGAGCCAACCATTCCTTAGGGATCAATCCTCGGTGTTTGCCTCATAGAGCAGAGCTGCTTTAAAAGCTGTAACAAACTCCAAGGGCAAAAAAAGAGCAAGGTCACCCATCCTGCAATTAAATCACTTCTGGTCACCCCTCCTAACTAAGGGTGAAAAAGAATAATGTTCAGTATCCAAGTGGCAAAGCTGAGGAAGAACACTGGGATGCTGTACTGGGAGAATTGGCTTTGTAAATAAAAGTAACGTCCCAGTTTCTATCCCTCACATTCCAATAGTGTAGAAGTGACCTCCTCGTTTCTATCCCTCACATTGAAAACTCGGAGCACCTTCTGCTTCCCTTGGGAATCCACATCTCGGGGATAAGCAGGCACTGCCAGGACAAGCAGCAGAGCCAAGCACAGACTGCATCCAAACTGCTGGAATTCTAAGCTTTGGAAGAATTTAGACAGCTGAATTCCATTCCCCAGAGTGAAAATATTCCAACCTGTTTCCCTTAAAGGCTTGCAGGGACAGAAATCCCTGCTCCTCCCAGGGCTTACCAAGGGCAGAAGATCCCCCTTTGCTGCAGTTTCTGGGGGAAGGAACGTGACAAACAGGTTTGTGTTGCACCTCAGTTAAGACAATTATTTTTGCACTGAAGTACCTACAGTGAATTGTGTGACTTTCCATCAGACTCTCCAATTACAGGTTTAAAATTTCAGGCTCAATTAACACACAGACTTGGACGATGCTGTTTTCTGTAACTAATTATCTCCAAGTGCCAAGACACGATTCCACGGAAAATACTTCTGTGAACTTCAGGATTTGCTTTCGACACCATTATTTAAGCACAAACAGAACGGAGCAGCCAGCAGTGCCTAAGGCAGCCTGGATACCATATTATGACCTTTATATTAACAAAAAAAAATTGCTTACACTATCAGAAACCCAGGCCTTCTAATTAGCACAGTAACGGGATGGAGAGCAGGGCTGTTGGTTTCCAAGGCTCGGGCTCATCGGAGAGGCGAACGTCGTCCTGTCTTGGGTGATCTTTGTACTGACAGGACTACTTGGGTCAAGTAACAGCACAAGAAGTTTTCATTAAGTAATTTAACTGCAGCTGGATTTCAAATGGCCATTATCCTGCTGCTATGGCAATTCTTGTTTAGTGATTGGGAGTATTATTATTAATAATATGGAAAACCAAAGAATTAGATCCCATTACCAACATGCTCAAACACACAGTGTTGTACCTCTGAAGTCATAAACACATCTATTCCTTCAGTTCCTCTCTTTCATACAAGCCAGTCCTGCATGGATTTCTGTACCTGGAAAGCTGAAATTCCCACATCACACACTGTCCTTACTGGAAGGAGCTGCTGGCTTTGGGAGCTCAGTCTTTGATGTTACCAGCACAGTTAATTCAGTACCACACAACTACACAGTGATACCCTCCCAGCATTTTCAGTTTTCGGTTTCCACAGCTCTGAAATGGGCTGTTTCAAAATGTGTGTTTAAATTCAAGTAAACAAATGCTTTACAGTATCTTCTTTCAGCTGACTGCAAAAAAAAGGATCCCTCCCGTCTCTGCCCTGTTTTTGTGTCCCACTCATCTCCTTTTTATTAAATCTGATTAACTTTATTCAACGTTCCTCACTGAAAAGCACTTTGCACTACCAAAGCCTCCAGGAGGGGCAGCTTTTCTTCCTGCAACACAAACTTGCCCACAGGCAGGAGGAACACTGAAAATTAGTCTGCAGCACCTTAATGCCAATGTATTTGAAAACAAATGGAGTGACAGAGGTTCTCCAGAGCTGCCCTTCCCAGCTCCCAAATCCAGATGATTACTGAAGCCTTTGTGGCTTGCAGAGGAAACAAGGGTGTGTTGGTGGGGATCACAGTGGAATGAATCAAACTTGCCATCAGCAGAAGAGAGAGGAAATGTGGAGCCCTCAAAAAATACCAGAGAAGGCGCTTTATGTGATACAATCCCATGGCCGGACAGGACCAGGGGCCTTCCCTGGCTCTGGGAGAAGGAAAGACATCCAAGGCTTGCAGGAGCAGAACTCTCCCCTCCACTGCAAGCACAGCAATTGCTGGGAGGGATCCTGCTCTTCTCCAGCGTGTTCCATGTACATTTTAAATCATTTAGGAAACACGCTGTACGTCTGCGCTCCAGAAACTGCTTTAGGGCTGAATTATTTCCCTACTTTCAGTTCCCAAACATGACTGTCACTGCTCATCACACGTTTTCTAACCACTTAATACATGCAGATTTTGTTAACATTTCTCATTACAATTTTAGTAAAGGGAAACATCTGTTTCCCCCCCCGCCTTAGAAAGTACATTGCATCTTCCAAGCTGCCACATGCCTTTGAAATTCCATGTTTAATCAACGCCATAATCTCTTCCACAAAAATACCCCCAGCACTCAGAGAGGCAGCCATGCAACAGCCACCAGCCCCCATCACTTCAGCATGTTTAAATGTTTCCAGTTTTCCTGAAGAAAAGAGCAGTGCTGAAAAATCCACACCAAACCCAAGGGTTTTGTTCATCAAATAACGACACAAACAGCACAAATCCGGGAATACAAAATTTATTTCAAGCTTATAAAAGTCTTCAACATCGCAAATTCTGTCTCAAGACTGTACATGGGTTTTTTTATTAGGGTGTAGATCAGACCTCCCCAGACAGATCATTTCAGATCACGCAGAGATCTTCACAATACATCAGTCTCACACGCGCCTTGCAGACCAATGGCTTTTTAAAGAGTCAGATAAATGTATTAGTGCAACCTCAGTGCTTCATGCAGGTAGAAGGGTCAGAAATGGAACCACCTCTCAGCCCCTCAGTGCCCTGCCAAGAGCAGAGTGTTGACTCCTCGTGGGCTCATCTGGGCTGCTACTGCCTGCAGGTGTCATGAAAAGCCTCCAGTGTTCGGAAATCCCTCCATGTGGGTGGAAGGCCATCCTGCAGAAACTTTCCGCAGCGCTGGCACGGAGCCTGGAACAGCTTTATGTAACTTCTTAACCAGGTCTAAAAGGAAAAGGGAGTGAAATTAAAGAAAACTGGCTATGGATGTTCCCCTTTGTCATCATTCTTGTCAAACAGTACCAGCAAGGACAGAGGATGTACTTTGGCGAGGCCCCAGTGAGGTGCTCGGTGATTTTAGAAACAGAAACACACCGAAGATTACAAGGTCAGTGTATAGCTGAATTCCCACTTTATTAATCATCTTTTGCTTTTTTAGTCACTTAAGCAAATTCATTAATAAAAATTCCTGCCCTCTGAGTTTGCAGCTCGAGAATCACGAGGGAAGGCGGGTGTTGTAACGCGCCTCATATTTTTCACTGGAATATAATTGTTTTGTCAGTGCCTTCTTCATCTGAGTATTGGTTTGTTTCTTCCTGGGATCATCCATCGTTTGTTTCTTCCTGGGATCATCCATCACCCCCCCTGCTGCAACCACACTGCACAGGGCTGCACTCCTCAGACCTGGAGCCAGAAGGGCTCCCACATCCAGCCAACCAACTTCCCCTCTAATGTGATTTTAGGATCAATACTCGTTGGTCATAAGAACACTGAACCATTTTAAACCTGATTACACTGATGACTGCACATATAAAAGGCTGAACAACACAGAGGAAGTGCAGGTGTTCCCAGGTAGAGTTCCTGCCTCTAACTGGGTTGTTCCCATTGCCATCCACAGCAATGAGCGTTTACATAAGGCAATTCCCAACTCCAGGAGATACACAACTGAAACCCCCCTGGACTAGCAGATTTATACTGTGAAGGATGCACATGAATCTTGTCATTTAAAGCCCTACTGAATTACATCGATAAGAGAAAATTGTTCTGTGAAGAAGAGGTCAGCTGAGTTTATTGAAACAAATCCTTCCATCTTCATCAGAGCCCTCTCTATAGCAACCGAACCCTCGGCCGTCAATAACTCTCCTCCAAAAGAACTAGATCTTCTCTGGGTTTAGCAGTAAATACAGGGACAAGGGCAACACAACTCTACAAGTAAATTGCTGTTATTTACTTCAGCTTGGATGGGCTTTGCTTGCACTACAGAGAAATCGAATTTTCTGAACCGTAACACAAAAATAGGTAAATGAAGTTAAATTGTGCACTTGAGACATCTGTTGACAGGGAAAAGGAAAGAGTGGGTTCTTCACTGCCATCAGAAAATCAGGGCTTCAGAACATCCTGTCACGTGGCAGGCCCAGCACACTGACACGCTGCAGGGCTGGGTTTGCTCCCTTAGAACTTGCGGTGTTGTCTCCGATCGATGTGGCAGGAAACGCCCCACTCGTTCTATTAATCACTCATTTTCAGAGACATGTTGAACATGGATCTCACCAGCAGCAGTTGCTTTCACCTTTCAAAACCTATTATTTTAAGATGCTCTCCAAGAGAAAAAGGCCTTTGCAAATCTCTCATCTTAGTGGCCCTTTTATTAAACAACCAATCCAGCACAGCAGGGAGGGGAGTTGGACTGTTCTGAAATTACACAGTGGAAATTAAGGATGTAAAGGAACCAGTGCTAAAGACTGTGAATTGTCAATCACTGTAAGCAAAGTCAAATCCAGCTGGAAAAATGTATTTTCCAACACACTCACCATGAAGGACCTGACCACCACATCTGGCATCTGAGGCAGCTGGTAATGCAGCAGAGCAGTGGTTGCATGATCTGTCACCTGCATCAGGCAGAAGGAGAAAACACCTTTATTCCTTCTCTATTTCAGACAAAGCAGTGTCAATAAGCAGGAAAACTGTATAAATTCCATGGGGAAGCAGCAAACCAAGGAGCACAAGGATTACTCGGTTTCATTTCCTCTGAAACCAGGAATCAATTAATATGATTATGGTTATAAATACTTGCATTGCTAAAAGATTTCTGATAGAAAACTTTAATTTCCCAGCCAGAGCCATAACAGGATCACACATTTGGGAATTACAGCTGGGCACAACAGATATAAAATAGGTATTATAAATGTAAGTATTTACAATACACAAGAATAATTACAACAAATTAGGAAAACCAACCATTTCTTTAAAAAGACTCTAACTTTTTAATTATTCTGGCAGGGGCCAGTTTCTGACAGCTATGATACAATTCTCTAACAGTATTCAGCCTGTCAGCTTCCTCAGTTATCAGTACAGGCAACAGTTGCTGCTGCTTCGAAATTCTAGGCTGAATGCAGAAATTACCAGAAAAATTCCTTGGGCCAGACTATTAAAGAACTCAAACCAAGACAACCACGAGAGCTCTTTCACATATTTTAACTTGTAAATCTCACCAGTAATATCAAGATATCCAGCAAAATACAGGACTTAAATGTTCCAGTTCTAACAGGAAGAAGTAGTGCTCTTCTCAGGGCTTGTCTGTACGCCACAGCAAATTTAGAGTAAGGCAAAGTGTGAACTGAAATTCCCACTGCTATTCCCAGCTGTTCCCGACTTGCAGTTGGTCTAATTCAGCAATGGGAGCTGTGCTGGAACACTCCAACTTTCACTGGAGAAAGAGAGGCTCGTGCTTGAAGCTATTCAGGGAAGTGAAATGTGCCAGAGAGATATTCCTGAATCAAGCCATGCCCAGCCAGGCTCTCATTCACACCGTCCCAACTCCCCCCGTCCCGCGCCCATCCAGCCCTGCTGGGCTCCTGTTATTGCAGCAACGGGATCTGCTGCCCGTCAGTCACACACACCCGGCTCCAGGAGCTGCTCCCTTCGGCGTCAGCAGGGACATGTGATTCTCACACTCGGGAAGGAAAACTTTTGGGGGCTCTGCAAATCCTGGTGAGTTTGAAAAAAAACCTTCACAAAATGGACCTCGGCCTGTTCTAGCCATTTATATGTTATCATATAAAAACTAAATATCAGAAATAAGGTGATTAACAGTGCAGGGACAGCACAGCATAACTCAGACCAGCCACTTCTTTTAAACACATCTGGAGTATTGAGAAGCCAACCCAAGCCCTAACAGCTATCTGAATTTTTTTCTTTTAAGATGGTGCTTTTACAGGATAGTACCAACCATGTCAAAGAATAGAAAGTTCTGAAGATATTTATGAGCAGCCGCTCTCCTTCTGCTGTATTTCTACTTCTAACAAACCGTGGTTTGTTTTGTTTTTTCCTGAACAACAAAGTTGTTTTCTCTTGGCACTGAAGAAAGTTGCTTAAAAAAATACTGCTATTAACAAATTTAAATTGACTGGCCACTTTGGCAAAGTTACCCATATGCTGTTCCTATTGTAATGTAGAGCTAATGAGATTCCTTGGGGAGATAAAAGCCATCCCGGCATTGCTGGAACACTAATAATGCTTCCTGAACAAAAAGAAGGCGATTTCTACCATAAGCAACTGCTGATACCTAAAAAAGATCAAAGTGGGCATCAAATCTGAGGAAGGGGAGTAGGGGAATGACCCCCCTCCATCCCCAACCCACAGAAGAGCTGGGCAGTGGATAAACTGGCCAGGGAATGGGAGTGAAGGGAGAATTAAACCCCCCCGAGATAACAGAGATGATGAGAGAAAGCACAAACTGGGCAAGATTAAAAAAAGAAGAGGAAAAAGGAAAAAAAGATGAGGGGAAAAATAACCCAAAAAGATCAATACCCAGCTTTACTAATGGCAATAGGATTTCACACCAAAGCAAAGCAAAACAAACTGCATATGCACCAGCTCACTTAAGGGACACACTTTTCTTCCAGCCAAGCTGGAATCAGAAACTAATTTATTCTGGGTGTAGGATGATATTTTGTACATTTCAGGGTTTTATTTTATTAACTTCACTTTTATGGCTCTGCCTTACCCGCTATCTAAGTTATGGGTCACTTTCCAATTTCTCTGCCTCTTCTTACAGGGGAACATATTCTGGAGAGCACACATCGATTGGGACTGAGCTGCTGCTCTGGACCTTGAAATGGATTTTCAAGAGATCTTGCAGAAAAGCTCAATATTTCACAATTCATCTACTGAAAAACACTTGCATTTCTTGTCTGAAGAAAAGGTAAAACAAGGCAATCTCCTGCAGCACAATTTCTGCTAAATAAAATAGCTATTGTTTAACTAAGCACTTGGAGACTGAACAAAAGAGACATCAGTTACACAGAAAGACGTTCTGGCAAAGAGACTCCATTTTGCACAGAAAGGGCTGTAATGCATGAACAGAACTGCTCTGCTGGAGTGTGCTTTCCAAAGGTGACACATCCAAAAAATGGCTTTATTGGGCTTTGATGACACTGGTTAGTCACACAGCATTCCCAAAGCTGGAAAATCCATGAAAAAAAACACTAGTTCTATAATTCACAGGTGGAGAAAGCTGAGCAAGTGCTTCCTGTAACTGGGATAAGCAGCACAAAATAGCGAAGACCTAAGATCAGCTTTGCTCCACCACAGACCAGGTACGTTCCATGGATGCACAAACCTATCCTAAAAATTAAACCATAAAAATACAAACATCACATGACTAAATTATAAAAGCTCTCTCTCTCTCTCCTGGTATTTTATCTCACTGCCAGAAAACACACTTTTCAAAAGTAGGTGCAAAACTTCCTTTAAGAGCCACAACTTTTCTTGTCACTTATCACTGGTTTATTCTCTCAGTTGCACTGACGACTCCTTCTAATATAAAGGGATTCTCTAAATCCCCTGGAAGGTTTTTAATTTTTTTTTTCTAAACCCTTCTAAGTTCATGGCCTTAACAGCAGCAATGAGCTCTGGAGGCTGATCACAGCACTAAGAGAAAAATAAAAAAGAGGAAGTTATTTTATTAGTGTTTACACCTTTTACAGTGTGGAAAACTGCATGAGTGCCTTTGCTCATTCCCAAGGATTCCCATTACTCAATCTCCTCTCCAGGAACACATCTGAGTGTCTCTGGAGGGAATGTGGTGCTGAGAGGTGCTGGAAGGATGATGGATGGAACAGGCACTGGAGGAACTCACACAAATCCTTTACACCCCTTTCCCCACTCCCAGGTCAGGAAAGCACTACTAGACTTCTCTGAAATGTAGGATTTCTCCTTTGTTTTCAGAGCTCAGAGAGTGTTCAAGTTATTACTTTGCTTGCTCTGTTTATTTGGACTGGGTCACAGAGGTTCTGTTTTGCCCAAGGTCTTTGAACAGAGCCAGGGACTGACCCTGCACAGGAGCATCCGAGCAGGGTCAGTCCATCTCCTCTCCTTGAACAGACAGCAGCAGCAGCAGCCCAGAGTTTCTCATGCATGCATTCATCCTGCATGTGATTTCACTCTGAGATTATTGACAAGAATACATCTTCATACATTACAATATTTATGTGTCCTTGTAGTGGTGAAAATTCCATCACTGGGATCACACAGCTCACGAACAGCCGGACAGGCACAAACGGCTCCTCAGAGTTTTGGTTCAAATGTGCTTTGGGGAGAAGCATATCAAGCCAAAACCAAAGCATTGTGTGGCATGATAAAACTGGTAGAGTATTTAGGTGAAAATAAGGGTGGGTCTCTGAGACCAGAATGAAAACTATGAGTTTAAAGACTTTGCAGATGACTTAAACAGGACCCAGCTCTTAACTGTGCAGCTTGAAAAATGACAATTAATGTTTGACACCATCTCCCATCTGATCCACTCACAGTTCTATGTTTTCCCCTCTTTTTTTGAATGCACTGTTCTCTAGAATATGTACTTTTTTAACCCTCTGCACCATGAGCTGGCATTATGCAGCCCTTATATATGTACCTTTCTGCCCACCTAAGTTTAAGTCCCAAAATCTTTCCTTATCTCCTGTTTTATTCCTTTTCTTGTGTTAGTGGATCAAGAGACACGAGGTGTTAAAATAAGGAGGTTTAAGATGAAAACAGCTGCCACTCCTGCGGAGCTTAAATGTCACACCAACGTGGAAGTCTGAAAAACCTTTTCTTTGCTCCTTGTGCTTCTGCCCTTTCAGCCTCCCCTCTCTTATTTCCCAGCTCCATTCTCTGACTCTAACCCTGCTGCTCTATTCAATGCCAATAAGGCTTATTCACCCCAGGACCAGCTTCAAGGAGTCTCCAGGGAACTGGGAAAATGACTGTACACTTTAACAGTAATGGGCCCTCCGGGAGCTGGCCCCCACATTATACACACTCGGGTATCCTGCCTAATCAGAAGGAGAGAGAAAAGCCTTGCTGACACAGCCAATGTTTGCAAACAGAAAGTCAGGACAAATTTAGCTTCGTTTGACAGGGTTGAATTGAAGATCAGAGGTCTCTGGTCCTTAACCCAGAAAGTCGTGCTGCAACCCTGGGAGAATTTGACAGGCCTGCAGCTCCCCCAGGCAGGGATCTTGTGAGCTCCAGATGTTGTTGTGTTATCACTGAAGACAAGAGTTTGAGAACTTGGGCCAGGTTTTAAAGAGACACAGGCCTGCCCTTCAGAGGGGTGAAGGCTTTTACAGCGCTGAGGGCAGCAGAGTGAAAGGGCTGCCCAGCCTCCCCCTGGGGGAGCAGTTACTCATCCCTGTTCTCCCTTCCCAGCACGGCATTTCCACGTTGCCCCACTGGTGACTGCCATGAGAAACACATTGCAGGAACATTCAGATGTGCTCTGACACCTTTTTTTTTTCAATGGCATGAAAACATTTGTTCTGAAGATCCTGCATTACAGATCCCTCACTGGTAACTGTAATAGCTTCTGTAACACTATTTTATCTATTTCCTTTATTTTGCTGCTGGTAAATCACTGCTCCTGGGTATATAAATAGACACAAGTGAAGCTTCAGAGAATAAAATCAAACCAAGCACAGCATCACACAGAGAAAACTTACTATGCTGAACCACAGCACTTTTTATCACCTGTTTTAAAACTTCACAGAAGTCCCAGACTTAAACTCCTTCAACTATCAGCTTGATTGTGCACAAGCCATTGATTAGAAAGTGCCAACCCCTTGCATTTTTATCACATTTCTCAGGCAAGGACCCGAGAGCACTATGCAACTCATTCAGTGAGAGCTCCTGTGAAGTCAGCAAGTATCACACCAGCCTAAGGGATGCAGAAACCCATCCAAAGAGAGGTTAAGTTGTCCAAAGTAACACAGTGACAGAGCTGGGAATAAAAATCTATAAAATGACTATAAAAAACCCCACAGGCAGGTGTGCAGCTGGTTACAGGCCACTCTTCCCCTGATGTCATTCTGGATTTTTTTGTTTTGTTTTTTTTGTAAATGTTTATACATTTGGTATTATTAATCAAGAGAGAACTGGAAAACAGGAACTTAATATTCAGGTCATATCATATTTTAGAGAATTAGGAAGAGAACAGAGATTGCTACTTGTCCATTCTGCAGCCACAGAGGCAGCAGGAAGAGGGGCATTTCATGTTTTCTCACTGACCTCTTCCACTCCTGATCTGAAGGCATCACCTGGACCTGAAGAGAAATTCCCCCCACTTATTTATGCTCCCCAGTTCCTTTACCTGGACATTTAAGCAGACTGTACATTTACTCCGTTATCTTGCTATAGACAATTAAAATCACATCATCAAAACCTCATGATTTATTATCGTTTAGCACAAATTACAGCAATACTGGCAGAGAGGGAGAGCAACCAAGCTCCTCCAAAGCTGTCCTTTGATCTCTGGCAGGTTAAAATCCCAGGTCAAACACCTTCCCTCCTGACTGTATTGGAAAACTTGGAAGGGAGATGCACAAATACAGCCAATATGCCCCATTTTTGACCCCTGTTTTTACGTCCTTTCGAGTCCCTGGCCCCCATTTGCTTCACAAACTACAAACACAGATGAAAGGAAGCTGGAGACTCCAGCTCCTTGAACTGTGGCTTGAAGGTAGGGAAACTGGAATTTAAACCAGGATCAATCTGAACTTACAGCATTTTGACAAGAGGCCTTCAAAGAGAAATCTTCTCTTCCTTGAAAATAGCGAGATATAGATCTTCCTAAAATACACTTTAACCTTCTCAGTAGTTTTATTTTGATTGCTCCCTTTCTCTCATTACTCTTTTCCTTACTTTTTGGCATGGCATTAATTCCAGTAAGTCTGATTATTGTTTGCTATTTGCAAGTTGTGATGACATTGATTCTGAGTTTTTTTTTAACATAAAGGCACAGATACTTAAAATAAACTCCACATATCAAATATGTGTCTTAGGTAGAGAGAAATGATGTGAGACTTACCTTCTGAAAAACTTGATAGTTGGATTTAGACCATATGTCAAGCTAGAGAAGGAAAAAAAAAAGTTATATATTACCACACCTAAAGAAGCAGCTGTTCAAATGAAAAGAGCAAACAGATCAACAGAGACATAGCTCTCAGTTCACTATTCTGACCCACTGCCTTCAGCTGCTGCAATCCAAGAAAGGGAATTAAAAATACAAGATTTCCTTTGTATTGCAATGAAAAATGAACACAGTTCCAGCACAGTTTCAATAAAAATATTATATATACAAGACCTGTTGAATTAATGTGCTCTCTTTAAGAAGCAAAATCTTCATTTGTATGGGGTTGTGGCTGATCTATGCAAATATTCATCAGCTTCAGTCTGTTTCTAAAATGAGGGCATTTTTACTAAGTTTATGCTCATCTTGTGTTGAATAAGTGATTCAGTTACAAACGACACAAAGAACCGTTTAGCTGAATTAAGCCAAAGCTTTGGTCTATTGGGGCTAAACAAAACATCCCTTAGGAAACTGCATTTACATTTGCAGGCAAAAATCACACTAAAAGAGATTTAAGGTTGTAGAAAACTGCACACATCCATGACTTAAATGTGTGCTTAACTACACAGGAACTGAAAGAACAAAATTGAAATACAAGTTTTTTAGCCCCCAGCCCCAGAAGGTAAGGCTGGGTTAACAACCCTTGGTACACAAGCCAGTGGCTCACATGTTAAACAGTTACAGCTGACGTGCTAATGGCTCGCTCAGCCCAGCCCTGTGCAGTATCTTGGATTCTGACAAGGAAAAGCAGCAGGAAAAAAAACCAAGAAAAATTTCCAGGCTTGCAGATCACTTCTTTTTCTACAGATCCCAGTGTACTCAACAATACTCAACAAAATTCATCACAGGAAAGGTGCATTAATCTCCAATCTTAGACTAGAAAGAATACGAAAAATTTCTGTATGAATTTGTGAAGCAGGGGTGGCTCCTCCAGTGCCTGATACCATGGCTGGACACATGTTCCCAAAGTGGGGATTCATCTGCTTCACTGGTACAACTGAGAACCTTTAATTCTGACTTATGTACCCAGAAGTTCTAACTGACATTACACATCTTTTAAAAGGCATGAGAAGAGTCTGAAATTAAGAAAGTCATGTGAAGTGAGTAAAACACAATATAGAGGGGAGCTGAGGGAATAGAGGGGCAAGGATCTGAACCCACATGATTAATTCAAAGTGCTAAAAATGTTCAGAATGCTAAAAGCTCTCCTTCTTTCAAGAGTAACACTCTGAAGTGGCCCATGTCCCAATACTGGTGCAGCTGAGACCTCTGTATCCCCAATCCTCAGCCTGGACAGGAGGTGATGTTAAAGACTTCAAAAATCCCTTCAGGATGGATGTTTTATGGCTCGGCACTGCTGACCTTGCTGTGAGACAAAAGGCAATGTCTCAATGCCTTGCCCAGGTTGGAGGAAGACACAAGTACCCTGAGGCACCTCCCTGCAACCCTTTTTACATTGCCTGGCTCTTGGGGTGGGATCAGGAACCTGTGTGACCATCAGCACTCAGAGGGTTCAGCCCAGACTTGGACCCAGGATTGATTCACCTGTGCCTTCTGGGAAGGCAACACTGCACTTCCACATTAGAGAAGTCTACATTTGAAAATAAAAAATTAATGTGTATTTTTTAAAAAAACACTGTTTTCACATCATTTAAGGCTTTCTTTGACCACAGAGCTGCTGTAACCGGAATGTATATATGGTTTTGCTAATCTCTAGTGATCAAACCAAGTTTGTGATCCTGTCTAGTTAGACTCAAAGTCCGCTTCAGATGCTGCTTTGAGTCCAACAGGTTCTGAATGTTCATTAGTTGGCACAGAGATGGAAAAGCTGAAAAAGTAATGAATGCCTGTCTCACAGACATGATGTTCTCCATGTTAAAAAAAAGGAAGAAAAAAGAAGAAAAAGCTACCAACCACCCC
>VXBX01003748.1:241132-265898 GCA_013400415.1 Scytalopus superciliaris | reverse complement strand
ACCAACCACCCCCCCCTCCATGCATACATCCTAAATGAGTGCCCACCTTTCCCCCTGAAACTGAGGATTAAGGCAGAGGCAGATTAAAGAATGCATCGTTATAGGTCTATTATTCTCCAACTTTTCACTTTCAATCAAGACACACATTTGTAACTAAAAAACTGCTGAAAGCACAATTTCAGGGCATCCTCTGCATGTGAATTAAACTGGGGCTTTTTTTCCCAGTGCCCCCTCTCCCCACCCACCCCCAGCAGCTGTAACAAGAGGCCACTTTCTGAAGGTCGTCTGAACGATTTCAAAGGCAATAACAAATCAGAATGTTCCTGCATCTGATATCAAACAGGTCCGGTGCCAACACTTATTAGAGAAATCGGATTCAACCCCCCCTTCACCCAAACACACACACATCCAGCTTTGAAGTGGTGAGAATGCAGGGATCAGAAATTACCCGAGAGACAGCTCTGCCTGTCTTTGAAGCTTTCCTTTGATACGACTATTTCTTCTCCTCTCTTACGCTAGGAGGCTAAAAGCTGCCTTCTCTTATTGATATGGGGTAATTAATGAAGCCAGAGCATTAACATAACCCAAGTTCCTTAACATGAGAATTCAACAGAGACACTTGTGTTTCATTAGTTAAGTCTAAGGGATGCAAAAATAAGAATTTGGCAGCGATGTGAAGTACCCACTCTAAATATGCCCTGTCAAGGTGGTTCTTGGCCTCCACATATGCCAAAAATTCGCAGTATGTTTTTATATTTTACTGGCAGACTTAGGCTACTAAAGGCTCAGCTGACCACACACCTGTCCTTTGAGGGTGAGCTGCATGGCTTCATTTATTCAAGAATCAAGACACCAGTAATTAATTACCCTCCATGGTTAAATTCCAGTGCACAATGAGTATGTCACAGTTTGAAATCAAGGGTGGCACTGTGCCATCACTAAAATCATAAGGCTAATTAAAATGCAGCAGTCTGTGGTGGGTATGATGATGGGTTAGGCTGGTGAGCAAGAGACTGCAGAGTGAGCAGGTACAGCACCCAGACATGTCAGAGCCTGCCAGTTCTCACCTATTGTTTTTGCAAAGTGTCACCAAAAATGTCAAAGTTATGCAGCTGGCAACTTGGCAAAGACATATTCTGCAGGGTCTGTGAATAATTCACGAGAGAAGTACATGAAGCACTTAAGGAATGCAGTGATTCTGTCTGTATAAGCAAAGCTTGAAAATAAAGCGCCAGAATGGAGTGTCTTGTTTTACTCCCTGCAAGCTTAAAATTTCTGTTTTTTCACCTTAATTTTGAAAGTATTTAAATCCATTAGAGGGAAGACCCAATTTAACAAGACTTCACAGCAGAAACCATGTGAAGCTTTCATGTAAGTACCTGTCAAACTACACAGCACAACGTGCGAAGATACAGCAAGATAAAGCAACCTGGAAAATGCAATGTCAGCTTTCCTGGGTACCTGCTGGTATGTCACTGTGCAGTTCCACAGCTAGGAAAAACACCCAGATTTGGGTTTTTTCCAGACTTGCCTGACTAAGGGACCACAAAGCTATGAACACCTCAGTGGCTGTTTGCACTCATCTCTTCCCTTTTTCTTCCCAGTAATGCACAATTTGCTAGAACTGTGTATTTTCAGTAATAAATGACTCCCTTACCAGCGAGGAAACCTTTGGCCTTTCTGTGTACAAGCCCATTTCTCACAGTCTGTGTGACCAGTGATGCTCACTTCTCCTTTTGCTGAATACCACTGAATACATCTGGTTGCCCCAAACCCAGCTGTGGCTGAAGAAAATCCCCCACTGAACTTCCTTTTTATTGCTTAAAGGACTTTGCAACTTGTGCAGTTTGGAGAGTGACTCAACAGACCCTCACCCAGCTGTTTAGGTGTAAAGAAGCACAATGACTTACCCAGTGTCCCTTCCTCCGTGTGGCTCACAGAAGAGACAGGCACTTTAGAATTGCCATATTGCATGATAACACCTAGTTCATCTTCTCACTGCTGTTTACAAATACTAAGTGCTTCCTGGGAATATATAAGCCAACTCCCAAATCAACAATAATTGTGTACACTGCTCACTGGAAGAAGGATCACCTCCTACTGTGTTCCTGACAGTTCTCCATATTTCTGGTATTTAATAAAGATGATACTTACTGATGTTTTCTTACTCTTCCCTGTGTCTCCTGAATGGCAGTGCATTTTTCATGCTATCAGGCTACAAACTGAGAAGTCAGAATCATATGGTGAAACCTCACTGAAGTTCTTTCCCAACAGCAACTGTTGTGACAGGGGAGGAATTGCAATGGACCGTGTTTGTAACTGACTGTAATCGTTCATTCCCAGCAGGCACAATAAGGAAAGCAAATCATCTCGAGAACACAATCTTATTCTTATTCTCCAATTACCAGTGTAGTTAATTAGGGGGGGAAAAAAAAAGGAGCTCGCTGTTTGTCAATATGGGCTCCAGTTGGCAAAACTAGCAAGCTATGCATTTATTTAATCTTCCAAGCCAAATTTACTCATGATTTAAGTGGTTCCAACTCCAATTCTATTTAAGTCAAACGAGATGTTCCTATTTACCTAAAGCACAGACTTTCAGGTTTGCAAAACCCCTGGGATGCCCAATGGAATAGCAAAGTGTCACATAAAGGTCACAGGAGGGACACTCGTGGGAGCAGTCACACAGTCCAGGTTGGGACACAGAAAGCTAAATCAGTAGAAAACAGACTCCCCTGCAGACTGGCTTAAAGCAAGAAGATAAGCCAGGTGTTAACAGTGATGCTCTGGAGGAGCTGAACTGCTCCCCACTGACAGCAGGCAAAGGTTAGTGCTCCGTGCCCAGAGCTGGCCTTGGCAGGTCCTGCTCTCCCCTTGCAGCGAACGATGACGGAGGAGCAGCGCGAGGCTCTCGGGAGAGTTAACCTTGAGCTGAACAGAAGCCCAACGCCAGATGCTGAGTTTCAGAAAGGAACTCCTTACTTAGCTTTTCAGCACATATAGCATTATTGTATTTCAAGGGAGCTTCAAAGGAAACTGGATTCATCAGAGACAACGAGCACACCCAAATGAAGTGTGACACAGGAATCCATCACCCACTGTCACCGCTCTCTTGGCAGACTATTATTTCACTTCCACGCAGAACTCGGGGTGAAGAAGGGCTGGGGCTGTAACTGTGTATTTATATGCTGATATACAGGGATTATAGAGCAGCTGCTTCTGTGGCAAACTGGTATTTAAACCTGCATATTTGAATAATGCAAATCAAAATCAAGCGGTTCTTATTTTACTGCTTCTTAGGCCAGTCCCTTGCCCTTCAAGGGAGAATCTCTCACCTGGGAAATACAGCTGCACTGTTTCCTTCAGCAGCTCAGCTCCTGGCCTTTTCCAGAGAACACAGGCTCAGAGCCACTGAACTCTGGGTCAGTACACAACGTGCTTCTGTGTGCTAAAACAGTTATCACTTCTGAAAGGAAAAGAAGTCTCACCTCATTATAACATGGCCTATGGGTGCCAAATACTCATCTTGATATAATGAACTTTTTATTTTAATAGGCTTCATAATCAGGAGAGAAAACTCCAGAGAGACAGTGTGAAACATGGAGGTATTTAGTGCTGTTACTGGCAATGGAGAGTCCTGGTGGATGTCTCTGTAAGGGAGACCATTGCACTCTGGAAAGAGAACCAAGCAGAGCTGAAGGCCGTCAGGTCCCGTTAACATCTCCTGATGCACTAAAGAGAACCATATGGAGTGTGTGCAGCACAGGAAATCTCAGGGTTCAAGCAGGGTGAACTGTTCACAGCACAAATCACTTGTGGAAACAGGTAACACTTGCTTTAGTAGCTGCTGTCCAAGATGTGCTGCTGCTGACATGCAAATTGTCGAGGACTTACCTACACATGATCCTCTCTGTTGTGTTTATCAAGTTGAGCACAAAACCAGCCCAGGATTTCCCAATGGCTCTCAGAACAGAGAAAGCTGAACCTTGGGCTATTGATGTGCTGCTACACTGCAAAAAGGTTTTCTCAGCAGACACCATGAATGCAGCAACTGGGGCCTGAGGTGATAAATCAGATATTCAAGGAAAGGCTTCAGAGCTTAGTAAGAAGTCAGAGTTTTGAGTATGCAAAATCCAAGCAAAGCACGACAAATTCAAACCAGTGCACTCTGCAAACACCCACAGCCTTTGCCAGTTTTATGTTCCCAGTGTACTTGTGAGGGGATCCTTGTTTTCTGCTATGTAAATACCAGGCAAATATGAAATGCAGTGCTGCTGGATATGCCAGAACCCACCTTGCCATCCTCGGTGTAGACATTCTCGTTGTACCCTTTGACGATTGTCCGGTCAATGAAGAGGCTCCTCATCACCACTATGACTTTTAACACCTTTCCTAAGGTAACCTGTGAAGAACAGGAGAAGGACAAAAACAAGCTGAAGGCGAGTCGATGGTGTCTGAATTCATAAGACCATCAAGTTAACAGCTTAAGTTGATGCAATTTCAGTTTTCAATATTTTATAGAGAGACCAAAATAAAAGATCTAAAAGCAGCGTGTGTTATGAGGAAGAGAGAGACTATAAAGTGCAGAACAAACAAACATTCATTTGCAACTGAAAATGTATGAGTTCACAGAATTCCCTTGTGCAGACATGACACTACCAAGCAATTCTCTCCATTTTATTAACGCCACAACTCAATAACTTGTCAAAAACAATGGGCAAATGTGATTATTTTCGATGAATTTGATATTCTCCAATATAAGCCCACTTAGAGAAAAACAATTTGAAAGAAGAATCGGACTCTCCTAATGCTGGCTTGTAAAAGCATGCCATGAGTTTAATGGCAAACATTTTCAGCCCAATAAAAATGTAAAATTATTTCAAAGGAAACTACAGCTTAAAGTAAAAATGTTACATTTTCAAAGGTTTAATTTTCTCCTGTCAAAGTGCTAAAGTGCAAAGAATAAAACTAGTATCATGGCAAACATATAAGGTCAGTCGGGGTATAACAACAGAAATAAGCCTAAATTGTATTATTGACAAAAATGCAATAATGAAGGCATTTTAATCTAAAAATCAATTTACATTTCAAAGATGAACTTGCACTTCAATACGGTTAAGATGTGTGTCTAACAAGAATTCTCTCTTTGTATTTTGTTATACAGAGATTATTAGAGTTTTTCCTCACCCACAAAAGCACAAAACCGAGATAAAAAAGGAACAACTAGTTCATTTTAATATTTCCCAACCAGCAGAGGCTCATTTCCTGTCAGTGTTCCAACACTGCATCCTGCACAGCCTAACACACACCAGGACAGTGGGGCTTTCACTGCTGACCCCAGCACACCAATCCACACCCACAGGGATCAGTCTGTGAGCATCTTCAGTGATTTGTTCCATGCTTTTGCCTTTTAACTTCGCTGGTGGCTCCAAACCCACCGCCTTGTTCCAACACAAGGAACCCCAAGGTGGTGCTGAACAACTGAAACTGAAGGGCAAACAGCTCTGAAGTGCCAGGATGCTTTTCCCTCTATGGAGGAGGATGGAAAATCTGGCACAAAGGCTCTGCTCAAAATGGATGAAAGGCAAGTCCTGGAGGAGGAAATGGGGGGGCCATACAGAGCTTTGCAGAAGTTACCCAAATTACTGTAAATCCTGCACTTTATAATCATAAAACAGCAAGGCAGAGCTACAAACCCTGAAAGTCTTTGGCGTGGGACATGGAGAACTTCAGGGGAGTCGAAACAACAAGGAAGGACAAGTTCACAGCAGGAGAGAGGGCAGGGAAATAAGAAGGGAGAAATCAATGACAGCCTTCAAGAAAACAGGGCTGCCAGACATCATACTTCAAGAACATAAAAAGTGGGTCAGAAAATAGGGAAAATTCTGAAATAAAAATGTTAAAGGCTGAAGGACAGTAACTTATGCCAAGGCCTGAGCCATGCACACACATCATGAACACCATAATTTTGCTCTCAGGTGCTGTGAATTTTGGTTTAAATGTAGCATCTTGCCAATGTACTCTGCAACAAGACCTAGCTGGTCTGCTAATAGAGAGAGGGGAATGAAACAAACTTTGAGAAAAGCTGCCAGCACATTTCAAGTTAACAGGGTTTTTTTGGGTTTTTTTTTTCTACCTTATTAAGACTGGCACCTCACTAGGATATAAGTTGGCTGAGAGAACTGACTCTTTCAGCTTCATTCTAGACATCAACCGTACATAATAGAATGAAAAGGAGGAAAAGAAGATACTTTAAACAAGAAATCTTAATGGAAGAGTGATAAGGCTGCCCTACAAACACCCAAACTCCTGACTACCTTTGCACACTTCAGCTGATGTTCACTTCTTTCCTCTTTATGACATCTCACACGGACAGGTAGAAATAAACCTGAGGCCGATCCAAAGCCTGTGTGGGATGTTCCTGAAAATCCTCAGAGTGAACAAGGAAATATAAGAGGCTGAAGAATCCCGTGTGGGGCACTCGAGCTGGGTTGTACCACTCCTACTTTGACATGGGATTCCCACAGATTTTACACTGGCTGGGAGAGAGATCAAGTCTTTCAGGTGATTTTTGTAGGGCTGTATCATTAGTTAAGTCTGACAGAAGCAGAAATTCTGTAAAACTAAGTGTAGCTCAGAGAAATTACAGTTCATCATTTTAACAGCACTGAAAGAATGAGGGTAGTAGTACAAAGAATGAACAACAGCCTGTCACTAGACTGGAGGATGCTGTTAAGATTTCAAAGCCAAAAGTATGTTCCACAGCTATTTTCAGGGTGAAGTACATTCCATATTGTACACAGTAAATGCAATACCCTTCATTTTTTTCCTCTAGTAATCAAGATTTGTAACTATTTTCAGGACTTAATGTTTTTGTTCAACTCAAATGTATTTTACAAATCACGTTCTTCAGCAAACCATTTTCTTTCAATTCCTGCTCAACTTGGCTACTTGGAGTCTGTTCAGAAAAGATCTATGTATGGGGATATAATTTACACTACAGTCCCTGCACATCACCTGAAGGGAGGTAATAATAAACTAATGCCTTTGGTAAAACAAGAATCTGATGGTTTTACCCCAAGCTCCAACAGTGCAGGCCTCTCCTGGAGGTCCAGACTCACCTAGATGGTCCCTATTTTAATGGGCACCAAAATGTCCCTGCATTTCCACAGGTACCAACTGAAAGAAACGTGTTTCCTTACACAGAAAAGATGCTTTTCAATTGTGACAAAAAGGCAACAATTTCCTTTCTAAGCCAACTTTTCCTATTAAATTTCAACTTCTCCTGTCGATATCCTGTTAAGACAGCACTTGGCTTTTTAATATTTTGCCTGAAGGATATATGCCAACTCGTCCTTGATGTAGAAAATTTTAATTCAAATCAATACATGTACAAGGTCACTTTAAAATTCAATTAATATGAATGAAAAAATATGCCCCACAGTTCTGTGAGCTGAAAATGGAACAGTTGCAAGTTAAATACTTCTGTAGCTTCTGTTTTGGGCTGTGTAATAACAATGTACTTCTAACTTCCTTTTAACTAAAGTATACTAAATTCAGGCAGTTAAGTTATTCATAAATCCCCTGCTTCCTAAAATGGAAAAGCTCCAGAAGAAGGTAGGACAGGCAGCTGATTGAAATCTGCAATATTATGCAGCTTTTCTGACAAAGATATATAAAATAAAAATCTTCTTGAAATATCCCAGTTTTAAAAATATTTTGTCTATCACCAAGATAAATCTCAAGGAGCATCTGACAGACACAGCATGCCAAGAAAGGGGGAAGGGGAAAGGGAATAATCAGGGAGAACGACTTAGATAATTTCTTCTAAGACTGCTAAAAAAAGTTCCCATTCAACATCACTTATAACCAGGAATGAAGTAAGTACCTTTGCAAGTAAGCCAGAACCAGGGTCCAAATGAGTTTACCAAATACAGAGGATGAAAGTTAATTTACCACGGCCGAACTCCGCTTGGAGGGAACAGTCTGAAATCCCCCCGTTCCATTTTGCCTCCTCATTGAAACCAATATGAAGTGCAAAACCCCTTTTATGAACAACTTAAACAAGGCATTAACAAACGTTCTTTCTGAAAATTTACTGAAGCTTGAGATCAGGAAAATGAATGCTGACAACCCCAAGCTCCGACACTTTGCGAAACATTCCCAAAGCTGCACATTTCCCCTCAGCATTCCAGGGAATTTGCCTGCTGATTTGAGCTGCAGATGCTCTGCAATGCAGAGCTCAAAGAAAGAAAACATTATTTTCAGTTAACATGGGCACCTCCCTGCTGCTATAAAAAGGAGCACAAGTTTGTGTGAGGGTTTTTATTCACCTCAGAAATAAGGCAACATCCAAGCAGAGACGTAACCAAGCTAGAGATTTCCAGCAAAAGGCCAGACAAGACACCTGCTCCTTGCCACAGAACCAGCCAGAAGCTCATCCTCCCACTTGCAGATCTTTCTTACTAATCAGTACAATGCGTGGAAATCATATTTATACATGCTGAAAAAGGTTTTGTATTAAAAATAAAGTTAAAAAAAAAATCCCAAACACCGAGACTTTCAACTAGTTATTTTTTTCTCCATCATTTTTTATGGCTCATCTGCTGCTGGTATGAAGGCTGAGCTTTCCCTCACATGCTCATTATTCTTTAATGATGCCTATTTGTAAATAGCAAGATAAGATGCAATTAAGCCATTAGAGTCTAAATAAACAAACATACTAATTAGTTCTTTACAAGCATTTCTTTTTTTTATGCAAGGGCTGGAATTTACCTTTCATTAGTCTAACCTAATTGCAATAGTGCCTGATAAAAAGTCAACACAAATGAAGGACTTTAAATGATTCCACCATACTGAGGATGAGCTGGTGCTCTTCTCCCTCGGTAACATCCCATCTTTTCTTAATAAGGTAAAAAACCTGGCACAGGATGTTGTTCAAAGGGTCAAGGGCAGATTTTGCCAGTGGCCAGTCACACTTAGGGAAAGGTCAACACGAGTCCAACTTTGCTCCAGAAGATGAAACGCTTTTTTTCCATTCTAAATTACAGCACACCAGGAGTTTCACAGGGATGAAAACAATGTCTGGTCTTGCCCACTACAAATCTCTGGGAATATCAATACACACCTCTGGGCTTCAGGCACAGTAACCCTGTGGAGGGAGCAAAGCTGAGGACATTTCTATTTTTTTCTGCTCGTTTCCTTTCCCATCAAAAGATTCTTCCTCACTCTTACATTACACAAGCAGAGAATAAGTTACAATTTAGTTGCAAACTCCTGCTCGCATTTTTGTTAATTCAAGACATTCCTGGCCTGCACAGGTCACCTCAAATGCTGGTTTTAAAGCTTTTTAAATGCTGGTTCTCCATCTTAAGGCACAGACTGTGAAGCCACTGCAGTCCCGAGTCCCACTGGGAGCTCAGGAGTGATTCCTGCAGCGCACACAAGAGATCCTGAAACATCCCAGGAGTTCCATCAAACATCAAAGCCAAGCTAATGTCTCCAAGGTAGTAAATCCCTAAATGAATATTCATCCTAAGGGACTAAAATTAGGTGCCTAAGGCACCAAACGTGACCATCAGATTCCTGTCTCTCCCATGAACCTGCCTCGTTATCCAGTGCCTACGGAGCTGTGGTTTCCTAACAAAGCACCCCACAGGTAAGGAGAAATGCTTACACTGCAGAGAATTTTGGAGAAAAGAGATTGGTTTGGAAATAACAGCATTGTTTCCAATCAATACTGATTTGAAATCACTTCGCAAACCACCCCAGTTCTGCAACATCTGGGTCTCTTGCACAGAAACCAGGATGGTGCTTTTCTTCATGGGCAAATAATAAATTTCAGAATCCATTTTCCCAGCAAAAATAATGATTTTATGTAAAACACTGATAAACAAAAATGAGACACAAGGAATTATTCAGTGAACAGATGTCTGGCCTATTTGCAATTAATACAACCCACTGCCATACAATCAGACTGCTTAAAATGCTGGGAACAAGATCTGAAAGTTCAAATGCAAATGTGTCTGATTTTATGGAGAATGAATAAAATGGTATAAAAACCTGTTTCGTATTTTCACATGAGAGATCCATAAAAAATCTAGGCAGCAGCATAAATTTATAAAAATTAATTTAGAATCAAAATTTTTTAAGACAACCTGAAAAGAAGAAATTATGATTTTTGCCATGGGTTTGGCAGAAACAATTCAGTTTTTCAGACTGAAAGTTATGTATACGTATCATTACACTTTAGAAACAGAAATTGAAGAAAACAAATCAATTATCTGCAAAAATATTTACCCAGTTCGTAACTTCTGTGGTAGCTCTTTACAAATACTGAGGCTACAAAGAATTTAAAGACAAAGTAATTCCCAGATGTAAACAGGAAAATAAGTTTCTATCCCTAAGCAGGGTACATGATGCTAAGGAAGTCACATTTTTCAGCTAGAAAAGTAGGGCTAAATTTTACTGTTCAATAAAATATTTCTGATACCAATAAATGAATTGTACACAGGATTTATTTCCCATAAAGAAATATTCTTGATTTTGGTAATGGAAACAAGGTGTGCGAAACAATCATACAAGAATTTGATGGTGTGATTATTATACCAGGAGAAAAAAATATGTATTCAGGAACACAACTAAATTATTATTAAAAAAAAAGCAATAATCAAGGTATTTTTCATTAATTAAAGATCAGTTAATGTTTTCTTAACATACCAGATGAGGTTTATCTATTTACAATTTCTGGCATTTGACCAACAAAAATCTCAGAAAAACCTTAAGGAGCTCACAGTTCCCTCTGCTGCTGCTGGAAATTAATTTTGCAGAACACACTTATTAAAGCTGATATAATTCTATGTTTAGTCCATTTTATACATAGTGCGATTAAAAGATTAATTGAAAAATCACTCCTGAAGACTGGGATTAACCAGCACCCTGAACCACCACGATAAAGTGCCTTTAAAATCAGCTGAGGGTTTCACACAGCTCTGAAAGGTTTCCATTATTTATGTGTTTGGCCTGTGTAGCACAAATCCAGACTAATGAGCTGCAATTGCTGTGTATAAATCTAAAGCATGAAACAACTCCTTATTGTCTGGGGGAAGCAGCAGCCTCACGGGACTGGCAGGCTGCAGCTTCCCAGGAGCTCACATCTTCCTCATCTCAGGAAGAGTTTATTTTGGGGTGTGCTCAGAGGTCACAGCTCGTGTGAGAGCTGTGCCCTTGGGCAGGAGAGCCCAGCTGAGCACACGGGTTACTCACCAGGACAGTGTGATCAACAGGCTCCCACGGCTCTAATTATCATGGAATCATGGAATTGTAGGGTTGGAAGGGACCTCACCCAGTCCAGTCCCCCTGCCAGGGCAGGGTCACCTGGAGCAGGTGACACAGGAATGTGTCCAGGTTGCTTTGAGATATCTCTGGAGAGGGAGACTCCGTGTCCTCCCTGGGCACGTGTTCCCTCCCTGGGCACCTGTTCCAGTGCTCTATGGAAAGAAATTCGTGCTCACACCGAGGTGAAACATCTTGTGTTTCAGTTTATGGCCATTGCTCCTCATCCTGTCACTAGGCACTGTCAATCTGGCCCCATCCTCCTGACACTCACCTTGGAGATATTTATGTATTAATGAGACTCCCTCTCAGCCTTCTCTTGTCCAGGCTAACCAGGCCCAGCTCCCTCAGCCTCTCCTCATCAGAGAGATGCTCCAGGCCCCTCACCATCTTCATGGCCTCTACTGGACCCTCTCCAGCAGCAATTTGTTTGGGTTGAAGAGAAAGACATCCTCTTGAAGCACCAGATGAATTTTAGCAGTGCAAGTCCCACCTCTACAGCTAAGGACATGAACTGATTTCCATGTGCACAAGAAGCTGTAGAGCCTGGGGCAGGAACTTGCTGGATTGGATCTCTCTCCTGAAGATGATTTGTTTGGCAAACACCCCAACGTTTCTGAAGTTTCAAAGAGTCACAGAGGCCACCCCTTCCCCTTCCTCCCCATCTCCTTCCAATCACACTGCATTTTAAGATATGAATAGTGCTTACCAGTGCATTTGCAGATGAACACATGGGGGTTTTTTCTGGTAGATGGAATGATTGTGTTTAAAGATGTTACAAAAATTAGCCCTTTCTGTCAAGGACCTTCATAAGTAATGGCAGGTAAGAAAGGATGAAAATGGCTGAGATTACACAGTTAGTTAATTGACTCTGGGCAAACAGCATGGCTGTGAAATATTTTTAAATAAAATGAGCATTTTCTGAACACTTTGGTATTGTGTTAAACCACAGTGCTGCAAGGGAGCAGCTCCAGATGTAACTTGGGCCGAGTTCAGAGCGAGAAATCAGAAGTGGTGAAGAAACCTCCCTCCTTCTGGGGGAGGTGCTCTCACACTGCCCATCCTGCAGCACCTTTCCCTCAAGGATCTGTGCCTGGAAACAGCAAAAGCTTTTGTAGCAGTCAGGGCCAGATGGAAAGTGCCATATTGGCAACATCAACTGAGACAGATGGGGAAGAGGGAAAACCTGCCTAAAAGAAAGAATGATAAACCCATCACACAATCACATACAAAAATACTTAAAAAACAATCTTTGTGATCTCTGATCCAAGGAAAATATGCATAGCACTGGTTGAACACGGGGCTACGAGCTTGTAGCAACAAAAATGTCCTTGATTTAGGGAGCAACTGCCACATGGAATTCACTCCACTACTGCTGCTGGGAAAAGGGGCTCCTTCAGTCACCACCCTACCTTATTCCTTAGTCACATCCAAGATATTTTACCTTATTTCCTAATTGTGCCTGAATCTTGAACAGCATCATCTATTTTCTGGGCTCAAAAAGCCATCAGAAGTACAAGGTACTTCCATATGCAAAGAATGGCTCTGAGGGAATGGAAAGGGTTCCAAAGTAAAGAAGCAAACCCAGACATCATCCTATAGCAAAACAGATAAATATAAAGTCAGCTTAAGAGGAAATGCAAAAACTTCCAAGACTTAGAGCTTCTTAAGGCTGCACTGATGAATTCCATTCTTTTCTGGAATATATTGTTCCACTTGGTGAATCCAACAATTGCAGATTAAATGTTTTAATGCCAGCTGTTTATTTTAACCTCTGACTCAAGTTAATCTCTTGTGAATTTGGGGCTGTTCAAAGAAAGTTAATAACAAGATGTTAGACAGTTGATTAATTAAAACTAGACACAATTCAAAATAATTTAAAATTAATCACAGCAATACTTACTACAGAGACATTAACAGAACCTTAGAAAAGTGCAGGCAAAAATCTAACCAATAAGAGTGTTTTAAAGTCAGTAGGCTCACAGTATAAAACCTAAGGCACGGTCCTAATACTGACTTATATTGACTCATCAAGTTTTGTTCTGACAAAATACCTGATTTTCAGATTCATTTTTTTGGGAACAAGAACTACACTGACATGGACACTACACCCAAGCCTTTCCTAACAGTCTGTGTGAGAAAGGAAACAACAAAACAAAGTGCCCTGAGAAATGTGAGATGGAAAAGACCAAACTGGCCTCAATTCTTCATCTGTGTAAATGATATAATTTTCTGAAATTTTTAAGATTTTTTTTTAATTTTCCTGAATTTCTTTAAGATTTGGCAAAATATGTGATTTCTGTCTTTCACCCTACTAGAAGAAAATCAGCATCCACTTGCCACGCTACAGACTCCACTTCCACGTTGCTTTCCTAGAGGAAGAGCTTTGAAGACTTCTCTTGTGTAAGCACAACAGCTGCCTGTGGAAATGGATGTGAACAATGGAATGAAATCTTGCTTGGTCAGGCAGAAATAAGTGGAATGTATTAGACTTGTTTATCTCTAATCCAGCCTTTACTGCTCATTTACTTCAAAGGCAAATTCTTAACTTCATCATATAACAGGAACTCACTGACCCCAGAACAATGTGAACAAATTTAAATCATATTGGTTTCCTTCTTTTCTTCCTCACAATTATCATGATTAAGAATCACTCACTGCCAAGTCTGCTGAAAACCACAGTGAATATTTGAGTTTGTGCTGCTCATAGTTCTGCAATCACATTTAACAATAAAAAAAGCAATAGATCCTTCATTTA
The DNA here is from genome assembly GCA_013400415.1 of Scytalopus superciliaris. Taxonomy (NCBI): domain Eukaryota; kingdom Metazoa; phylum Chordata; class Aves; order Passeriformes; family Rhinocryptidae; genus Scytalopus; species Scytalopus superciliaris. Next base: position 251,809 of record VXBX01003748.1, on the reverse strand, counting down.
AAAGGGAAATTCTTTTTATTACTCATTTGCCTAAGAGCAACAAAGATGCTGCACTGCTGTGACAAATGAATGATGTTTCTGAAAGAAGAGGAATTATCTTTAATAACCTGCATTTTTAGGACAGTGATTCAATCTATTAAGAAAATTCAGCTCAGGGGATTAAATGATCCAACTTACCAGAAGCATTGCCGAGGTCCCATTTGGCCGGGACAGCTGGATAGACATTTCCGGGAACATCCTGTCAATGCGATTGATCACGTCGTCAACGTACCTACCAACCAAACCAAACCAAACCAGCAGCATTAACACACAGACTCACATTATTACTCCTTTTTAACAATGTTCACGGGACTTCCCTGATTTAATTCTGCATATTCTTAGAAAACACACACAGGTATTACTCAAAAAGTCACTGATAAAAGAAAACGAACCAAAGTCCTATGTAAGTTGTTTTGAAAATCAATTACTCTGTTTTTAAAAACAGGTAGTCACTTAATTTTTAGTCTAAATCTGTCAGTCTCAAAATCCTGCCACTGTATTTCTATACCTTCTCCTCAGGGCGGGTCAAAGAACACATGATCAAAATTACTCTTCCATCATAGGAATTCAGAGGCTGTCACATCCTTACTGTCTCTTTGATAAACTAAACCGATAGAGGTTTTATCAAAGTCTTCAGACTGTTCTTCGGGGGGCTTTTTTTCCTGAATCTTTCCAATTTATTTCATGCACTGGTGACTCTGAAATTGCCTAGAGTTTCTCTGGAGTGATCAAACACCAAGGTAAAATAACATCCTTCCTGCTGGGTATTACCCCCCTGTTTCTGCAGGCCAAGGTGAGCTGGCACACAGTTGTCTTGTTCCCTGCCATCAAATTAAGAGCTGACATTCATTAACACTGAAAACAGCCTTACAGAGACCTGGCTTCCCAGGACACGTCACCCCATCCCGTGGGCAAGTCTCACATCCTTCAGTCGCTCCTCTGGACACACTAAAATCCAAATATTTGCTTTAGCAGAGTTTACAGGACAGTCTGTATTATCTGTGCACTGACCTGTCCTCGGGTGCTATTTTTGGTTCTCCTGAAGCACCCAACAGAAGGGAGGAGCACAGAATGGTTGGGTTGGAAGGGACCTTAAAGCTCATCTCATTCCAACCCCTTGCCATGGGCAGGGACACCTTCCACTGGACCAGGCTGCTCAGGATGCATCTACAAACTCTGCAACTTTATCACAACCATGACTGAATTTATCCATAAAACTGTTTTCATGCTAACCCACATATGAGTGCTGAAAAAAAGGAAAAGACTTTGGAAAACTGGTTGCCCGAGTTAGACTAACAGTAAAACTAAAAAAACACCCTAATTATTTCCTTTTAATCTGCTTAAATAAAGGCAAAAAATGTTGAATTCTTGTTCTTCAAAGTCATTCAGTTCTAACGTTTGTGCTAAACCCCCCTGAGCAACGATGAGGTGCTATGCTCCAATTGCTGCTTTACAAAGCAAAGGATTAATCAGGAAAAAAAAATAAAATCAAACCAGGAAAGCTACACTTACACAGCTGGTAAAGTCAGCCCACTTTTAAAAGTAACTAAAGAATGAAATGAGTTATGAGAATTTTGCATAAAATCCTTAATCCACGCTTCTCCTTGTGCACCAGAAAGTTCCCCCAGTCACTGCAGTGACTCATTAACACTTGCTGCTCATAAGCAAAGCCAAAACATCCACAAGCCAAGAACTTCCTCAGCACTGGGAAAGAGGAGGCACAGAAGATGCTGCTCCAGGATGAGTAAGCTGCACATTGAGGGCAAACACCCAACCAATCCGAAATGTTATTGAACCCCAGACTTATTTCATGCAGCATGAGGGTTTATATTGTTTCGTAACTGCAATTATTCCAGGCTCTACAAATAAATGACTCTCTTGCCTGTGGGGGAGCAGAGATGAGTGACTGTGGGAGAGGCAAGGAGAGGGACTGTGGCTCTCCATCAGCACAGCCTCGCACATCACGATGCAGATTATTGCACAGCTGAAGCTTTCCAAAGTTTCCCCAAGCTTTGGGCAATAAGGAGTTAAAGACAAACAAACTATGAAGTTGCACGAAACGAGACACTGACAGAGTGCATTAAGGAAGGGAAATTCAAGTGATTTGAAATCATGTGAACAACAGTTGGGCTCAGGCATTTAATCTGCTTAACATCCTTTGGAAAATCCCAGCAGACATGTACCTTCATCCTTTGAAAACGGGATCCAGGCAGGGTGGAGGCAATCAATTCTTCCAAGTCTTTCTTAGGTATGATTATTTTTAAAATGTAAAACTAGTTTTGATCATGAGGCTTCAAACCTGACCCAGACCCAACTGTCACCTTGTACTACCTGAGCAGTGTCAGGCAGAACAGGGAATTCCCAGGGAGTTGTGATTTGATACGAAATCACACCTACAGCAAACCAGAAATCTTTTCATTTGTATTAACCAGCATCTGAAACCACTTATAGGTGAGTTACTATGATTTTTTTGGGCTTAGAACCTGTTAATTTGGCACCACTTTTCATAGATCAGTTTACAAAAAAAGCAAATTAAAACCACATGCTTAAAGAAATACAGTGCTTTATTTGGGAACTCTATCAGGACCATCCACACTGGGAGCATTTTCCTTCTCAGTCAGTGGGATGCCAAAACAAAATCCAAACCAACAGGATAAAACCATGGTACAACATGTAGCATTGTTTTGCCTGTTTTCAAATAGACATCAGGCTTTCCTGAGCACTCATCAGAACAGAAGGATTCTTCAGAGATGCATATATAATTACTGAATTAGCCTGACTACACAGTGGTCTCAAATATAAAATGACAAACAAGCTAATATAAGGCAAAATTCTTCTATAGATTTGCCCTTCAGAGAGGACATCTGGTAAAACATCTTGTGAAGGGATGGATATGATAAATCAGAAGCAGAAAAGTAATGTAAAAGTGTAACTGGTGATGACTTCAGAGAAAACTAAGGAACACATGATAAAGACGAGATAAAATGCACTCCTGAGGCTGTCTGGGAAGAGGGTCAGAAAAAGCTGCTGTCTGGAATGTATTTTGCCGAACTGAGACACGCTAATTTACTGCCAAAATAAGCAGAGTCACAATTTACACATCTCTGTCCAGTTTTAGCTCAAAAATATGATAGTTCCTATTTATGTTACAGACCCTCTTGCCCAGTCTCAGAGAAGCAAAGCACTTAAGGATGGAGAAAAGTCTAATTTTACATTGCCAATAAGCACTTGTAACTTCTGACGTCCTTACCACATCTCAGCTTTCTCCTACATACAAAGGATGCTGCTTGGAAGGAGCGTCTACAACCCCAGAAGGGATAAAGCAGAGCAGGGAAAAGCAAATGGAAATAGATTTGCTCAAACATTTGGCCTATTTTCATCTCAAGAAAAAGAAATGCACGGAGTTCTCAGAATTAGACACAAGCTGAAATTTTATGTCCCAGAACAGGCATTGTTCTACCTACAGAGGGTTGAATGGAGTGTCTAGACAAACTCCCTCCCCATTGCTTGTCTGTGGTGCAAAGGGTGTTCAAAAAGGTCTGAAGCCAGACCACAGAAGATCATAACCAGTAATTCCTGTGTTACAGCACAGCATTTAAACTCTTTATAGACAGACTTTAATCTTAATTCTCCTAGCCTTCAAATGGCAATACATTAACACCCATTCAAAAAACTTCCAGTAACTTCATCAACACCTGTGTCCCAATTCAGATCCACACACGTTTCCTAACCCAGATCCATGTGCATCCTAGTCAGAAAAGAACAATGGATTTGACCAACAGGACTCCCCATCACTAAATCTGATCCATTACTAAAGCAGTTTCACTAATGTAATTTTACTGGCCAGAAGGAGGATTTTTAAAGCAGCTTTAACAGAATGTTTGTACCAACTTGCCTCTCCCATTTTTTTCCTCTTCTTTCTCTCCTTCACAACACAGATTCGTAATTTTTTATAGGGGTATTAAAATTGCATTTTAGACAGAAAATCTTTACTTAGAAATATGCTAATAGTGTCATTCAGGGTTTTACATCTGAATGTGCACAGAGCCAGCCAGTCTGATCAGACCTGGTATCAGATGCTCTCCAAGGCTGTCAACACTATAAATCAGTATTTTCATTTTAATGTAGAAAAGTACTTTTTTCTACAAACATGGTGTATTAAGACTACAAAAAACAAACCAAAACAATCTACTTCATGAACACTAGCAATGACCAACATTAATTTAAAATATTACACTCTAAATGAAGTCCTGTTATGAACTTGCACAAATATCAACACTAGAATGAAGTAATGGAGATATTTGTTGAAAAATCTCTCTGTCATTTTTCCAATAAGCCCATCCATAAATCCTTTAGTCCCTATTAGAGGAACACTGCCTGGAACAGACAGAAGACACCTTTGAAGCCAGTTAGAAAATACTGTTTAGAAGGGCCTAATTATCCATGCAAAGCACTCACTGAGAAGTTTCATGCTAAAACATCAGGCTGACAACATAGAAATAATTCAGGATCCATTTCTGTAGATAAATGGCCTTGTACCATCACTTTGATTCACATAAAGGCCCCCCAAAAGACAGTAATATAGAAAAGTAATTCATTATAAATGCCTTTCAGTTCCACACTGGACAGATGGCTTCGCTCTCTAATGTGACCTCTCTTTTCTTTCTCTTTTTTTTTTATTTTTACTGGATCAGATCCAGCAATCCAGTGTTAGTGTGATGTTTAACAGCTTAGACAAGACTTAAATAGCATTTATCCCACAGTGTTTCACTTGCATGCTGTTCATTTTTTCCACTCAATACAACAATTTCAAGATTAGAAATCCAGATATTAATAATGATTTTCCAAGGAGGTCTTTTGGAAGAAAGAGAACTTTGCTAAATGATCTTAGGGAGACAAAGAAAAAGAGGGAAGGGGAAAAAAACCTTATTTGTAGTATGAAATAGGGCAAACTTTCTTCTACACTCAGTGGAAAACACCACACTTGGGATGAAAAGAAACTCTACAATTCTCTTGAATTCCTTATATCCCAGAGAGCAACAGGGGAAACTCTCCACACACTCTCTCACTTGCTAGCACAGTATTTACTTGTTCCCAGATTTTATTGGTTTTTTGGCTTTCAGTTACTATTTTCAACCCAGCTAATAATCTCTTTTCACACGTGTGGTATTTCACAAGCACGGGCTGACGAAGGCATCAGGACACAGAGCTTGCCTGCACTCATTCCAAGACCTATGGAACAGCTGTTATTTGCAGAATCAAGACTCAATATATAACTTAAAGCTTTTAGCAGCAGCAGGATTTACAATATTATAGATTTTAAAAAGAGACTTAATAGTTTTCAGGCAACCTGATTAGAGAAATAGTGTATTTTAACACATACAAGATAATCACAGTTCTAGTGTGATTTATTCATCACGGAATTAAAGTTTTAATTTGATTCAGCTACCTGCTAGGCAAGTCTCTGCAGGTAGCAAATTCAAGTTGATAGAAGGCTTTTCAGAAGCACCAATTAGCAATAGTTATTAAAACAGTGACCTCTGCCAGCTTTGGTGAGATGACACTTCCTGCTTGGATAGGCAATGAAGAGCGTGAAAAGAAATTCAACACCACTCACGCTGTGAAGCGACTTCAATCCTCCTGACTAAATTAGACAGCTGGCACAATCCCTGCCACCTGTACAACAATCCTGGAAGCCTCTGCCTCGTTCCACACACTCCACAGGTTTTGTTGGGGTGGGGTTTTTTATTAATTTAGGGTCCTGCTTTTTAGTCCTGTAGAACCTCTATAAAGATGCTCATGTTTCCTGGCTCCAGTACTAAACTTGCTTGTTTTGAGCACCTCCTCCTCCAGCTGTTTCCTTGCCAGGCTGTTTTCTCTTCTTGTCCTTTCTGAACAAACTGCTTCAGCAGTTTCCTCTCTTTTCTCACCCAATTCCTAAGTTTCTCTTGGTAGAAGACTCCAGCCAGGCTCCTCTTGTTTCTTCTTTTCTCATCTGCACATTAACTCTGTCTCTGCTACTCCTTAAATGCCCCCATTCTCACAGTAAAATCTTTATTCATGATACATTAAAAAGGAAAAATGTTCTCTCTTTCAAATAACTTACTGACTTCCAACTACCATGGGTAAGCTGAGGGCAGGAGGAGTAAATCTGAGCCTCTAGAGTTGTACACAGTTCTTCAGTCTTGGGGCTAAAACACAGAATGAGCAGGAGGGAGTTTCAGCACTGGTGTGTCTTCATACTATGAATCCAGAGGTGTGGAAAGAAGTGAGCCAGAATGTGTGAATTGCAAGGAATTAATTTGCTAAGACACCTTGAACAAGGGTCCTAAGGAACAAATTTGCTAAGATTCCCCAACCCCACTCTGCCCTGCCAAGGAAAAACAAGACAACACATGTAAAAGCACTGAAAGATCCAACTCCAGGCCCAAGAGGAGGCAGACTTCCATGGATTCCTACAAATCCACTTGTTTTCAACTTTGCTATGGATGTTATTTTGGTCATAGAGGAATTTAGTTTTATTATTGATGGGATGTAAAAGATTAAGTTCTGTGCCTAAATAGTCTAGCAGTGTTTACATATAAACACAGGGTGGTCTGCTGCAAAAGCATATGCACACAGAGCTGCATCAAACACTTACCATCTGCACTTCTCACTCACAAAAGGCCAAACCTGGTACAGCACTTAAGGATGCCTGTGAAATAGTTTGGACAGTTCTCTAGAAGCCAAGACAGGGTGTTTAAGGGTTGGATTTACAAAGACATTTAGAAACCTGAGGCTGTGATTCAACAATTTTCAGCCTTCAGCACCACTAGTGACATAAGGCACTGACACATCCCCTCCTGCACGTTCAGCCCCCTCAGCTGTGCTGTGCTGGAGGAGCTGGAGCTCACAACTGAGCTGGCTTCAAAAAAAAAATAAAGTATAACTTAAATCTAAACCAGTTTCATGACTCAACTCCCTGTGTGCCAGCACAGTTCCTGCTGGGACCACGTGTCACAGGCCAGGAATACTGTACACTGGGGTCTTTCTATTACAACAATAAAATATTGGTTTATGGTAAAACGTGTTACTTAAAGGGTGTTGTTTATACAGCAAACACAATTCTGAATCCTTCAGTGTGACCGTGAGCCCACTGCTGAGAGACAAAAACCTGCAGGGAATGTCCTCCAAGGTATGACTGACAGTGATGGTGCAAACACACGCAGGTTCTCCCACTGGATGTTCATGGAATGCAAACCTGCTGCTGAATCAGTCTCTGGACATCTGCACACTTAGATTAAGTATGAACACTTCTGCAGCACACTCTGAAAACACATTGTCAGTGCATACTCTGTTTTTTGAGACAGAGCAAAGAGACATCTGTTCACAATACTGAATTCCAATGCACCACCTTGAAAAACGTAACTTTAACAGAAAACTTTAAGTTACAAATAGAGACCTTGCAGTCCTATTCCCAAAGCTATTTTGTTATAGTATTGAAATAGTTTTCTTTGTACTTAATGTGGAGTGCTCTTCAAAATGCCTTTAATTCACAGCAGTAATCATGAGAGGAATATGGATATTAGAATGTGTGAAAACTGGTTAACAAAACAAGCATGAATCTACTTTACAGTCATCACCAGGATCCTGCCTGAGCCTGCACTAGTCTGTGCTTTATGGAAAACATTAACTCCTTTATACATACCTTGAGAGGAAAAACAGCCCTCCCTTAACCATGCAGCATCAGTGGTAAAATAATTTCAGAACCAATCCTTCACAGCACATATGTATTGTTTATATTTCCACTTCTTCACCAAGCTAGATGTTGCTCCACAGCCCAACAATAAATGCTAACAACAGTCATTTCCAGGGGCTTGGATAAGAATCAGAATTATGACATCAGTATTTATCTACAAGATGGTTCTAAAATTACTCCTAACTTGTCAAGCAACTTGTGCCCCACACTTTTGCCTAAATTTGCACATGCACATGCATGTTTCCATAGAGCAGAGCTGTGCCAAAATTCCCCAGGAGCTGTCCCCTATGGTGTTTCTGGGCTGGGTGATGCCCACCCTCCCCACCTCCTGTGGCTCAGCCATTCACCTGAGGCTGCTGGGTCTGCTCTGTGAGGTAAAACCACCTTTCCTGCACTCCCGGTCAGTCCTGAGCAAGGGAGAGGGGACTAAGCTGTGACTTGCCAATGCTCAGTAAACATCAGAGGATGCTCTGACAAAGGCCTCAGAAAAAGGCATCAAGTTCAGTCCTGCTTCTGTAAGATTTGATGGGCTGGGATGGTTTTTTAGCCCACCTGCCCAGTCAAACTGCCAAAGGAAGTGAATGGGGCTCTCTGCCATCCATGTGGGAAAGGTCCCACTGTGTGGACTGATGGGATCCCGACACTGCATTACCCCACACTGTCAGTGGCAAGTTCAGCCTTCTCAAGCCACAATTCAGTATTTGATAACGTGTTATTTTCAGCTCTGCTGTTGAAAAATTACTGCAATAGCAAAGCCTTCTCACTTACTTCCTTCGTGCTTTATTTCTCCCTCAACAGAGCAGAAATTACAGTACTTACCTCCTTTTATGAACAGCAACAGATGATGCATGATACCTATTATTTATTCTATACCTATGAAAGGCAGCAAGATTTTACCTTTGGGTGGAGAGACTGATGAACAGGAAAGGCAGGTTGCTGTGCCCAGTTAGACCTTTTTATACAGCATGCTTGACCATATGACAGGCACTGCTGGAAGGAAGAGATCTTAGTGTTCACTTCTGTTAGGCACATCAAGTCCCAGACTTAGTGAAGGCATCACAAATTTCAGAGGATGGGAGGATTAATGATATAACCCCCTGGAGAACAAATAACCTATCGAAACAGGAGAGCAGAGCAGACATTTCATCCACAGGACTGAAATACACAGAACCAGGAAGTAAAGACTCAAATTTTAGGCCTCATCAACAGACCTCAAACAGCCACTCAAAAAGTGGTGCTTTGCTAAAATGATAAACTGTGCCAAAAACAGGCAAATCCTAATAGCACTAGTTCTGAGGGTACTTAAGATACTTGATATCAGCCTGTAAGGACCCTTAAGATCAATTTGTTATTCTGTAATTAAGAGGTAAGTAAAGATGAAAAAACAAGCAGAAAAGATGAGATACAAAGGATCCCTTGTACAGCCCAGTGCGATTTCTTACACCAGCTTTTACCAAATACCCATTTCAACCTTTGTGATCACCTACTTTAAGGTTCCTTGAGGAAATTTCATAATTAGTCCTGATTTTTAGCTCTTCACAATTATGCTCTGACCAAGTATTTCAATCTGCCTGTGATTATACAGAGATAAAAATCGATCTTAAAACACAAAGGTTTATCAAAAGACTCCTTTAAGGTCATCTTTACACTCCAGTACAAAACCTGGAGATAACAAGTACAATTAGGTATTTATAAACTCAAGACTCCCCCACTACAAACATCTAGGAGAGAGAAACCCTTCAAAACATTATTTTCTAAAAAATACATTTTCATCACTTCTTCCTCCAACATGACAAGCTGTTCCTTAGGTTGGGAGTTTTTATAGGGCTTATGGAAATTAATTGCGTGGCTTCCGCTGAAAGTCAACGTGGGGGAGGAGGGCGAATTCCCTGAGGAAATTCTCTGAATAAAACTTTCTCTTTAAATAAGAGAGTGGGCTAAAGGGAAGGGTTTATGATGGCAGTTACTCCTGGGCTTGCTGAACACAGTCCAGATGCTGTGGCAAAGCTACTGTAGGAATTCGCTGCGCCTTTTTGGCCATTTTCCCTCCTGTTTGTTACTTCCCCTCGCACGGGGATCACTGTGCAGCCCCCACGGAGATCAGACAGGCTTTATGTTCACCGTGGCTTTCCAAATGCTGGAGCCTCTGTGTTCCCTCTGTTCCTGCCCTGCATCCAACAGGCAGAGGTGGGTTTAAAATCCTTCCTGGGGCTGAGGCCTGGGCTAAAGCCAAGTACCACTGTAAGCAAATACAGAAGTTCAGAAGTGTAGTTGTTTTACATTACCTGTAGAGCTTCCTTAAAAAAAAAAAATCAAACATAAACTTGCATTTATGGCAAATGTATCTAAAGCAGAATAACCCCCTGAGAACCACCATGCCTGCTGCTATCTGGGGGAAATGCTGAGCCTATTAAAAAATAATATGACTCTGTTTATGAAAGTATACTAAGAGAGAAAAGTGCCTAAGTGAAACCCAAGGAATGAAGATCTCCTCAGGTAAATACAAACATGATTATTAGCACTGCCGAGCTGGCTTCCTAGCCATGTTTCCCTAATTCTGAGCATCCACCTTATGAATACTGAGCTCCAAAGTTGTAAAAAGCAAATTCCTTCACAGGATGTCAAGGTGATTATTCAAGGTAAAAAAATTCCAGATTGTCAGATAAGTTCTAATAGCAAAAAAAAAAACCAACCAAACAAACAAAATCAAACCACCAAAAAAAACAGGACAGTCTTGAGTGGCACAAAATAACCCACCTGTACCTGGGACTGTACTTGGTCACAAGCCAGAACTCTGACTCTGCCAAACAGCATCTCAAAAGTGCTGCTGCAGATGGGCCAAGGGAAGGTTCTCGCCGAGCCTGCAGACACCAGCAGTGTGTGTTTGTGTGTGTGTGTGT
>VXBX01003748.1:230105-241004 GCA_013400415.1 Scytalopus superciliaris | reverse complement strand
GTTTTTGTGTGTGTGTGTGTGTGTGTGTTTTTGTGTGTGTGTGTTTGTGTGTTTTTGTGTGTGTGTGTGTGTGTGTGTGTGTGACCCTTCCCTGCTCCGCTGCCCGGGGGTGCGGCCCGTCTGTCAATGCCACGGGCTCTCAGCAGGGAGTGCTTTGGTATTCCAAAAAGATGCTCCCAATAAGGGAGGGTCAGCCCCGAATCAGGGCCGTGAGAAGATTTAATTAGAGTTGTACACTCACTGAAGACATTCCCTGCACTCACACAAGGTTTAAAATTATAGTGGTATTTTAAGACAAGGTTACTTTTGTGTTCTTTTTGTTTTAAACTTCCTGTTTATATTTTTCCTTTTCTTGAGATGGCTCTTTACATTATCCAGTTACACTGTCCAAGCTTAAAGGTTTCTTGTGAAAAAGAGTTCAGTCAGTTTTTGATTAAGAACTCTCTAGGCAAATCTGCTGAAGTATTTCACCCCATACAGAGCTCTGTCTTTTCCTAGGAAAAGGTCTGTTGATAGCATAAAAACATTCCAATAATATTGAACTAAAAAGGAAAAAAAAAAACCAACAAAACAACCCAAATTTGCTCCATCACCGAGTAAAAGCTGCAGGGTAGTTTGATATCAAACCCATGTACAATATATACCAATGTACTATTGTGATACAGCATTTTAATTAAAAATATACTGGATAAAGAAGAGAACGGGCTCAGCTGTATTAACACACACAGCTGCAAACTATCTATATTAGCAGACAGAACGTTCATGAAGAGTAAAATTATATCAAAGATCTTTCTAAAAGCCACCAGAGGAAAACTGAAGTCAACCATGAGGGCCAGGGCCATTAAAGCTGTTTCAATCATTAGGAAACCATTATCTCAAATTCATGCTGCTACCAGGATACAGGTTCACCCAGTAACATGACAGCAAATTACATGATTAATTAGCTCCCACACAGCTCAACCAGTTGAAACTGATGCCCTACAGAAACAGATAAAATATTACTAAGTGGTACCTATTGCCTCCAAAGGCTGTCCTGCAGCTATACTTCCAAACATCAGTGAATTTCCAGATGTTTTAAGGGAGCTCTCCACCCACGCTCACTTTGCATTCACTACTCACAGCACTGACACTGACGTGCATTTCTGTACCTGATTTTTCTTTCACCATGGAATAATTTTCACTTTTTGCCTAATTGCAGTCATCAAGTTTCCTGTGGATTCAAACACAAACAAAGCACACTTGCATTCATCTAACATCAGATCCATGCTGAAAAGCACTTCATAGGTGTTTTTAAAAAGGAGGCAAAATATTTGCCATTGACTGCATTGTGTAACTATTTGGCAGAAGACACAAGGAGACAAACGTTGCACAACATCCCTGAAAAGGAAGAACAAAGATGGGAAAGCTGAAAGTTTGACTGAGAACAAAACAAATGCAGTTGGAATTACAGCCACCACTGAGAGGTTTACTGCTGCACCCAGTGAGAAGTCAGCAACAGCAAGAAACAAAATATGGGCAAATAAAACAAAGGGCTCATTTAACTCTTTCCAAGGCTTTAAAAAACACCCCAAACTCCTAAAACATGAGCTGAAATACATGTGTGTACAAACATCTCCCAGTATGACAGGGCAGTGCCAGTGCTCCCTGACTCAGTGCTCTGTGCTCACTCAGAGCTTGACTTGTCCCAGTGTATCTTCTCCTTCACACTGAGGACACGGAAATGAACTACTTGGTTAGGATTTAAAAGCAAAGGGAGTCAACTATGGGCAGATCTTATGTGAGAGGAGAAAATTCTTTCTTGAAATTTGCTGAAACAACCAACCAGAGAAGGTAACACATAAGGAAATATTTGAAACAACCTGAAAGCTAAGGACCATCCAACACCCAGGTTCTCTATGTACTTTCTTCACACCTGCATTTTAAGATGCATGAAGAATTTCAGCAGAAAATATTCAAGAGATTTGCAAAATTCAGACCTTTAAGATCCAGGATATGCTGACACTTTAACAAAGTAATTAATATACAAGCAAACTGGCTCACTTGCATAAGAGCTTTTTGGTGGAGGATGATGCCTAAGACACAAGGAATTAAATGATTTAAATACATACCAGCACAGAGATGATTCAATCATGGCACTGCAGAGAGGCAAGAGTACAGAGCAGGAGAGAAAGAAGGATATTACAACACTGAGGCTTCAATATCAAAATCTCTAACCCCATCAGTGACTTAATAAAAAACAGCAATTGTGGAACAACAAAAAGGAATTAGTAGCAGCAGATAATATTTTAGTTGTACTAGCAAAAATTATAATTGATTTTCTGTCTGTGGTGTTGGAGTTGCTATCTTTGCATTGAAAATAAATTCTTGTTTTAAAAGCATAATCACATGTTAAAACAGTTCTACCTGGCATTTTCTGCCCACAAGCTCCTTTTACACGTAGCATACAAGAGCCACCATTGCTCTGTCATGTCAAGAAATCCATTTCACTTCCTTAGGAATATCCAAGATTAGATAGCATTAGATTTGCTGATCATCTATTATGCTGTAAAATCACATTGTTGAAGTAGGAACCTTTTGTCTGAATGAAGAGCAGCTTTCAAAGTAGAAAAGATCACAGAAGTATCAACATGTAAACTGTTTTTAAGCCAAATTTTCGATTTAAACATACAACTATTAATTTAAATGCCAAGCACTCCTCCTCACAGCACTCCTTTTAGTTAACTCATCTGCTTCTCAATGTGGGTTTTTAAGCAGGCTACTATAATCTACATTATCACTTGATGGAGTTTCTTCAAAAATATCTGCCTTCTACTTCCATCAGCCACTCCCCTCTAACCCCTCTTCTCAAGGGTCCACCTTTGTTCTCAAGAAGTGGGTTTTGAGGAGGAAGCACAAACTGGCCCTCCAGGACTGCTCTGGTGACAGCACAAATCTTCCATCCCTGGAAGTTCCAGGATTCAGCTCAGCAATGTCACGGCTCATCTGAGGAATAAACACACAGGAGAACAGCTGGGGGAATTACAGCTCCAGAGTCTGGTCACTGTGCTCCACGGACACCACACACTGCAGTAACTGAAACACCAAACCAGTGACTGTCAACCAGGAATCATTCCCTAAACTTTCAATTTATGGGTTACCTGCTGAAAATACACCCCAGCAACACCCGCCTTTTCAGCCTTACACCTTCTTAACTTCAGTTGAAAATTGAACCATAAAAAGAACTTTAAAAGTAATAAATGTTTAAACTTAGATATTACTTGTAATAAGGGTAAAGTACTGTTAGATATGACTATATGAGTAGTCAAATTTAGATCCAAGCTTGATTTCTTTCAGTCCTTCTCAAAAGGCTCTTTTTAAAACCTGTCTACAAGGCTCACAAAAATTTGTCATGAGCAAAAGCATCATCTTTGCTGAGCAACTGTCAAAATGCAAAAGCCAAAATGAAAGAAGGTTCTGCATGTAAAACAGGGAAGTAGAAAAGCCTGGATTTTGGCTCCAGGGCAGCTCAGTTTTACAGTGCTATTTTGGACACAGATATTAAATTCTGACTTAAAATACATCAAAACAGTAGGGTATTTTTTGCCACTTTGAGAGTGCATTTGATTTTAACACCAAACACTGACAACAATCAGCAAAAGAGCCCAACAATTTAGAGACTGCAGAAGTTTAGGGAGCTCAACACAGACTGACAGGCTCCAGCCAGGCTTGGTGTGTAATTATTTCATGTGTTGGCACTTTGTCTTCCATCACTGAAATGAACACCTAAAGGCAGGAACACAAAGGATCCAGGATAATCCATCACCACTCATTTATCAGACCGAACCTGACAGTGGATACCGAGAGCTTCCTATTAGGCCTTGCAAGTAGGAATTATCTGGTCATTCATTCCTTGCAACGTGTCACTCCCAGACTTTGGATTTTGTAAAAAATTAACTGGTCTTGAACAACTGACAATAAAAGACAAAAATCCCAGAGTCTTGCCCTGGATGAAAGCATCTGCCTTACGGTTAATGCCTTCTCTTATGTCTTCTGTTATCCCAGCTTTGTACCAACATTACTCGAGTCACTCTGGGCTCTCCTGCAGTTTCCAGATGGTAAAATTCACACCATTCATGTGGGGAAACTGAGGCACAGAACAACCCAACCCAACAGTAATTTGCTCTGCAAGAACTCATTTTGGAATCTCTGTATCTTTAAGTGCTTTCAGACACAGTTGGTACAGAATGAAAAGGCTGAACACTATCCCACAATCAATGAGAGGGATAGAATCAAAGTACTACAGGCAAGAATGGAGCATAATGATCACACACAGAATGCAATCTTTATTTCACTTCATTCCAGGTAAAAGGTCAAATAAGTGATTCACTACTTTACTTCTGTGCCAAACTCTTACTTTCTTTCCCCAAACAGTATTTGTAAGAACAAACTTGAGCAACACAAAAGAATAAATTTAATTTCAATGCCAAAATTTCTGCATGGAGACGCTTCTGGTTGCTAAAATTAGAGGGCTTACTACAGGATTCCCCTGGCCATGACTCATAGACAATAAAGAGAGCACAAGCAGCCACAAAAAAAGTCTGCCAGTGTTAACAAGGTCTTCCCTGTCCAGTGTTTTACTCCCTGTATTACCCATGCAAAGGTTAAGAGTCAGTTAAATAAACTAATAATCAAGTGAATGTATCTATGTGCAATTAGAAATGTGCATCACACTATTAATACACTTTTTTCCAAAGTAACAGATTCTGCTGAGTAACATCACTGAAATGGAAATGGTGGTGTTATCCTTTCGTAGGTAAAACCTACAGAGCAAAGAGAAAATGCCCTGAAAAATTAAACCACAGGGACTGAAAATAACAGCAGAGTAACATCTATAAAGGGATGAAAAACAAGTCACTTCACCCAGTGAAACTCCTAATGGTGCCATTTCATTTATTTTTCCCACTGGCAGTTGGGAAAACGGGACTAGTAAACTAAGTGTACCAAAATACTCCCAATCATTACAAATGAAGATTATATGTAGAGGAGAGAACTATGAAGGCATCAGCTGGAATTTGCTACCCAAGCTTTTTTGCATGTAACCCATCCATAGGGTTCCTTGTAAACACATGAATACCCAGAGAATGCCCTAAAGTGAAATTAAAAAGTAATAACAGTTATTTTTAACATCAGGTAAAGAAAGCAGAGCAAAGCAGTTCCACTCTGTGTTCTTTGTAGTCAGAAAGGGCACTCAGGTGTCCCCTCAGACCCCATCGTGCAGTTCATCACTGGGAAAAAGTTTCCCCTTTGTACAGTTACTCTTGAAACTACAGGAGACTTTAATTGTCTTTATTTCCAGGTATGACTTGCATTTTGAAATCTTTTTACTGTGATACACAGCTAGAGCTTCCTCCTCCTCAGTGGTGCACATTTAAAATCACTTTTATCCCCCCTCACTGTGTAGCTGTTTAGTTTTCCTCTCAGAAAACCAAAGGATATTTGGAATCACGTAGAGGGAAAGAAATCAAGTTATTAATAAATACATTCACAGTAAGTTCTCATCACATTATACAATATGATTATACAATAAAGCTGTGCTGGCTAAGCCACCAAGATATGAAGACCTTCTCCCTCCACTTTATTCCAGCTCTGCTCTTCCTGCTCCTCATCCCTGACAAGGGAATATACAACCAATGCAGATGGAAACACTTGCTGTAATGCATTTCTGAATTTGGCAAGCAGCAGTTTTAATTTATTCCTTTCAGATTGATTGTCTGCTGCAGCAAAGCAGCCTCAAATCACCATCCCCCAAACAGGAAAGCTAAAAACAAAAAAAAAAAAAAAAAAAAAGGGAGAGGGGTTTAAAGTAATCATGTTATAAAATCACAGCTTTAGCAAAAGCTTTGATATCATTATTAGGTCCATACAAATTTCCTCTCTTATCTAACTCGCTCTTTACTGTCTTAATTAGTTCAACCACACATAGTTTGTGTTATTTTTTTTTAATCTTCTTTTTTGACACAGAAACAAGCAGTTAAACTAGTATTTGCAGTCTTTAATTACACATTAAAATCTTCATCCTTAACTTTCTTTTCTACTGAAAGTACAGGGATTCCCTACAGTGCAATATTAATGCTCTGCTCTAAATGCTGCAAGGGCATCTTCTAATAGTTGGGACTGTGGAACAACTTTTAATTAATTGCCACCTTTTAATGGCACAGTTTCACACAAACATTACCTTTAAGGCAAACATACATCAAAGAGTAACAAATTTGTTCTTTCACAACAGAGCTGCAGTTCCCCAGTACCACTAAACTCACTAAGGGTCTGCTCTGGATCTGAGCATGTTCTGGAAAATGAACATTCAGATCAAGGCTGGTACATGGCCCAGAGTTCCCAAAAAAATTCAGCTTTTTCACTTCCCAGCTATAGAGTGTACCAGCTAATCTTCCCCAAAGTAGATTGGAATGATTCAAATCACTGTGCTCAGTCACACAGGGCTGCACATCACACTCACAGCAATCCTATTTGGGGGATTATTTGTGGAATATGACACCAAAATATCCAGAGCCATCAGCCCCAGGTCCCTGCTGGCTCGTGTCTCCACGACAGGCACGTGCACAGAGCTGTTCTGATCAGCCCACAGTGGCTCACAACACACCTGGAAGGGAAGCTCCACACACTGTAAAGAAATTATGAAATTTTAATTACATGCACTCTCTTTCCATAGTAGCTGGTTAGAATAGTTGTTGAAAACGGACTAAATAAACCAGATTTTTCTTCCATGTTGAAATGCATTGTAAAGTTTTACATCACAACTAATGGTTGTTGCCCAGAGGAGCTGTGGCTGCCCCAGCCCTGGAGGTGTTCAAGGCCAGGTTGGAGCACCCTGGTCTATTGGAAGGTGTGGAATGAGATGAGCTTTAAGGGCCCTTCCAACCCAAAGCAGTCTGTGATTCTCCAATGCATATTTCAATAATTAACTGCGGACAAAGCAAATTCCAAGATCCTTGTCTTTTGTATTGTATGGACAGAAATTATTCTCATGTTAATGAATATCATAAGGAACATTTCGTTTTAATCAAAGTATTTCCTTTGGACAATCTGTGTTGATCAATGCCTGCTGGTTTTCTGTAATTACTTTGGAAGAAAATATGCAGCTGTATAGCACTTAATGGAATGAAATTAAATTCAGCATATAACTACAGCCAAAAAAAATAGCACTGATTTGGCATAACAAAACAAGGAAGATTACTGCAGAAAACCCTGCTGTCAGACATATCAACATATTAGGAGATTAAATCAAGATTAAAATGTTTAAAATAATTGTATTTCTAAAGATGCACAAAACTGCAAAGCCTGTCTTCTGTATCTTTAGTATCTAAACAGGTTACAAGGCACCTGTAAGGTTCCAAAGGTAACACAACAGATAACCCAAGAGAACAGCACTGAAAACAAAGCAGAGACACCTTATTTTAAAAGTTACCTCTTACACTGAAGTAAAAACCTCAACTGTATTACCCTCTCCTTTCTTTTTTTAGGGCAGAGTTTATAAGGTATCTTTGGCTACAGACAACAAGATAACCAGTGTTACATCCTTGGGATGTTACTGGATTTGATCTCGTTGGAGTTGTCTAATAAACCCCCTCATGAATCAAAACTGTGCTGTGGATTTTTTCCCTTCCAGTTGTATTATATTGAGTACTAAACAGTAAATACCACATAACTAAGAGAGACAGATTGTCATTACATTTAATAGCAGACTGCTTTCCCCCCCATATTTAAACAAAACACACACAGAGCAGCAGGATAAAGGAACAGCCGGCCCATCACTGCTCTGTGTCTGGGAACAGCCGGCCAGGGAGCTCGGGAACACTTGTCACTGCTCCTGACATGGGCCATCAGGAACAGAAAAGATGGGTCTTTAAAAGCTCAGAATCATCTCTCATGCAAATGACAGGGAACTTGCTTGTGTTACATCTCAAATCCAGAAAGGACAACATGACACCCACACACACAATTGTTCTCCTGGAAAACTGGGCTCGGGACAGGTAATGATGGGGTGTCACCTGGGAACTGCCCCTCATCATTTATAATAGACATGGAGCCAGCCAAGGCAGGATCCCACAGCTTTGGGATCCGAGTGTCCTGCCTACCGAATCTGAAAGGACCAGGTCAGCTCTGAGCTGGCCAGAAGTGTTGCTACCGAGTTCCAGGGTGCCTTTAATCAGAATTTCTACTACCATACCTTGTAGTAATCCAGACAACCAGATTTCTTAGCTTTCTGTTGTGGGGAAACACTGCTGAGAAGAACATTTAGAAACTGGGATTAGAGAATTAAAACTTTCCTCTCAGGAAAGCCAACTTTAACACTTCTTACTGTATTTCAGAGATCCAGAAGTACCCAACAGTCTTCACTAAAACAACCCTTTCTCTAACAGTCAGGTTTCTTTTCTGTAAGACAACCTGTCTAAAAGCAACTGGTGTCATCTCTGTTTGGTAAGCAGCAGGGAAAACTGAAGAAAAATCCCAAACAAACCACACATGGCTGCATCATAAAATAACTTGAGATGATTGTATTTTCAATAGCTGCTGAAATTCGTTATGATCTGAATTTCACAGCACTTATTTTCCTGTAACAAGGCTGTCAAAATACTGGTTTCCTGTTTTCTCATTATTCTCTATTATATTCTACATGGTTTGAAATTTCACTTGAGGATGTTGCTGTTCTCTCAAGCAGAGCTGTAGGTGGCAGTTTGGATATTCGGCAGTTTTGCTTTAAAGAGACTAAATACTACATATACGCTATTTGGATTCCTGTGAAAAATTCCAGAGGAGCACAGACTATCCAACCACATCATTACACCAACCCCCTCCAGCACCACTGTTCAGTTATTTAACAAGCTGATGAAGAACAAAACAGAAAGTTGAATCAGGTGAAATATGAGAGACTTGAGTATCAAAAGCTCCTGCACACAACCTCTGAACCCAGTGAACAGAATGGCAGCCAGGCATAAATGCAATGTCAGTGCATGGCAATACCTGCAACTGCCTCTGAAGCAGCTCCACAAAACAGCTGTGGAACAGGTGTTCAGAAATTTACTAAAAATAAAAGCAAAACAGCACAAAAAAAACGGTGCACAAGGCACCAAACCCTAAAATTAATGTTCCATCGACACTGTACACGGCTCCGAAGTAATTAAACTTATTCTTGTAAATATTATTGTCTTACAATATAAAGAACTAATTTTTAATCTTTTTTCTTCATATAAAAAGGGATTAATTTGTGGAGCAAAAGGGTCACATGTTTCAGCAACACGTTCTTTTACAGTTCCTGTTGCACTGTCTGGCTAAAACCGAGCTAAAGGAATTCCGTGAGAAACTTAAACATGAACAGGGATATGAAATGAGCTCCCAGTATTGAAAGTTATTGGAAACTGATCTCTTCCTTATTAATACAATTCCCCATCATGTACGAGAAGATATCGCCATGTTCCAGAATGCAAACAGAGTTTTAATCTTTAATTATATTCTCAACCTCAGCTCTTCTGGAGAGAAGTATAGATGTGGGCCTGAGGATTATTGCTTTATTACATTATCATCTCCGTGGTATTTAATGAATATTGATACTTAATGCAGCTTTGCCAGTACCAGGAAAGAACTTCAGAACTGCACAAAGAACTTCTGGTGACTTTTCTCAACAGGGAACATAAACACACTTGGCTCTTCTCTTGAATACTTCAAGGAGAGGCTCAGAGGTTGGAGTCCAGCTCATAACACTGAATTACTGCCATAGCAACACACACATGTTAAATATAAATAATCCCACTGCCCACAGCCTGTACCTGGTGAACTGGTAAATCATGGAATCCCAGAATGGTTGGGTTGGAAGGGACCATGGGCAGGGACACCTTCCACTAGCCCAGCTTGCTCCAAGCCCCATCCAACCTGGCCTGGAACACTCAGTTTCAAAGTGTGAATCCCCAGCTGGGATTTCAGATCTCTAACACAGCAAGGTCACACTAGATAAGCATATTTTAAACAATTCCTCTTAAAAAATACAAAACTTGGGGACATTTACTGCCTTAAGCATGCTTTGTCATTACCTTAAGAATATCCTGCCTTTCTTTCAGAATGAAAATCCCAGAACCTAGGAAGCAATTAGATGCTGTTTATAAAACAAAATGCTGAAAAAAGATGTTTTCCTCCAAAAAACTCTTGGCAAAGGGCTCATTAGGATTCTTCCTTAACGCAAAAATGATACATTATACAAGTTACAGTCCAAATAATCTATTCTGTCACATCTGATGACTGGTTGTATAGTTGATAAATAAATATATATATGTATATATATATATACACACACCTACCTTTCAGTTAACTGTTAAAAATAGCAATAGAATTTACAGTACATAATTCTATGTACACAGTACACAAACACAACAGAATCTGACAGTGCTACTTATATGACAGAAGCATTAAACTGACAGGGAATTAATGCTATGACAGAACAGCAGTTTGACTATGTTGGTACTGAATACCAACTACAATAAACACAGAATCTGGGATATCTGCACATTTATTTTCCAAATCCAGATGAACAGATACTGAGCCTGTAAACTAACTTTTTTAAAGGAGAGCACTCACTAAAGAGCACCTTTATCTAATGTAGTTAGAAAGGATGGAGAAGGCACAGTCTTCTTCTGAATATATTCATGTTCTCTAGAAGAAGAATCTAAATGGATTCTGAGGTGCAGAGAGCACATTACAGACCTCCTTCATTTCACCCAGAGACCTGGCCAAAAAAACCTGGCTGTCCAGGGGCTCCATCCTCAAGTCCTTATTATCTCCTAAAAGAAAAACATTATCTTCACAGCTTTTTGTGGCTCATTTATCTAGAACAATATTGTGGGCAGCACTGTC
>VXBX01003748.1:202429-230049 GCA_013400415.1 Scytalopus superciliaris | reverse complement strand
TTTTTTTTTTTTAATAAAGGAAAAGTAATTTTGCTGGTGTGCTCCCAGCAATAGAGCACAAATTCACCAAGATTTTTACTCAGTCTATTACAATGTTTTCACTGTCAGGTTGTGACATCCATCAGTCCACAAGAGATTTACAAGACAAGTTGAAGAGCCTTAAACCAAAAAAAAAATTGGACTCTCTTTTACTCAAACCTCTCTGTTCATTGAGCCTGAAGTTGTCAAACAAGAACCAGACTTCCACTTGTTTATTGTTTACAGTGTGCTTCTTTTTCCAAAACCACAAAGTGCAACAAATGACCCTAAAAGGCACCATAAAGGGCAAGAGTCTCAGTCCCCTTCCTGGTGATCGAGTTCTTCTGGCAATTTTCTTCCAGACAGAGAAGACAGATGATTCATCTGGGAGCACTAAGAAGGCCCCACACCACAGAGCTATCAGAGTCACAGGTTTCCAACTGAGACCCCTAAAAATTCCCATTAAAACTAACTGACCCTCTTGTGTGGGACAGTGAACTCCACTGCAAGAATGCAGTCAGCATCCTGTGCTTCCTCTTCTCCTTCCTCATCTCACACTGACTCACTGCTGTCATTTTCCAGCTGGACAGGGACATAGCAGAGTCTGTTGGGATGCCAGGAGGGCAACCCCTGGGAGCATTCTGTTCCCTTAGAGTCATGGAGACAAAAGTCCCTAACTGGGAATTTATTCTGGAGATGTAGTACCAAGCAAAACAATACACAATTAATTAACTGCATCAATTACTGCATTTCCAGAGGAAGGAAAAAAACAAGCTGTCATTTCTTATTGTCTTTATTGATTTCAAACCAGAGGCAGCAGCCACCCTGTTTTCACCAGGGCTGCACACAAACGCTTCCCCAGTCCCTGGGAAGGAGCTGACAGCTTTCAGCACTTCAGCAAACACTGCTCTGAGATTCCTTAACAGAAGGAAGGAACCAGCAGCCAGATGAGAAGCATGTGAGGGAGCGCATCCATTAACACGTACAGGGAGATGTCTTGTTAATAGAAGACAGAAGGAGGGACAAAGCAGGCAGAGAAAGCAGCCAGCAGTTAGTCATTTTCTCACACAGATCATTTGGCTAGAAATGAGACACACATCAATCCAGCCTTCCTTTCTGCACTTTCAGAGCCAGTGAAAAACCACTACTGAAAAGCAAAAGTCCTCTCTTCGAAACTGCTCAGCACCCTGAGGAGCCCTCAGATCATGTAAACAGCAAGAAAATGTGATTTTTCCTGGTAGTGGTTGCATAGGACAAAGACCTTCCACATTCAAACCCACCTTTTTGATTCAAAATTGCTGCTGCTGTTTCAGGTATTGACTGGTGGAAAACCTGAGCTTCTCACCTCCAAACCAGAGCCTGGCGAGGGACAAAGGGGGGGCCCACCAAGAATCAGCTCTGCCAATAATAAAGCTCTTTTTCCAGCTCCTTCTGTGAGTATAAACACAAGAATAGATGGCAGAGCCTCTAAGACAGACTGAAGTTTGGGGTTTGGTTTGTTCCTTTGGGTTTTTTTTAAAAGGCTTTTTGTAGAGGAAAGAAGGAAGGAAGAGCAGAGAAAGAGACCGAGGGCTCAAGTGAACAGTGAATTGACACAAAACCTGATTCTTGTTCTCTATCACAACCCTCATGAGAAGAAACACCATTTGGGTATGTTTAGTTTGTGGAATACAACTTGAAGTCTCACCACAGCAGGAAAGATCAAAGATAATTGCTCAGCTTGCACTATTGCCATTAAGAAGGCAATGCAATAGCCAAAGTTACTCATGCAGCTTCTTGAAGGAACAGGAACATAAATAAACAAGCAGATTAGTAACATGCACTCAAATGCTCCCTTTAACTCAAATGAAGACATGTTTACTACCAAACTATTCATGTGCAAAATCTGCATTAAATTAAACCAGGTTTTAGAAGATTCTTTGCCCAAATCATCACCTCATGAGCAAGTTTCCTGCATTGCTTTGCTGGCAGAAAGGAATGACTGCAGTGTTGCTCTCTGCTCCAACCTGCTCTCCTAAAATGACATTTTGGCATACAACTGGTTTTAAATACTTGTGTTTAAGAAAGGCTCCAGATTATATAGTTGCTCTGAACAACATTTAATAGACACTTGACTTGTTGTTAACTACGTCCAAAGACTTGTCACTGAACTTAATTTTAATAGCACACATCAAAGCAAAAGGAGACCAAGAAATAGTTACCCCTTTCTTGATGAATTAATAAAGCTAAAAAAACCCAGTCCTTGAATTGCCATGGGAATATTAGTATTCAGGATGCCCTTTCAAGGAGATCTGTAGTTTTGCACCTGGATGTTTTCTTCTTTTGCATTTTACAAAGAATGAAGGGGGAGGGGGGGGGGAATCACAGTATGATTCATCATTATTTGCATGAAACTACAGCAAAATCGAGATATTAAAATCCATTTGTCACACTTCTATTTTTTTTAAATACTTTTCATAAGCCTATTTTCATAAGTCTTTTCATAATCTGTTTCTGCCCTGTGTTGGAGACAAGATATTGAGCTCAACAGGTATTTGATTTGACTTAATATAACTATTATTCTCTTAAGACACACCAAGATAGCAAATAAGAACAAATATGGAAAGGGCAAAGAGAAGCCAGAGAGGAGGAAACCAGTGACAGATAAAGGACCAGCTCAGCAGAAACACATTTTCCCTGTGAATAATGCTGGAAGTGGTAATAAGATACTGAAGCATAATTCAACTACTGGCTGAAGTTTAGCTACCACACTAAAATTTCACTCTATTTGCAAATTCCAGATAAATACACCACTGAAGGAAAAAATCACCTGCAGATAAAAAGACATACAATACTTTTAAATATGTGTATTATGTATCTCACATTAAGATATACACAGCTGCAGCTGTTTAAGAACAGATTTTTCTCTGCAAAAATAGAAGCCAGCTTTTTCTCTCTATAAAAATGTATTTCTAGTAACTTGAGAAGCCCTAATTAAATAAAAAACCCAAACAAAACACCAAAATATTTTAAGAATTTCTGAAAAAACTGTATCACAGAACTCCAGTTTACAGACTTCTTGGAAAAGTCCATCTGAATCTCTGGATACCTCAACAGAGGAAGAAAACTAGTTAGCCAGTTTTGTCACGATATACCCCCAGTTCTTCCACAGCTCTCAGAGAAACACCAGCTGGTTTTCAAACTTCTGCTGACCCACCCTTCAAACTCTCCTCCTTTGTCTGACATATTGGTAAAACAATACAACATTTTATGGATTCTTGAATTACCAGCACTTTAAAGTTAATATACAAGGGCAAAGCTCTATTGACTCTGCTTTTTTTTCCTCACTGCCTTCAAGAAAGAAACACCTCTACATGGTAGTGTTGTGGGCTCTGGTGACAACAGGGACTTTTATTATTGCAACTATAAGGTTTCTGAGAGCACAGTGTTTATACATCAGTGACTCTTGTTTGGTGAGGAAAAGCAGGCAGTTTTCACAGACTACAAGGATGCTCAGTACAATGAACAATTGCTTAGCACTTCATTTTCTACATAATAATCATTTTCTTACATGTAACTAAATATTTTAGGCAGTTTAGTAATTCATAAGCTTAGCTGTGGACATCTCTGTGGTTTTGGCATCAGTACACAGGCTGCCTGCAAAGTGTTGATACTCCCTGTCCTCAAACAGTTTCTAAGTGTCCTCATAATTGCCTGTCACCTGTAAAAGAGGTTCAGATCCAGCGCGGAATTAACATATGGTGAACAGATGGACTCGGAACAGACATTTGCCGAGAAAGTGCTCACACCAAAGACTTTCTGGCTTCAGTCTTTCAGGACCTTCAGAAAAGTCCTACTTGAAGCTCCAAGTCATACTAATCAGGGGAACATCGTTCCTCAATGACAACCTCGTGTTGCTGGAACTTTTCATGACCTGCTGCAAAGGAGAATCCTTGCAACTTTTCCTTTGTGACCGTGTTGGTTCCACAGGGCACCCACTCATCAACCAAGAAGAAGCTACATTGTATGAAACAAGACTGCAAGCACAAGGGTGCTGTTAATGATGAGTAAACAAAACCAAACCCAAACCAAACAATAAAAAGTTTAAAAGGAATAATGTGCCCACCCTCCCCCCATGGAAATTCTTGCAGATACTCCATTACTTACTGAGGAGGTAAGACAAGAGTTGTTGGCTGGGCTTTCGGCCTGCGCTTTGCAGAGACTCCCATCTGGTTGGCCGAACGTTTCAGGGACTGCTGATTCAGAAGGCCAGATGCCAGCCCAGCATGGTACTGCAGCTGGATGGGGAAAAACACATATATTAGAATACACACCACTGCAGCACTCTGTCTATGCCAGCCCTCTACTACCTGCACCACCTGATTACAGCCAGTCAGTCAATGCGAGGGACTTCAGATAGACTGCTTGGATGGAAGATGGTAGGAACAAAAGCACGTGGAAAAAGTCTGCTGTGAGATAGGCAGGAAGGAGGAAGTTATGCATTAGGGCAAGTAAGAGGATGAATCAAAGACTTCCTCTGAAGTCTAACTGAAAATTGGGCTTGCTTTTAAATGTTGAGACTGTTTCTCCTCTTAAGGGACCAAGCGTTCTTACTTTTAGGAAGATGATAAGAGGAAGGCAGAGGCAACCCTTTCACTGTATAAACCAGCTTTTTAGAAATAACACTCATCTTTCTCAAACATAAAAACACAAAACATTCTCAAAGAAGTTTCTACCACTGTAAATAAAAATCTTGCCTTTAAAATACTTGCTTGCACATCTCCATAGCATTGTAGAAAGATTCACATTCAGTAGCTTTCTCCTCTCAACTTTTCTTTTCCTTGCCAATAAAAGACAAATTTATGAAGGACACAACATGAATCTGCAGGATTTTGAGTGCCCTCCCACAGCTCTCAGATTTAAGAGCAGCTACAGGGCTGTGCCTGCCCCGGAACCAGCTCCAAGTGCAACAAGTTACAAGTTCCTCTCCAAACACTTTCAACTGCATTCTGACTTCCCTGTTTTTACAGCAGAAGATTTAGTGTCAGACATACACAATTTCCTTCATCATTCCAATGCCTTCAGCTATGTGTTCATTAAATTGCCTGAAGATTTGTCCTGAAAAAGGTGAACCATTTCACACGTTAACACCTCTAACCCCACGGTCTGAACTTAAAAAAGGGGTTATGGTCAGGGAATGACTTAAAAATGTTCAGAAAATAAAGTGGTCTTAGGCCAAGCCATTCTGCAGGGACTGACAGAAAAGGAGGGAAGCAGAGCCTGGAAATGATCCACTTGAAAATGGCTATGAAAACGAGGGAAGGGATCCCATGAGCCAATCTGACTCAAATACCAATGCTCAGCACACCCATAAGCATTTCCAACAGGCTCCTGATTTACTTGGCTGCTTTGCCACGTGATCTCAGCCGTGGCACAACACAAAGACACATGGAATTCCTAATGGGAAGAGAACCATGCTCTGCCAGGGAAGGGGGGGACTGGCCTGCCCAACCAGTGAATTCTGCTCAAATTTGGTTTTCTCCGACAGTTTTCTGAAATGAAAAAAAATCAATGAGAGCAACGGAGGGTCCACGTTTGAAAGGTGATGCTTCAGTGTCAGGGGCTCAGTTTTCAATCTTCACTACCTGAATTTGCAGGGAGTGCAATATGCAGGGAATTAAAGGCAAAGACACCTCGGACTCCAGGAATATGCTTTTCCCTTTTCTTCTTGCATCTTAGTCCAAGCAGCCCTCCCTCACCACTTTGTGCTGCTGACACCCTTCACTGATGTTCCCTGGGCAGAATGACACCAACAGGGATTTCAGGAAAATAACACCATTTGGACACTTGCTCACAGGTGGAGTTAATCACCAGTGTTAATCAGAGATGGATTTTAAAGGCAGCTTTTAAAAAACATTTCGTAACTTCCCAGTCTGACACTTGGTGGTCAGGCATTTAAAAAAACCCAAGAGGAATTAAAAAGAAATATATTCTTAAAAGCGATTCTGTCTTTCAAGGCTGATTCCCAGTGATCAAGCTATTTTTATTAATTATAAGTACTTCTTCATAATCTACCTTTGCTGCTAGGAATGCAGATCCAACTGTCAGAATCTATAAGGGCGATTAAATATTTACCGAACCATCTTTATAATGGGAGAAAAGGTCAAAGTTAATAAAACTGACAGGCAGCTTCTGTCCAACTTGATTTATGCATTATTAAAGTATCACATACTGCACTGCACAGGATGCACTCCTTTTTGGGGATGCAGGGTGTTAACGGATTGGGAAACTGTTTCTTCATCATTTGTTCTGAGGAGCAGAAACAAGACTGAAAATAGTGCCAAAGCAGGACCACAAGTATTAAAACTACAGCCAGGAGACTCATCGGTCTGATGGATAATACACGTGCCACTCAGCTCCTTTTTCCTCTTGCAAGATAAACACCTTTGTCTGCCAGCATTGGCCAGGAGAGAAAATCTCTGCTAAAAGTCTACCAGTCCCCCCCAAAGTTTTGCTTATTAATAAGAGAACATTTCTGAACACATTCCCTCCACCTTAGGGAATGCAGGTGAAATGTCCTGCCAGAGGATGCTGTGGGTGCTGAAAGGCTCCTGCAGGGGAGCTGAGATGAGCTCAGAGACACAAACACTGTGAGGGTTAACAAACAGCCACAGCTTTACCCATAAAATATGGTAAATACTCACTGAAATGAGTACTGGTGCAGCACAAACAGCACTGCAAATCCTTCCTTTATCAGCTGCAAAGGAATTCCCCATCATACAAGGCTTTATTACACAAGCATCCATGTCTTTCAGCTTTGGGGAATTCCAACTGGTTCATGTGTCTTTACTGCCTAATGAAATATTCCTCCACACAATTTCAATAAGATGGATCTTTTTTCCCCAATACGTGCAGATGAAACAGAAAATCTATTTCAGAAAACCAAGAAATCAAAGACAACGACAACAAAAATCAATTTACAACATTTAGCAGCCAGGATTTACCCCAGTGCCAACTTGCACAGTTTCATGATGAGTCTCATGATAGCTGATATTTTTCTTAAAAGTGCAGTTCCAACTAGATGTGTGAATTCTACATTTTAAAATCAAAAGTGACTCTAGTTCTCAAGGATGTAGGAGAAGTACTGAAAGTAACACTTCACTATATACAAGAGCTTTACAGGAAGGTAAATAAAAACAGAACTTGGATTACTTTTAAAATTTTCTTAGATTCATTATTTTTCTATGTTAATGGCCACATGGCCTATATTTTCTAGAAGGAAGTATTTTCACTAATGTTTTACAGGTGCCATAATTCACATTTTTGGTGTTCCTGAGTATATGAAAACTACATTCATATATTAACAGCTCTCAATCTTCTTCACTAAGTGAAATACATCACAACAGAGAGAGCACTTGGGAGTCACTTTCCTCCAGGCTGTAACTGTAAGGAGGGCAATTTCTTCAATCACAGATGTCTTTGGCTTTCACATGAACCATTTAAACAGAAAAGGTGTATTAGAGAATTACAGACTTGATTTAGCTCTGAAATCATTAAAACTTTCTAAAATTTTAATCACATAATGCCTTTTATTTATTCTACCCCAATGATTCTTCTTACCAGAAATAAAATTAAAACAACAAAAAGACACCCTTCATCCCCCCCAAAATCCCACTGTGTGCTGCAGATGATCCTTAAGGTTTGGATCAGACAGAAAACTGCTCTAAACCAAAGGGCTCCAACCAGAACCTGCAGAAAGGCCCCTTCATTCAACAGAAAGGCACCAACAGCAAAGGACAGGTTTGTATCTTGGCCTGCAGGATTACTCTGCAGTGTGAGTTATGAAACTACAAACATGGCCATTTATAACTTTAAAAATTAAAGCTCCATCATTAGAAGGACGCTGGGTCTGGAGGTCTTTGCTTTCCATAATTCATGGGCTGGAGATTTTGCATGTGCTGAGTGCTGACCAAACAAGTCAGTGCACTGCACTTACTGACAAGGCCATCCAGAGTTGCAAAATTGGTTGAATAAAGGTAAGAGTCAGGGAAAAACAAAAAACAAAACAAACAAACAAAAAACCCCAAACACACACACAAAAAAAAACCAAAAAACAAACAAACAAACAAAAACCCCAAACAAACAAAAAAAAACAAAAACAAAAGGAGAAAGAAAAACACATTCATGTGGAGCATTTACAACTGATCATGTTAGCTCACAGCTGCACACTGCATTTACATAGTGTCATTATTTAAAGCTTTTTAAGCACCAACATGTTTCCTTTAAAAAGTGAAATCAGAAGAATGATATTCTTTATAATCCCATTATCCTGGTATTCTTTCCATTCTTATGTCAATACTGACCACACACATAAACAAAAAAGCATTGTCTCAGATACAGGTAATATATAAAAAAAGGCCAATTTCCGTTCCTCCAAGAAACAGTTTTAGAGACACTGACAGACACCACCCATTGTGGCATTTTCGGAGTTCCTTGCAATCCTGGGGATGCACACTGGCCTCCTCTAAGATGCACAGGGCTCTGCCCCTCATCATTAAACTATTTCTCCCTTCCAGCTAACAAGGGATTTGTCCATTACGATAAAACTCTACTCGTTCTTTTGAAAAGAGCAACGAGCAAGACACTCCCACAGTTTCATCTCTGCAGACTAAAGCAGGCAAGAGAAAAATTACACCACCTTAATTGATATTTTTTAGCTTCTCTCAGATAATGAGGCTGGTTTGGAAATTCTCGTTCTCCCCACACAACATTTGATCATTTTAGGATAGCTGAATTGTTGACTTGACCAAAACAGCATCAATGAACCAAAAGAACTGTCTCCAATTTCTTTACTCATTGGTTTTCCTCTTGTGGGACTGGGTTGCAGGCTTTTCAAATACTAGGGAAGGTAGACATTTTGTCTTTATTCTAGTTCACAGTTTAATTAAGACACTTTTTTCTATTTTTAAAAAACATTTATGTTCCCAAACACTTTCCACCTTACAAGAATATTTAAGCAACAAATACCTATCCATGACAAGAACAAAGGCTTGCCCCCATTCCTCTTTTCTCTAAAAGCCCTGTACAAAAGTTACTGTACCTTTCCCTAAACACCCTGATCTGACTAAACTGGGCATGTAATGAGTTCACACTTCCCTTAAAATCCTCTCATGTGCCCCTGGCACCAAAATGCACAGAGCCATGGCCTCATCCTGGGCAATAAACCAGGATATGTAGCAGCCTGAAAACATCAGTGTGCACGGGCAATCTTGCTTGTCCCTTAAGTCTCCTCCTCCCTCCCTCAGCCTGGGAATTCAGAAGGAAGTTTAGATATTTTTATTTACATATATAATGACACAGCAGTGGGAAATTCATTGGTACATCTCTCTGTTTCTCTTAACTGTCTTTGCTACAGTTTTTATTCCATTGTCTTTGAATTCCTATTTTTGCTGAGAGTGCTGTTTTAATTACTGTCAGATTTCAGCCTTAAAGTGTGTTCTTCCCATACTTTCCTTTCGAAAACATTGAAGTTCTGCTGATGAATGTTCCCTCTCTCCAATACTGCTTGCAAGCCTTTGGCTTTTTACCATGCAGAGATAGCAAATCTGGCAGCACTTTGTGCAAGGGATTGGTCAAAACTTCAGCATCTGCATCCTTGCTGCCAATAAAGTGACCTGCACTGCTCAAAGTCTCTGCAAAAGCCACTACTCCTCCTCCAGGCCTTTTTTCCTTAAAGTATTCTGGAATCCATTTAATAGTTACAGCAGTGGCATATTTTTGAGTTTTGGATAATGTCAACACAAAGGGATGCTGCACAGCCAACAGACTCTGAGTTTTAAAGAGATCTAGTCTTTCAAGTGGATAAAAAGGCAGAGTAATCACAATCTGGGGTTACACACTACTTTAGTTACCTCTTTAGACAAATAACTGTTTTATACTTGAGATATTTAAAGCTCCAGGTGCTCTGAAGGGCTGGAACATACATATTTTCTGAAGAATAACTCAATGAACTGGCCTTTATTTCATTGTATAGAGCAGCTACAACCCAGCCACAGCAGCAACAAAAAAGCAAAGTAAAATCATTACATTGTGTGCTGCTTTATGCATTAACTCTGGACTCAACTATCTTATTTTAAACCCTCCAAAACAGCCATTTACAGCTTAGAACATAAACTTTGAGGAATTCACCTGAAACAGAACACATGACATAAGAAAACTGAGCAACATATGGCCAAACTTCCTTTTTTTTAAAAAAATAAACTCCCTACCCTCAGTGATTTTTGACTGTCTCTGCTTTTAGATGACCAAGCTGCAAGGCATGAAAAAGCCAACCTCTGAAAAATCAGGTTAAAGGATATTTCAAGTCAGACATCCAAAAAAATAAGCAGACATTTATAAAAGTCTTAGTCAAATTATCTCTTTAGATTTTAAAGAGTTAAGTTATGAATGTACTTAGGAATGAAAAAAGAATCTATCAGGTTTGATTGATAAAAGTGTAGCTTTTAACTAAGACTGAAAAAACAGAAGACTGGCAACATTTTTTTCCAGAATAATATGCTTCCTCTGCTTTTTTTCAGCACAGTGCACATAAATCAAAGAAATGTTAAAGAGGCCCATACATCACAAGCTGGCATTTCTAAACTATTTACAAAATCTGTAATAGTCAAGAGGATGGAAAACACACAAGTGTGACCAGCAAAGTTCCTGAAAGGGAAAAAAAAAGGCAGTTCTACCATCCCAGCAGGGCTAAGGTTGGGAACAACTCTTGACTGCAGACTTTAAAGTCACTAAACTCAAACAATCCTGATACTACAGGGTTACAAAGAGCAAACAGGGCAGTGTATCAGCCAGAACAGAGGGAAGGGGGATGCTTGTTCCACCATGAACACACAGTTCTGAAGGCACATGACGGGCACAGAATCATTAAGGTTGGAAAAGACCTCTGAGATCACTGAGCCCAACCTGTGACCCATCCCCACCCTGGCACCCAGCCCAGAGCACCGAGGGCCAAGCCCAGGCCTTCCCTGGACACCTCCAGGGTTGGGGACTCCACTCCCTCCCTGGGCAGCCCCTTCCAATGCTTGACCACCCCAACAGTGCAGAAATTCTGATGTCCAACCTGACCCTCCCTGGCAAATGCTCTAAGAATGTTTGAAGTACATACAATAGCAGGGCTGACCTTGCACTTGCAGACAGCCCCAAAAATATCAGTAACTCCAGTGCTGAGCTGGGTATCCATGAAATTTTCACATCTGAGCACACAACAGACTGAGACAGATTAGGTTTTCCTAAACAACTTTTACAAATGAGGATCTCATCTCCCCTCCTGAAACGAAAGGCATGGATTATGGAAAGTTTATCTGTCCATCTGCTGGAGATGTCACACTCTGACTAGAGAGTGCAAAAAGCACAGAGATGTTTTACAACCAAATCCAAAACTTACTGTAGTCTGAGCGAGTGGAAGAGCCATATGCTTTGCAAAAACACCTCTTTTGCTACACATTTTTTTTACCACAGCACAAAGAGTAACAGTTCGAAAGCTGCTGTAATCTTTATTTCTGAAAATAGATCACATATTCTTACTCTCATCTGCCACGCTCGGGTAAGTGAGCTGATCGGAAACCGGAAAAACAAGGAAATACTACTCCTTTTGGGCACGGAAAGCTGAAAAAGACACGCTGCACTGCAAGGAGGAAGCTGCAGTTACAGGGAGAGGGGCAGCCTGGAGAGCCTGGGACTGGGATGATGCACAACAGGAGGTCTGATGCAGTGTCACATGAAATGTTTTTACAGCTTCCTCTGTCAGCACTGAAGACTTTCAGTAGGAGTGTTTGAGATGAAGCCGGGGGACCTCAGAAATATCTTCAGGAGTAAAACAAATGGAATACACTTCATCCTATTTTCATGGGAGCTTGTAATGATATTATAATTAACTCAATTACACCACAAGATTAATAGCCTTTAAAACGCTCCCAGTCATTCATTACAGGCCTAATTAAAACTCTCCTTTGGTGCTGAGCCAGCAAGAAATATGAAACGACTCGCTAAGTAACCATATAGAAATATATAAGGTATTATCTTTATTGTGCTGTTTGTTTCCATGGCCACAATTCAGCGAGAGAAGTTTGGTTTGTCTTTTCTCATATCAAGAACAACAGGAAAAAAAGGACAAGATGCCACTTGAGAGGCTTCAACACCTGCAATAGCATATCAGCTCACCACAGCTAACCAGTTTATTTCTAGTTCTGCTGCAACAGTTAAGGGCTTCTACAATAGCAGATGCCTTTCCTCCCACACATCAATTAATTTGCAAATGCACTCAGGTTGTAGAAATAATGAAGTGCTGAATGCCTCTCTATTGACAAGTTTTGCTGTCAGGAGGTGGATGCTGTGGGCGAGGTGCTGAAATGCGCTGCTTCTGCGCGCACGCCGAAGGAAAGACACGCCACATGAAACCTGGCCGACAGCTAACAGGGCACATCAGTTATTTTATTTACTCCCCTCTCACTGGAACCAAAAGGAAGAAATCCTCTCCTGAAGCTTTTTAGTGTATTTATCCAGGTGTTTGTAACACACGTTTACAGGGAGATGGGAGGTTCGGTGAATCACTGGGTATTTGAGGAGAAAAGGAGTGTTTTCTCGAGTATTTTTATGGATGCGAAAAAAGTGACATTAAAATTAAGGTTACAAATGAAGAATTCCGTAACTAGGAAATGCTTCAGTACTGCCTATCCAATCTAAATCAGTCTGCCTGTGCTAAGGATTCAGACTTTTATTACGTGCTTCTTTCCAGACCTCAAATTACCAGTCTGCAGGATCACATGGATGAAGAGGCAGTTACTCAGCACCATTTTCATGCACAGAATGTTATTTGCAGGATCTCACACAATGCCCACACTTCTCCTTTCAGATGTCTTCTATCATATTTTCCTGCTTTATCTTGCTTCTTTACAAATACTGTTAAATTTACCTTCACAATTCTTATTCCACTCATGCTGGGTGTGGATCTGAGGAATCTCAGATTTTTAAGAACACTAAATGTTTTTACTACTTACTATATTTGTAGTAGAGTTTCTGTGGATAATAACTGCAGTCAGGTGCTTAGGAAGTCTCTGAAGCAGCCAGAAAAGGCTCTAAGCCAGGTCATGGCAAGGTTGGAACCTCTACCCCCATTTCTATCACTTGAAATAAAGGATTAGTTGGTAGCAGCTCACCCTGACTAATTGGAAGTAAAGCACATCCTGACAGCTACTCTCTGAAAACAAGTTAAAAATGGAGATTCTGAACTTCCAAATGAAGTTCCTAAACTCTGGAGGACAGCATGTTTTCATGGATACAGACCCTTCTTGGTTTCGAGTCCTCACATTAGAGGGCACAGAATTAATGCCTGGAAAGGACTGGATCCTTTCCACAAGCTTCCTAGGAAATATTAAGTCAATTGAAAAGAACTTTAGTGAACTTTTAGTCTTGTCTCTTACCTAATTCAAGTTACTTCTGTCTTTATAATCTAGCAAGCGTAGCTAGAAAAAACAGAATATACACATACTCACTTTCAAGTCTTCCAAGGAAAGCAAGTCCCATATGATTCCTCTCCAACTCTTCCAGTGCTTCATTACCACGAGTGTTTAAACCATCCACCTCAACAGTAGCCCCAATTTGTTAAACTTCTACTTGCAATTACTGATTTTTCTTCCCTTTGTTTGCTGTAATGAAAAACCCTCTCACCCACTTTCCCCACTTCAATAAAGATGTTGGACAAAGTGAGCCACCCGTTACCTTTTCTTTTCTGAGCTAAATAAATTGAACTTGTTTGATTATACAGAAGGAGCACAGGAACCTAAATGCTTCTGCTAAGTTCTCATGCCTCTCAATTAGAAAACCCCAAATTACTGGGCACCTCAATGGTAACTAAGTGGTTTTGCAGTTAAAATGACGCTTAAAACCATTTTCAAGTGTTAATAACTGAAAATGTTATTAGTAGGGGTACTAACAGGTAAAGAAATCTGCTGTAAAAAATAGATGATTTTCTGCTTTTTAAAATATGCAATTTTCAGGCTGACCTTGTCCCTTTTAAATTTTTATAGCATCTTCAGTTCCAATTTGAGATTTTCACATGGGGTAGGCAAACCCTCTTATGTTCTGTATTAAATGCAAGACACCTCCCTGGCATGATCTGCAATATTAATAATATAACAGTACCAATTTCAGGAGCAGCACTGTAGCACCAACACATGCCTACCTACACGAATCAAAATTTAACCATGTCTGGCACAGAAATCTTTAATGTATCATGAGAAAAAAAAAGCGGTTCTAGGACAACTCAAACACAATTTGAGATTTCCTCTTCTGCCATTCAAACACACGACCTTGTCACGTTTCACAAGGTAACACCAACGTAGCTGATGCAAGAAAACATATGCTTCTCTTTGCTGGGCTCAAAATAGGAACAGAGGGGAAGGTGAATGATACCCAGGGTCACAGCCAGGCTTCTGAAGACCAGACTTGCAGCTGTCACTGTATTCAGCATAAAACGTCCCCACCCACACAAGCCCTGTCATTGACTGCCACAACACAATTGGGAAAGTACTTTTTGGAAATGATAAACATTACAGATTCATTATTTAGCCAGGAATTTGCACTGGTGTTGTCAGAGAGTTTTGAGAGTTTGAGATTGAGCCATTTTTACATTGCTGTGGGACACAGTGAAAGCCATAGGAAAACAAATTATTATTTTTTTATGCATTTCAAAGGAGACTGACACAGATTTGACTCTCCATGCACTGGCTGTCTTGCAGGCAGTCTCCAACAAACAAATTACCACTTAAATGTTTACCATCCAACTCACAGACATCTCATCCTATCAACTGCTTCCCATAAAATCCCAATGCATCCCACATACATGGTCTGCCACCCTCCACAACTTGCCAGGTCTGAATAGCCATAAAATGCTCTACCCTTTATTCTCACTTATTCTTCTCTTCCTCACCTCAAAAACCAAAGCAACTCCTCCTATTCCAACAGCTGTGAGCTGGCCAGAAGCAAACTCCCTCTGGAGCTGAGCATACCTTGGTGCCCATCCTGCAGTACCATGAGTGCAGAACATTAGAGAACTACTGCAAGGTGAATGGTAAATAGAGAATGTAAAAACAAATTATAAAGAAAAAAAAACGAAACTCATCTTGTGTATTTTTGGTCTTGAATATGGACAAGGAAATTGTATTTAAAAAACCAACACCATTGTTATGTTACAGCTGGAATTTTACATTACAAATACAACTTTGAAACAGACCCAGGCTGATCAATGCTAAGTTTTGCAAAAGTATCCTTAACTCTTCAGCAGTGCACGTACTGACAGACCCAAAAAGGCTCTTTCTGTATGAGCTCATCCCGCCAGCAGGATGACAAACTGGTGTGCATTTAAGGAAACTGGGGCGGTGGTGGAGCAAAATACTGCTTTATGCAAGCCATGATTTTTCAGCTTGTTTCTATCACTTCTCCAGCTACAAAATCTTTTGTAAATGAGGACACTGCCTACCTCCCAAAGTTCATTTTATCAAGCCAGTAATTCAGCAGCGTGAACGACTGACAATTCAGTGAACTATAGTTTTTGCCTGAGGCGTTAACAAAAAAACTAAAAGAGCAAGGAAAACTTCGAAATGGTGCTGGAGAGCTGAGCCTTTGGTGCTGGCACCCTGAACAAGCAGGAACAATCGAAAGCTCCGGAGCAGTTAGTAATTTATAGTGCCGAGCCTAATGCCTGGGCAGTAAGGGAAACAGATGGCTCTGCAATATGGAGATGGCTCCCTGAAAAGCCATCGGCACGGGGGTGCTGCAGCAGCACAGTGGCAATGGGCTGCCTGCTTGTAACAGTCACAGCAAAGCGAAATGCATTATTTCAGAGGGTAAAACAAAAGAAAAGTAAACAAAAAAAGAGTAGGACAAAATCGAAGTTCTCAAACAGCTGGTCTATATTCCATGAAAAAGTGTGGGCTCGTTTAGAGTTTTTCCAACAGTCCTGCACAGTTCTGTGCAAACAGACGAGTTGAATCCAGCGGGCAGGAGCAGCATTCCTCTTCCTGTGCCGGCCCCCTCCCAGGAACTCTGCATCACACCAAACGTCTCTGAACGTCAGCTATTTAGTTCTACTTTTAGCTCTGCTTTAAATAAAAGTGTGTGGAGTGAAGGCTGCATAATGAGGGCTCAAAACCATGGAGATGGCACAGACTGCGCTGGGCAGCGCTACCAAGCTGGGGGGCTTTAGTTTTTGTTTTCCTTTCTGGTAGAATTATTTCATTTGTGGAACAAACCCAGAATTTGCCAGGGGAAGTTCCCAAGTACATGCTGGAGCAGAGAAGCAGCTTGCTCTGAATGGAAGCCCTGTTTCAGCCCCAAGGACATGCCCAGAGGCAATGGCAGTGCACACATGAAGAGCAGGCGAAGGACTTCTTGACAAACACATAAAGACCTCAAAATAACTTCCTATAAGTACTACAGTTCAAGGCCATCCTGACTAAGCAATATACCAAGTCATGCAAGGAGGATAATCCAAAAATCTAACCTGAAACTTTTCAGAAAGGCCAAATAATTTTAAACTCTCTGACTTCTCAAAATAAATATATACTCACTATGGAATCAGAGCACAGGTGAAAACCTCAGTTTAAAGCCAAGGATAAGATTCTTCTTCCTCTGCAAGCTTCCTGTGATAAACCAGGTTGTTTAAAGGGCAAGCTGGAGTTAGCAAAGGAAATATTATCTTGCCCTGCACACATGACAGGTGATGCTACTGAGCTATACATTATACTGACATATTCCTGTTTTACCTGTAAGATTATTTTAATAAAAAAAAACCCATTAGAACAAGTGTTTTACTGTAGAATATGTCCATTATTTTTCTTACATCAAAACTCACTGACACAATTGCTGATGCTTGTATAAGGCAGTGGAAACCAAAACCATCAGCACACAGTTTCACAATGTGGTTCAGAGCCAGGGAACTTTCAGCAAAGCATCACACCACCCCAGCATGCCTCTGTCAAGTATCTTCCACATCCAAAACTTCCACAGTTCAGGAATTTGAGTAGAACAATCTCCAGGTATTGTTTACTCGATGGCATTATCTATCAGTGTCTTCTTAAATCTAAATGTTTCCTTAAGAGGCTGCAACAACTTCTGGAATGCAAATTTCAACAGAGACCCCACTGCAGGTGAGAAAAGTGTGATTTGTAGTGAGTAAATACACCAATATATACAGGTGGTTACAGATTACAACTGGGGGCAACTAGAATTGACAAAAAAACCCTACAATAAATTGGTCTGAAGAAGTTCCAAAGTGCAGGGACAGGGCACTGTCTGAACAGTGATGGAGGTGGAAGCTCTATATTGTTCTTTAAATAATCAAGTAAGAAATCACCGCAAGTTCTTTTTAAGGAAGACACATTCCTCTTTTTCCAGACTTAGGCCTGAGATATTGTATAACAAGAATTAGAACAGAACCTGCATGTACAGTCCCAGCACCCTCCTGCCAGGACTGCTGCTCCTGGCGTTCCTCTTCAAGAAAGCAAACTATTAAGATTGATTAATACCTACTTTGTTTAAGTACTCTTGATAATAAAGGGATTTTTCTTCCCCTTTTCTAATGGTTATTCTACACTGGCAGCTGATGGATCCTATATTTAACTGTTTTAATTCCAAACAGCAGTCTGCTGCATCAATTACCAAACTGAAGAACGAAGGAATATAAAGCCCTGAGCTCTGAAGGGAAAATGAGGGGGAAAGGCACACAGTTTGTATGACACTAACAATCCTACTGACAGGTTTCTCTGACTCTGCAAACTTCCTTTCACTCAGAAGCATTCTTTTATAACCTGACAATTCCCTGTAGCCTAGAAACTTCATGAACATGTCATGTATTCTTGTTTTCAACCTCTTTGAAGCCCCTGCAAGAATCTTTCTAACCTACTGATCAGGATGACACACAACCACAGACAGGAGATGAATAACTGCGTTTGCAGTACCCTGCTCGAGCTACTTCTGCCCTTTACAAGATTTATTGTTTCCCTAAGTACCCTTTTAATGAAGACAAACAAACATCAACAGGGGTAAAAAGTAAATAAATAGATTTAAGCAACTTGCAAGAAGAGAAAAACCAAATCATTCAGTCAAGACACTGTTTGACTTCCTCAGCCACTGGGAAAAACCTGAAGGTTTGATCATACAAGTCTCTGAAAACTTTTCCCAGCCCATTATTTATTTAAAAAAAATTCTGTCCGTATTTACCATAAGAGTAGTGAACAGGAGACATTAGTTTTCCAGACTTCACATAGTGGCTGACAAAGCAAAACAGACTGAATTTAGGCAGCCATCAGAGCAAGAATCTCTGAAAAAGGCCACCTTAAATAAATGCACAATAAATGTCTCCTCAGCCCACTGAAGCAGAGCCTTCAGCCACTGCTCTGTGTCCGTGTCTACTTTAAAAGCAGGTCATGGATGCTTAAAGAAAAGCCACAGACCCCGATTGCCATCCGTCGGGGAATTACTACATTGTGCAAGTTAGCACATATGAAAATGCACTAAGGACAGTACTCTCTGAGTTAATTTAGACTCAGGGAGATCTACTACAAATAACCCTTGTAAAACAGTTAACATGCCCTACAACAGATTTTTTGGGGTAAAGTGACTCGAAAGAGAATAATCTCCCTATGTACTGCTAACAGAACAGCCCCTTACCAAAGCCTGACTGCCAGCAAATATGCATTTACTAGCCACAAAAAAAATCATAGTTACTTTGAAATTTGTCTAAAGATTAGCTGAAAGCATTTGAAATGCTGTACTCTCTGATTCAGGAACAGTTCCCATGTCATTAAGCCTAATCCATTTTAAACACCTTTTCTCCTGTTACTCTATGGAAGATCCACACAGACAAGTTTATCAGCACAGGAAAAAAAGCAAAATTTCATAAACAAAGCCCTAACAAATGAATACAATAATAACATGGTTCATGAGGGAACAAACTTGAAGAATAATGTGTTTTGGTTTCCCCCCCTCCCCCATCAACCCCTTTTTCCAATTCAAGATGCTTTTACTTTGCAGGGAAAATTGACTATCTGAGCAGGTCAATGTTCTACATCCCTGCTGCTTCTGATTCCTGCAACTTGCTGTGGCAAAGCACTTGTTTCTGCTTAACAAGAAACTTCTTCACCTCTGTATGCAAATACTGTCGCCTCTTACATGGAACTACAACTTTCAAACACCACGTTTACAAACAGATTATTCCAAAGCTGCCTGGTCTCTATGGACAGCTGTGTAATGCCAAGACAGAGCATTAAACATGACTAATGAGAAATTCTTTTGAAGGTCTGGCCCACGAAGGGGGTTATGCTGACTCTCTCTTCCACTTGTGCTCACTTTGAATGGACCAAATCGTCCCTTGGATGCATCAACTCAAGCAACTGAGTGGACCATCTAACAAGAGAGCCAGGCTGCAGCTTTTCCCTGGAAGAGAGATTTGTTCCTTCCACATCTGTAGGGTGAAATGGGCAACTCCTCTCTGCTTCAGCCCTGCCACAGGGAAAGCACTGGCTTGGAGGAAATAACAACTAACCAGCTCCCTCATCGACAGGAGAAAGCGAGCACATTGACTTGTGCCCTTTATGTATTGATGCTCTGGCTGAGTAAATTAAGATGTACAGGAGAAAAGCAAAGAGCACCAGAAGCGGGTACACGCCCCAGAAAAGCACAGTAGCAATTTTATATCTTCTTCAATCTTCCTGAAATGTGATTACAGTTGACCTTTAAATCTAGTAGATCAACCAATCAATTCTGCTGGAACAACCCTGTAGATGTGATCTAAGAGAATGCCCATACTTAAAAACCTTCCCATGGCTGCCTGGCATAGTCATTTTATTTTGCTGTAAAAGTTACCAAGGTTTGTCTGAATTGATTTTACTTGCAAGAAAAACACACCATCAAAACTGCAGCATCAGCAGACACTAAAGGTCTTAGATTCTTGCAGGATGAATGCAATATCAATAGTTATTAGGATGTATTCATACAAGGTACACAAGAGGAATGGAAAGAAGATGGTAGTAATCTCACTTAATCCTAATGCAGCCCCAAGTCAGGTTCTTTAGACTGTGGGAAAAAAATAAACACAAGGAAAACTATAAACACTCCAAAGTATTTGCCAGGCAAAACATTGAATTTGGAATGGAAAATATATTTAACTACTCTTTAAGATGTTTGCTGTTTGTCAGCTGATAAATTGTGCTGAACAAATAACCCAAAAGAGACTTCTGAAGGGTATTTGTCCATAGTGGGCTCAGGAGGGAGGATCACCAATCACCAGTGATCCTACCTGTATCCAACATCTCTCAGGTATCTCAGAGCTCTCATTCTGTAGCACAACCCTGATTTTATGGTTATTATGTATTTTAGAGATGGAAAACAAAGACACACAACAAAGTGACTTATGAAACCTCATCCAGCAAGCTAAGGGCAGAGAAAGAGTCCGTCCAGTCCCATTTCAAACTTTGCAACACTGCCTGAAACCTTCATCCTCCCCATAAGAAGCATTTTGAGAAGCCCACATCATACACTTGTGCTCACAGATCATCTGGATAGCAAGTTCTTTTAAGCAGAAAGTCATTACTTCACTCTATATTACATGCCAGGGTGTCCAAAAGAACCAGAAAATTGGAGAGGAAAGGTTAGATCTCATTTTAAGCCCTCTTGTGCTTGATACGGATTTGATCAGCTCTGTGATCTATGAAATTTCTACAAACAGCTTTGGAAAAGGCACCAAGGCAGTGCAGCCAACTCAAAAAAAGATGTCAGTGAGCAAACTGAAAACGCTACACTGAAAATTCTGAAAATACCAAATTTGACTCCAGAGTAAAACCGAACCATACGGCAAACCAGGGAACTTGTTAGGTCTGAGTGCAGAGACAACTGCAGAGAAGACTCGAAATAGAACCCAACTGAAAGCAGATGGGTAGGGCAGGGAACATTAGAATCAAAATCTAACTAATGGTAAAACACACAGGGGATGTTTTTTCTCCAAAGAGAAACACATATCCACCCTCGCTGAGGGATAACCTCAGGGAGAGGAGGAGCCATTATCCTTTTAACTGCAACTTATTTGATACAAAAGTGACATTTTCTGTGAATGAAGAATTTTCTTTCCATAAAGAAAAGCCAACATCTGAGATGAGGTAGAGCCCAGTAACACTGCAGTAGTTGAGAATGTCATGATTTCCATCAAAAAACTGTTTTGCAGAGATCAGGAACAGCTGTTTCAAACCGAATTAGACTAAAACTGGAAACAAGCTGTCAAAACCCAGAGAAATATATTTTATACATAAAAGAATGTATTTGATTCAGCTGTTTTATCATGGTGGTCAGCCAAAAGAGAGAAATAAAGTAACATTCTGAGATCCAGACGTTGTCACAAAGACTCTCTCATTTTAACACTCTTTATGTAGATTTATTCCTTTGAGCATTTGGAATAGGAAAAATGTCAAACAGCTCATATCACAGATTCTCGAATATTTTCAAACCATGGGCAGCTTAAAACAGTTTAAAGATACCTGAGGACTCTTTCTGCTCCAGTCCACATTCTCTGCATCTTCTGTAGCACTAACAGGCCAGTGCAGTAAGGAAAATACACTCAATTGCTGTTGACATGGAAAGATTAAAATAATTCACTTTAACCCACCGCTTGTGGGTAACAGCACATGCATCCAGCTCCTTTTGTGCATGCTTGCAGATCCTGGCAGGCTCTTAGTGGGTATTTTCAATATTGATTTCCACAGGAATTGCACTTTTATATAATGAGAAGTAAATACATGTATTTTAGAATACACTGTAAAATGTCACATCTAGATACAATTCCTTTGTGTCTAATGGCCCATGCAGTACACAAAGCAACTCTAATGCTCTGCCACTGCCACTTACAGAAGCTTAGAAAATCCAGATACAACCACCAAATGAATCAAGACTGGTGTTGATTTAGAATAGAACTATTTGTTTCAAGGCACAGCTCTGAACATCAAAGACCTCTGTGATTTCATTACATGTAAGATGTAGCCATTACACCCTACTTTCCAACCAAGGCTGAAGTTATCTTGAAAATATCCTCAGCATTTCAACATGGTCATTACTTCTCATAATGATGATACATATTAATTCAACCTAATAAGGATATGAGTTACTACTGTCAGCTTGTCAGTATATGGGCTTTTGAAGACAAGATATTTGGGAACAAGGCAAGTCATGGGCTTATAAAAAAATATACACTCCAAGGAAAGTATTTTTAACTCACTAAAACGCCAAGTGTTCAACTGCAGCCGTGGGCCATTTCACCTTTCAGATTACTCACCCAGTCTAGTTTTAGGCATTTAACTCGAGAACTTGAGTTCTCAGTGCAGTCAGTGCAGCTCCAAAGCAGGACTGAATGCTCCCACTAAGCCAAGAGCCTTACAAAAGAGCCCAACAAGGTAATGCTGCTCAGGATATGGAAACTTTTGATCTTTCTGTGTAAAGATCAAAACTGAGAGGGTAGCACCTGGTAGAATCAATCAGCTTTCATTACATCTGCTTTTATTAATTCAGAGGACATCTTTTACTAGGTATACTGTAACTGAACAAATGTCAGTATCCAAAAGATTTTATCCGTGGTTTTTGTTTCTTCTCCCAGTGGCAGCATTACATTCAGGCATTTAAAATTAGATTAAATGAAAAGTTATACGTGTTTGGGCTAATCTTGTATCAGCACAGGAAGTGATAACATGCACTGGTAAGTCGTCCTTATTTCCAGAACTTCACGATTTTACAACTCTAGTAGATTTAAATGCTAGCTCACACCAAGAGACAAACCAACAGCAAATGGAGTTAGGAGTGAGGTAGCTCTGAGTACAATGTTCATATTCTGATCTCTTCTCTACTTTACCGTTATCCCCCAAACCTGCCCAACTGTGGCACTATTCAAGAGTCCAGGAGAGCCAAGACACGTTTCTGAAAGTGCTCAAGAAGCCTGACAGACAGACAGAGTTACACAGGCTCCAATCTTT
Source organism: Scytalopus superciliaris (assembly GCA_013400415.1). Taxonomy (NCBI): domain Eukaryota; kingdom Metazoa; phylum Chordata; class Aves; order Passeriformes; family Rhinocryptidae; genus Scytalopus; species Scytalopus superciliaris. The sequence goes on along the minus strand of VXBX01003748.1, from coordinate 206,986 downwards.
AGTCCTGTAAGGGTCCTGATATCCTGGTCTGTAATTTCTTATTCACATTCTTCAACTGTCACAGCATCAGAGCCACAAAACACCACCATTCCCCCAGGGCAGGATTATTCTTCCCTCCCAGAAAAATAAAAGTCAGTTTTCACTGACCCCCACAAGGCAAGAGATTTCAAGGCTCACGACAGACCCTCTGGGTTACACACCTTCAACATCAGAAGCTCAGCATTAACTACTGCTGAGTATAAACTGCTCCCACATTTTTGCCAAATGTACATTTCCAGAAAGCAGCAACCAAACCAATAGTCAGAACTGCACTTTGGAATACACAGAGCCCATTACACACACTATTCCAAATTTTACTAGCTTTTAGGCTATCTCCCATGTTTTGTATCCCAATTACCAACAGCATCTGATTAAGATACAATGGGGCAGAACTGAGTATTGCTTATATGCAATGCAAACAAATCACTATGAACTGTCTGAGGGGGCAACTTCAGTAACTTCAAAAGAGAACTCCAAAGAAGAACAGAGATGAGCACACCCCTGCATTTAAAAAAACCCAAATAACATTCACACAAAAAGACCTGAAAACAACAAGAGTAGAGAGCAACAGGGTGACATCATTAAATTTTCCATTTTGTTTGATTTCCTCTGGAAGCTACAAAAAAATCTTTTCCATATGAAGAATATCAGTGTGATGCTTATCACCTGCATCAGTTATTTTATATTAGTGTTCATATTCCTTGGATGCCCTTCACATGAAGGTCACTGAATGCTTTACAAACATCTTTAATTTGCCTCAAAGAAAGCAAGACAGAACTCTGAGGCTCTGAAAACATCCTTTGTGCTTTCATGGTGGCCACCATCCATGAGATGGCCAGGCTTTCATCACCACCACCAGAGTCAGGCTGAGGCACTGAGAGCTGGGGGAGCAGCAAACTGGGAATTCAAAGGAATGCTGGGTCTGAGGGTTTCTCACAACTCTCTCACTCTGCAGTCCTACATATTCATCAGTTAATCCCCAGCCAACATGGATTTCCAGTTGTACTTTGTTGTGTTCCTCAGTTTCTGAAAGTAAAGCCTTTCCTACTGATCTAATGGCTGCACCATGAGTTACTCACCTCCCCACCACATTTCTGTGCCTGTGCATGGCTCAGCTTGATTCAAACTCCATTAATACAAAGCAATGCAGTTTTAACCAATTTGCCTTGATGATCACATTATACAGTGATCACTGACACACAAATTACATAATTGAGTCATCCAGCATGAACTGTATGAGGAGTTCTTGCAGAGGGGAAAAAAAGAGTTTGGGGGGGAAGAAACCAGGAATGGGCAGAAGTGTTTTGGTTAAAACAGAGCCACATCAATCACTTCCATCCTGAAACAGGCTAACAGCGAGGACATTAATACCTATCAAAGAAGCAGGGCAAAAAAAGCCACTCATTAGCAAATAAAGGTTTTGCAAAGCATTAAGTAATTCCCACTAGCTGACAAGGGGGCTGTGATTTATAATAGTATGTATTGATAGATCACTTCCCATAATTAGGAAAAGTGAGACTGGTACTGCTTACAGCATTATTTTGACCAGAGCCTTGAAAAATACTGTTGAATAACAACAAACACGAGGCACAACAATAGAAAATCACCATATCATGCTCTCAGGCTGCTTCAGATTTAAAACAAAGTATTCTAACAAAATTCAGTAAGAACAGCAAAGTCTGTTTGGACACACAGAACCTTACTTCACAATTACATCCTGGTGTGAATTATTACTGTAACTCTGGGGAGATCACAGATATAAAACATTCAAACTCTTCTATTCCTGAAGGAACAAACTAACTTCAGATTACTAAAATATGTCAAAGAAATTCCAGTCATCTCTCTACTGACACAAGGCAGAATATGTGGCAAATTCCCACCTGCCATAGCATCTTTCTGTAGTGCAAAGAAAAAAAAGGACACTGGTCATTTTAATTTCCTTTCATTCAGATTGTTGGGTGGCAAAAACACTTTCATAGTTAGACATGGTAACAATAAAATAGTTGTGATAGCCCTGGATTGGACTCCTGTTCAAAACCAACAGAGGAATCAAAGGCAAAGAAACACAAGAGCCCAAGAATTGAAGACTCCAGGGATTCACAGCTGAGAAGATGAATCCTCCAAAAAGAAGATGAACATAACTAATGTTATCCATCCCTAATGCTCCTCAGAAAAATTTCACATCTCACCTTTTTCCTTCTCCAGTAGAGTAAATGTAGACTATTGAAATTCCTGTCTCCCTCCCCATAACATTTTGGTACAAACACTTTCTTCCTCAACACTGTAACATCAGGGATAATTTGCACACCACCTGAATTTGCCATGCCTCCCACTGCTGGCCACTAAAATCAACCCTGCAATAACAAGAGCCAGTATTCTCCAGGCACACAACTGAGCAGTAATTAATAACTGCAGCAGTTGGAAGCACAGAGGTAACCACCTGTTTCCTAGTCATGTTTAAAAAAAAAAAAAAAAAAAAAGACAAAAAAGAACATTAATGTAATTCTGAACAGCAAGGGCATTTCACCAAAACATTTGCCTAAAGTCACACAGAATTAAAAGCCCATAAAGGGCACTTTTCCAGACTGCCAGGCAAACAACATTAGTCACTGGCTATATAATACTTGGCATCTACAAGGAATTTCTGTCCAAAGAACCCAATGCACTTGAGACATATTCAGACTAGAAGAAGTAGGTTAAGTATTATTATCCTATTTTATCGGTAAGAAAAACAAGGCACAGAAAAAGAATCATGCATTCTGTTCAAGGTTACAACAACAATTAATGAGAAAAGCAGGAATAGAATCCAAGTGGCCCAGCTCCTACTTTGTGCCCAGTGTACAAGAAAACACCCGCTCACGTATCATTCATTTCTCCAGTGACAGGACTGAAAACTCCCATGGCTTACCCACACAGGGAAGGAGTCCACAGCTGGTGATCCCTACCAGCCTTTCTGGTGCAGCCCCCTGTAGGAAGCACCAATTCTGCTCTTACAAAGCAGACTAAAACGTGCTCTTCAGAGGAATCTTTGTAGGGACTTGTCACTTCAATTCAAACCTTATTTCACTTCTCCATTTGTTCCCTTCTGTGAGCAAACCAAGGGATTTCAGTCAAATCCTTACCTGAAGTAACTCCTTTAGAGCTTGCTGAGATTACCAGTTGCACCACTAACCTTCCCACTCCAACCCCAGCAGGCACAGGTGATCCTCAAAGCCACCTCCAGGAGCACTGGACAAACAGAGGATCCCGTTGCCATGGCCCAGTTCTCCTCAATGCCACACATCTGTCACTGAGATTACAGTTCACATGGGAAAAATAATTCTTTCCCAGCCTGGGTGGATGAAATCTCAGCAGAACAAGCTGGATCTCCACGCAACAGGATGTCACAAAATTGTAACATCACATTTCTGGAGAAAAAAGTCCTGGAAAGGACAAACTCTTGGCCATCTGCCTGAAATACCGAAGAATTGCCAACAGGGTAATTCAGTTACACTGTCCGTGCTACTGTAAAACTACATTAAATTCAAAATGTTTGGGCACATCCAAAATTTAAAATTAATGTTCCTTGGAACAAACACTTCATTTTACAATCAAGATGAAGTAATTTTTTTTCCTGTTCAACAGTGTTTCTCTACTATCATGGTTAACATTTAATGTCATTTATTGTCATTAAACTCAATATTTGTGTCTAATCAATACTAAGCTACCAAGGGCAGTCGTAACAAGTCTGGACTTTCTCTACATGCTCTATTGATTTCTCTTTTTTTGAGCCCTACAACAAACACAATTTATACAAATAATTTATCAGGGAATACATCAAAATAATTTAATAAACAAAACCTATATATACCTTTTCTCTTCAGTCATGTGACAGAAAATCATTTTAACTCATTAATGATAATCTTAACAGTTCGATTTTGAATTTATGTAAAAACAAGAGGAAGCTATGAAGCAACAAATTTCAATCCAAATATTTTTAGTCTATTTCCACATGCAGATCAACAGTAATTTTTTTTTTCTCATTCTGACTTTGCCAGCATATTACTTTCAAATAAATTCATGACAACTCCTGTCTAGCTCAGTTCACTTGGAAAATTTATAATGGATGGATCCTGTAAAGTTCATGCAAGTTACCAAAATCATCTTTTTACAGATGAGTAAATTAAATAACTAGTAGAAGTAGAAGCAGTAGGAAACAGGCTTCCCAAACACAGTTACCTTGTTTTGTAAGTACCATCTCAAGAAGATAAAACAAGATCACCACCACTCTCATGTGTCTGCACACAAGAGGTATTGGAATCAGAGTAAAGCACATGGAAAAATGCAACTCAGGAAACACTGTGGAATACAACACTGCACTTCAGTGAAGTTAAATATCAAGGCAAAAGATTAAAATAACATCACCTGTTGAAGACCACAAAAGCTCTAAAGCTTTCACACTTCTACTGCTGTTAATAATAGTATTTGAAGGTCTGAAAACAAATCCTTTACTGCAAAGGGGGGGGGGGGGGGGGGGGG
>VXBX01003748.1:163036-201166 GCA_013400415.1 Scytalopus superciliaris | reverse complement strand
GGGGGGGGGAGGAAAGACAACTTTACAGAAGACCATTTTCACTTGGGCAAATGAGCTCTGCTAATGCTGCTCTCAACTCAGCAACGACCAAGTTTGCTGCTTTCCAGCAAACAGTGTTTCTGCAGTCTGGAAGAAAAGAGTAATTTCTAGAGCACTAGTTTGGGAATGGATCCATTCTGCACACACCCTTCAAATACATAAATAAAAGCAAAGAAGCAAAAAGCCTCTACAGTCATTAAAGCTCAAATGCTGGGCATGAACTGCTTGACAGCAGCCCATCAGGAGAGGGGAAACCTGCCCACAAAAGCATTTGACCTGCTCGGTGGACAGACAGGACACTCCTGGCTGTTCCACTGAAGGCAATGGAAACACCTGACCAGTCACTGCCTCGGGCACCCGCAGGGCAAGGGCACGAAACACTTGGCCAAGGGCAGAGGGGATGCAAGCACAGGCTGCAGGCAACAAATAACCTCACTGAAGCTGCAGATGGAAAACAAAAGCTTAAAGCACTCAAAAGAATGAGTTCACACTCCTGGATTCCAAAAACCTGCTGACCACCAGCATTCCTGTACCTGGACCAAGCAACCATGCTATCACAAGCTTCATTAAGCATTTTCTATATGGAGAAGTACATAATATATAGTAATATAATATATAATAATATAATGTATACATAATACTTTTGCCCCACAAAACCTCTTTGTCACCAAGTACTGCGAATAAATAATAAGAAATGCAGCTGCTTAGTAAATGATGCTTTTATTCATGAGCTGATGGTCTCATCTCCTGCAGAAAACAAGCAGCACTGGGGGCAAGGAAGGCCAGTTAAAAGGCACTTGTCACAAAAGTGTCCTGAAGAGCAAAAGAACAGAGTTCTCCCAGGGTCTGAGGTCACATCTCTTTAAAAAACAAAAAAAACCCACATCAAATCTTAATCAGTATTTCAGTCCAGTAAGTGACTTTTAAAAAATCCTCTAATCTAAACTTAGAGCTGCTACCTTTTCCCTGTGGTGGTTTCCCTTGAATTCCAAGTTAGGGTAACAAGCAGGCAATGAGGGATAAAGCAGCAGCATTGCAGATCCAGTGCTGACTGTTCCAGGCAGTATCAGGCCACACACACACATCAAATAAAACTGTTTCCACTGCTTCTACTCCATCTGACTGCTACTGTCAGCTCACATTTCACCTGCTCAGACACAACAGTGTATTACCAAGGAAAAAAAAAAAGAACAGGCAATGTGTAAGTAACTCCTAAAACCAGAATTCAAGTACAATGACTAAACAGAGACAATCCATGAGAAAAAACCCCACTGCTATCTACAAACTCCTTCTATCTTACCCACAATACTCTCTCTGCATTACCCTTGCAGAATGATAGCTCATTTTTATCTTATCTAATATTATATCTTCAGTATTACATTAGAGAGCACATATGGATCCTTCTGGGAAACAGCACTTCAATTGTAATAAAGATAACCTCTTTTCTTAAATAAAATTGGAGAGAAGGGGGAGAGAAATTTATCAAGTCGAGCTAAGTACTGTTCCATGGCTACTACATGTCTCCATGCACACCACAGTCAGCAAAGTAATTCACTTCTGACATTTCTACTGATACCTAAAAGAAGTTAAAGCAAAGAAGAAAAACCACTTTGCTGTTGCTTGCAGTAAAATAAACTTCCTGTGTTTTCAGTTATAGCTTGGTGAATGCTGTTGAACACCTGGAAAAGGAAAGTTCCTTTACATCTGCATGTGTATGTAATTAATGCATTTGACAAGCTGTTGTGTTCCCAAACAGCTGCTTCCATTATACTGACAACTCTACCATCTGCAAAACTATTGGGTAAACTACAGTAAGTAAATATCAGGAGAGCAGGTGCTAATAAATAACAAGCACTGCCAAGAAAACACACTTCTGGAAGGTAAGTTTTCATTTTCCCCACTGTACTTTTCCATACTCCTGGAGCAGGTAAACTTAAGATACTCAGAACTGGAGGAATGAGTGCTGTGACTCACAGGAGCAGTACAATAAGGTTCAGGGCTGAATATCTGTCAAATAATTAAATGCAGCCCCTCTCTACTGCACTTAGCCAAAAAGGTCAGTAAATTTGCACCTGAAAGTGAGTCTTCCCACAATGCATACCTGAACACAGACAGAAGGACTAATTGTGGGAAATAACATGAGGTGATGAGCATCAGGTCGGTGCAAACTCCTCTATCAACAGCCACATCTTAAATGCAGCATTTTCCACTTATATCTGTGACTAGGAGCTTTCCAGCACTGCTCTCCAACCCAAAAACTTGCCCATGCATCAAAGATCAGAACAAAATTAGACATTTGCAGGACCCAACATCAAAACAAAGCTGCAAATGTTCTGAACAAAGAACAACTACTCTAACATCTGGCACTTCATGAGCCACAAGGAATGATGACCGATAAAGCCTCAGCTGAAATTTAAGAAAACAAAACCAAACAAGCTATTATTTGTACAACCACTAAAACCAGGGTCATATGGCTAGATATGATCCGCCTCCAAAGTTACAAAATTGCTTAAGTTTTAGGTTCATTCACACACTTAAAAAAAAAGAACCAATCTGGTAGCACTAGACTTGAAAGAGCAGTATGTGGTTTATGGTATTGGGAAAGTTACTGTCACTGGCTGAGACTCATCTCCAAAGCAGAAATACTGAGATAAGTAGCCTAACTAAGAATCTCAGCCTTTAAAGAGACTATAAAATAACTTTTGAAGTGCTATGGATTTTTTTCTGGGGGGTGGTTTTGGTGTTTGGGTGGGCTTTCTCTAAGAACTATCATTTCAGGCCTCTAATTGTCCTTCCAATTTTAGACAAAATATAATGCAGCACAGTAGGGGTTTTTTTGAGATCTCTAATACCACGGATAGTGCTTTGACATATTGAATATTCATTTGCTTCTCATGAGATAGCCTAGTTATTACTAACTTTACTTATTATTGTCCTAAAAGTGACTCCCAATAGTCTCTTCGTGTCTTAAAAACAAACAGAATTCACTGAACCATGTAACACCAAGTCTGTATATTCATTTTCCCTGTATTTCATGAATGTCCTTTTGGAATTGCAGCACAGCCCCAGAACTCTCCTCCACCTCTCTCCCCTGGCAGCCATGTGGCCATTCCTGCCATCAGTAATGCATGAACAATCAAAGAGAGAGCAAAATGCCCTTATCTCAGCTCATCAAAAATACAAGCAGGCAAGCCACAAAGGGGTCACAAATTAAAAATTAAATGCAGGCAGCCCTGAAGTGCATTGACACACCACCACTTCTAAACCCTCCCTGTGAAACAACTGGAAACAACAGACACATAACAAGAACAGAAGGCGGCCAAAAGAAGTAAGGAAATAACACTTACTGAAGAAGTGTATTTAGCAATGAGGAACTGAGCAGGGTATACAGGGGCATCAACAGCCTGTGCTGCTGATGGCAAGGCCAGCAGCTCACACCCTGCCACAGGCAACACATCACCTGCAACTTAAACAGTACCTTTTGTTTTAGCTGTAAAATTGAAGTCGAGGACAACAGAGATAAAAGGAAAAAAAAAAACAACTGTTTTTCTCCAACATTTCACTGTGTATGTGAGTGCACAGGATACTGAAACTTCCAGCTTGCTGAAATCAGAATCCAGGAAAACAAAAAATTCCTCTTCAAAGCTCCGTAACACTCTAAGTTAATAAAAAGCTACATTACAACAGCTCTGTCAAAGCTATTTCATTACCAACTGAGTTTACTCTGATAATGACCTAGAGAAGTAATTAAATCCATGAAGACTTAACTGCATTACAAGTTAGAGGGTTTCATACTTTTATTTTTGCTGAAAGTAGCAAATTAATTATATTTTCTTCTGTGACAATAATCTGCTGCTAACAGCAAGAAACACAAACATGAAATATCTTATCAATTAATAAATACCTACTTAAAAATCTTTCCTGTCCCCCATTTTCCAATCATACCAAATTCCTATAAATGTCAAATTCTGCTGGTTTTAGAAGACATTACCACATATTTGTATTCTGAAACATGACTATACAAATGTTACTGTGATAGTCATACAAACTTTATTGCAGTATTCTATTTTAAATCTGAATAATATCAGATTGGTTGGCTCAATGTGTAACAAGAATTTGCCTACGAAGTATTTGTGTACTCTCAAAATCCTCCTGGCTCATGTATCTTAATAAATAATTTAAAGTGGAACTGTTTCTTTTAATGCTCTAAATATTTTCAGATTTATTATTCCTGCTTACTTCTGCTGTCTTGCATAAGGGTATTAAAAGCTACAACTCCAGACACTCTCACTAGTAATAATTATTGTAACAGAAATTAATCCATTTTTTACATTTTTAACAGCTCAAGAGTATTTCAAACATAACTTTAAGGAAGCTTTTAAATACTTGTTTTAATAATTCCATAAAAAGAGTAACAGGCACACTCGAAAAATTCAGGATAGGAAGAGGCAACCTGGAATATAACAGTGCTCAGAGACCACATAATTGCAATAATGCCATGTTTGCTGTGAGGAAAGGAGCATTTCTGACCTACAAGTAGACTGTTCAGCACAGAGAAGGAAACACACCCAAATAATGTCTCTAGATATACTCAATATACAAGTTTATGAAACTGAATTATGCTGATGAGAGCAAAGTTTCTTTCAACAAAAACAATTAATTTTTTAAAATGTAAAAAACTGCATTATCTGCTTTTTTTTGACATTACTTAAAATTCAGTGCAAATATATTCAATATAAAAATTTTGACTACAGTCAAAGCCATTGAATACAAAGTTACTTTTGAGACCACCTGCAAATGTAGAAAAAAATGGTATGGAAAAGGCTTCAAGATTTCTGATGATGAAAACTTTCCTATGTGATTCTTTCCTGGATTTTTCTAGGAAAATTATAGAAGTATTACTACCTCCAAAGCACATAGTTTGGAGGTGACATAAACTGTTGATTCTCTGCTCTAATATCCCACTGCCCTCTGCTACAGTGTTTGCTGCCAGATGCAAAGAAACAATACACTTTTATTTTATATTTACATAAGATGCTAAACATGGAAAGTATTGTTCTGCTTTGGAGTCAACACCCCCTTCAAAAAGCAAGATCTCCTCCCAGTTAAAACACCATTTTACCCTTGAAAATACATTTTGGTAGTTATTATGCTCCTCAACTTCATAAAGAACTCAGCGAGTTTGCTGTAGTCTGCTGTGCCACAAAATCAAACACTCCACGGGAACACACAACTAAATTACATAAATGTTTTCTGTTACCTTGTTTGACCATTTGTAGGCTTGAAGGAGTTGGCTGTAGAGAGGGGTTTTGTCTTGCACAGGGTCAAGGCTCAAGAGCCCACTGTTGTGCAGGGGGTGGTTCTCAGAGGGTTTGCCAACCAGGTTGCTCAGACGCTCCAATTCACTGGAAGAAAAGAGAACAGCACTTTTTTAACTCAGATCTGGGAACCTGAGCTGTACAATCCTCCTGCAGGGACAGCCATCAAGCACCAACCCTATTTCAGTATCTAAGCGAGTTTCAAACACCTCCACAACTTGATTAAAAACACAATCACTGTCATTACCCCAAAAATTTGAAGCTGTCTGTTAGTTGTGAAGCTCAGTGTTTCTTAGGAGAGAAAGCACAAGTCAAGAGTCTTTGAAGACAACCTGGAAAGAATCAGACCATGGCAGGTCCAGTCCAACTCCTTAATTGCTACCTAGGATTACCTGGAAACAAGATTTTGGGGTTATTGTAGATAAGGCTTCAAAAAGTCCCACAGTAAGACATGAAGGATAACCAAAGGAACAGCTCAACCTCCATGGAGGAAACCATGACCCCTCCTCAACTTGGAAACTAAAACCCAAAGGGATACAAGTCTTTAGAGCTGGGTACAACATCATTCATGGGAATGGTTATCTACCACCTTTCCCAAGAGAAGGGAAGAAGTGGCTAATGAATTATATCACCACAATCAGAACTGAAAAGCAACAAGGCCTACTGTTCAGCAGGATAAAAATTATTGTGCATTAAATCCCTGGAGGCCAAAAGATGTTCTGGGAGAGGTGGTTAAGTGCCTGCCCTGCCCTTGGACACCTCCCTGATGGCTCCCAGGGGGACACAGCCCAACCCAGCAGCCCAAAGGCAGGATCCACACGGACCATCACAGGTTAGAAAAGACCTTTATGATCATCAAAACCAACCATAAACCTCACGTTGCCAAGTCCACTGGTAAACCATGTCCCCAAGAACCCACACTGAGCATTCAGTTCCTGTGTCTGCACAAGGAATTTCAATTAAAATGAACAAAACTGCTGAATGAAGCTGTGAACGAGCCCCTCAACTCTTCAGCCCAAAACTTTCCTCCACGTCTTCAGCCTCAGCACTTCGTCTTTACTTACACAAAACACACCTGCTGGTCCTAAACAACTACACCTACCTGGGCGAACGTGCTAAGTTTTGGTACTAAAATGGCCCTTTTGGAATCCCTTGGATGCTACTGAATAGTCCTGAGTCCAGAAAACGTCTGAATTTTTAACATAAAACTTTAAAAAAACCCAAAAAAACAAAGGAAAAACCTCCCTGCAGCCGAACACCTTCACCTTGCCAAGGCAGCCCCGCCGACAGCTCCTTCCTTAACGCAAAACGAGAACAAGAAACAGGTGGGTATTACGAGCACATTCAGCCCTCCGCAAAGGAACAGCACCGAGGGGCAGTTTTAGTGCTGGGAGGAATAAAACGGAGCGGGTCTGCCTGAAACTTCCCCGGGGGGCGGTGTGAGGGGCTGGGGGATGCCCTGAGGGGACAGGGGGATGCCCTGAGGGGACAGGGGGACGCCCTGAGGGGACAGGGGGACGCCCTGAGGGGACAGGGGGACGCCCTGAGGGGACAGGGGGACGCCCGGGCCGCCCTCCCTTGCCCTCAGAGAGGGAACCCCGGCCGGCGCTCACCCCAGGTCGCGGCTGACGGAGTGCAGGCTCTCCTGGAAGGCGGCCACGAAGCCCTTCTCGCGGCCCTCCAGGGTCTCCCTGTTGCGCATCCCATCCTTGAGGCAGTCGAAGACCCTGGTGACGCTGGAGCGCAGGGCCTGGATGGCGGCGATGGCCTGGGAAAACGCCTCCAGGTTCACGCCGGGGCTCAGCGCCCCGTCCGCCATCTTGGCGCCGGCGCCGCCGCGCGCGGGGCACGCCGGGAAATGTAGTCCGGCCGCGTGTGGGGCGGGCTTTTTAAACCCTTATAGCGCCTTTTTTAATAGGTTTTTATAGCTCTCCGGAGGGGGTGTGTGCGGTTCTGGCCTCTCTTGATAATAATTGGAGGATTGGCAAGGTTGGAGGAGAGCTTTGAGAGCGTCAAGTCCGGCCGCCCACCCAGCGCTGCCACTGTAGCCCCTGAGCAGCATCACCCAGCGCCAGGTGCCTCAAATCATAAAATTATACAATCGCAGAATATCCTGAGCTGGCAGGGACCCATCAGGATCATCGAGCCCAACCATTGGCCCTGCACAGACACCCCAACAATCCCACCTTGTCCCTCGGATTGTTGTTCAAACACTCCCCGAGCTCTGCCAGCCTTGGGGCCGTGACCAAACCCTGGGGAGCCTGGGCAGTGCCCACCACCCTCTGGGGGGAAAAAACCTTTTCCTAATATCCAACCTAACCCTGCCTTAGCACTCATGCCATTCCCTTGGCTCCTGTTGCTGGACACCAGAGAGAAGAGAACATGAAGGAGCAAAGTCTGGGAGGGCTATCACAGCACTAAACAGCACTAAACTTTGGTTTTGTAGGAGCTGCTCATGTTCTCGATGCCACCAGCAGCTCTTTTCACCCTCAGAGTGCAGCTAAAATAAATAGACTTAAAGTAAACGAAGCGCCGCACAGGCCAATAGTCGCTACACACAGAGCAAACTGCAGCACAGGGGATGGGGTTTTTTGGGGTTTTTTTTTGTTTTGTTTTCTCAGCTTCTAAAGTAAATAACAACCTCTTCCATAAAGGTATTAATTAAATTCAGTAAGCAAAATGCACACAGACCCTTTGGTCAGGGGTGACTTTTTCTTAACGTGTAAAATGGAAATGAATACGACAAGGAACAGCTGAGATGTCGCTGGCCAAGTGAAGCGAGGCTTTGCCCTCCACTCAGTGACTCTTTTCTGTCTGTCAAGCCACGGGTTCTGAAAATTGCATCCAATCAATTAAATGTCCTCAGACAACATGAGAGGTTATTGGTAAGCGAAACCCTTTTACTTAGCGTGAAGAATGAGAAAATGAAAGGGCTGCGGTTCCTCTTCTCCTGAGCTCGGTGATGCTGTTGTATCTGAGCACTGAGGTAAAGCAAACCTGGAAGCAACACACAAACAGTGAAATTCACAGCAATGTACTTCAAAGGATCGGCATTGGACTGAGCACACTTAGTAAGGCAAATGGGAACGAGATAGGAATACTTCTTTACGTAAAAAAGCACTAAATCAGAGAATGGCAGCCAGAGGCAGAAAGGACAGGACTATCTCAGCCAGACTGGCAACACAAACTGTTTATGATTCTATAATATTAGTTATTTTAAACATAAAATACCTTTCTTTGGACTATAATAGATTGGTCAAGAAGGTACTGTGTTATAAGGCTGAAAGATCCTTCCTCTATTGCATAATTCTTTTTTCCCCTCACTACAGGGCTCAATCTCTGGGTGCACATTCTATGTTATCACTTGGAAATGAATGATTCTTGTCCATTACAGATTTACTATTTTTAAAAATATTTTAAGCTATCAATATTGCATTTATTTTAATTATGTCCAAGATCCCTGTCATTGAGGTGCCCAAATGCAAGGATTTTACATCTTGCCTGGAACAGTAAAAGGGTTTGACAGTTCTTTCACTATTTTAAAACTAATGACAAAACAGTGGCCTGAAAACAAACCCATAAATGTACAAGGAACCATTTGGAACTTGCCCCCATAGAACAAAGAGCACAGCATATCTTTGCCTTAAAAACTCAAAAGAGGGCATTCACATTTTTTGCTCCAGGGATCTGCTTTTTCTTGCATAAATAAGGAGCCAAGTTCTGAACAGACAACAAGCAATTCAGAGCACTAAGAGCTCCACTGGCTCCATGGGGAGTTAAGGCAGACTCTGCTTCAACACCTAAAGATAATGGCTGAAGAAGAGAGCAGGAGCTCCTATTCCTCTTGTTATTTCTCCTCCTGTTTTGCCACATCTGGAAGGAAAAGCCTGCATAATTTGGTGTGCTCATTTGTAGGGCATCGCCATGCCTATGTTGCTCGTTTCTTTTAAGCAATATTCCCTAACTGGCAGCCTGCCCAAACCAAGGCAGTATGCTAATTTAATCTTCATTACAGGTACATTGGAAGTGGGCACTATGGTTATAAAATATGTGGAACCAGGATATCTCCAAGGTACTGATAAAAGTCTTGTTGCCTTAAAATCATTAATAAAACATAGAAGCAAGGATCCAGCTGATGTTCAAAACATCCAAAAATCTTATTATCTGACAGCTGTTGAGTAGGCTCCTGCAAAATTATTGGGATGGCTCAATATGGGCATGAACCCACACCTGAGCAAGCATGACAACTGGTAGGTTTTATCCTCTCCACCAGAAGTTCAAGGACCTAGTGATCTCCCTCTAAAAAAAGATCACATTTAAAGTGTATGGGGTACATCCACATTGCACAACTCGGTGTCATGTAGAGAGAGGCAAACAGCAGCCTGCTGTTAGTTCAGCAGCCTGCCCAGGCTAATAGACCTGCCTCTCAGCCTTGCTAATTAGCTCTGGCAGAGCCCTGTGCTAACAGGGCGGTGCTACAGGCAGCCCAGTTATCCCCATCACTGCTGCACTGCGCCGAGCACACACACTGAGGCATGGGAGAGGGAAGGCTGCACTGAACTGCCAGTTCTGGATCTGTTCTGTGGCTAAAGAGAGAATTTCATTTTGGGTGCTGTCAGTCTCACAACGTACATAAGCTCTGAGCTCACTTGGAGAGAAAGGGAGGTAAAAAGTTAACAGCCCAACCTGGCATCACATGCAGCAAGAGAAGTTCAGTTCCCTCCTCAAGCAGAAGCTTGGCTGGGGAGCGTGTAATTAAGATGAACCTCTCACAGCAAAGTATGTTATGGCAATTTTACTCAAATTGCAGCTACTAAGAACCACGAGGGCTGTAATTAATCAGCAACATCAAAGCAAAGGGATGACTTCAGGATCCTTGCAGAGGTACTGTAAACAATTTGTTAGGGAAGAAAGTGCCCAATTAGAAATGCATTCTCATTTAAGAGAAATTAATTTTGTTGTCAGGAGAGACAATTAATGGCGACTATTTGGTTTCATAGCAAGTGCAGATAATCTCTCATGCTATGTCCGAACAGGGCTCAATATTTGAAGTAACTCACATCACAAGAAATTATCTTTATCTTCCTATGACATAGACAAATGCTGATATTTATTCTATGGCAAGCTGGACTGATATTCATCACCAGAGCCTCTTCATTTCTTTATACTTCATTGCTACATTCTTGACAGCACTTCAGATAAATGTAATAAACTGATTTTGTTGTTGTTGTTGTTGAGATAATAGTGATGCTCAATAATGCAACTGGTAAGATATTCTTGCTATTTTTACATTCCTATTAATTTCTTTCAGGTTTTCAGTCTTCAGTTAGCCACAGAGTTTGCAACATGATGCATTATTGAAACAGAAGAGAGAGAAGCTATGGGGTTATTGACTCATGTTGGAGGCTTCTGTCAAGAGCAGGGAATTTGTCCTGCCTCCTGTTAGAGAAGGTTGGAATGGCAAGACTTTTCTGATGTGGGGGAGACTTGCTCCTCAGTGCTATTTCTTTCCTATTGTTCCCTGAATGAGAATCCCCCACTGTATCCAACAATAGTGAGCAAAAGCCTTATCTGAACACTCCTGCCAGAAGAACCAGTGAAATAATGAACTGAGCTGACAATGATGTAGTTATCATCAGCTTTCCTGTGGGATGAATAGAGTTAGCTTCCTATTGTTTCACACTCTCAGGCGACCAGGCTCACTTTGGAAAGGATCTGCGCCCACAGCGTGGTGTATGGAAAACAGACCTGGAGGCCTCCTGGTCCCCTTAGGGGATCTCTGTAACTGTAGGAACTACAATTTCCAGGCCACTGTTCAGTAATCCAGTGTGTTTTCTTTCAGTTCATGGTTATAAGGTGTCCCCATTACATAGAGAAAAGCCAGCACATAACAGATTTGTCTGCAGAACCACTAAGGACTGGATGGATTACAACTCTTCGATTCCCTCTTGCCTGATGAAACTGGCACTCTTGATAACAGTTTTAAGATAATTCATAGAGATCTGTGGTTGGGTTGTGCTGCTTCTGGAACTTCAGTCCCTGGAGACGTCAACTTAACACCTTATCCCAGCACCAAATTTACATGAGAAGTGTAAAGTAAAATACAAAAAGTAAACCATACCCAGCAAAACTCATGGTGTTATTTTATGCATGCAGACTTCTGTCCTGAAATATGTCAAATTTTACTTGCAAAAATAAAAGGCTGCTGTTTTATTCTGTATGTGTGCAATCTGCAGAGAACTCAGCCACTTCTTTTCTTTAAACATTCAGTGATCAAGTGGGGAATCTGATGTAAAACCGAATGGGAAGAGAGTACCATTATTTAAAGGCTACAGAACTGCTTAAAATTAGAGCTGTGAAGGCATCAAAAAATACCAGAAATCACAGATGGTTTGCAGATAAATTCACATTGCATTTAGTCCACTCAACATCTAAAAAAAACCCCTCTGCTTTTGCCTTGCTTTTCAGTCTATCTGTTGATGCCTGCTCAAAACATACTTCCTTTAAATTGGGCTTTGAGTCGTGTTCTGTTGCCCTACACATTCAGATCCCAGTCATTTTGAAAAAAACTGCACAAATATGTATTTTTAAATGAGGCAGTTAAAATTTAATATATTTTGCATATTTTCAAAATGACAACTATCCTGAGCAGGTTAAATAAGACATTGGCAGGGATGAAACAGTAGCAAGAACAGACAAGTAGTTCTGCAATATGCAAGTGACTGAGACAGAATGACCCAGTTGTTTCTTCTTGAATATATTGATGATTCTGCAGTATTAGAGTCAGTTAAACATTGTTTTCCCTATCCACAGGCTGCACAATCAGGCTTTTACATAATTCTGGGATATTTGCGTATTTTTTAATTTAACTAGTTAAAGCCTGTTTGCCTTTTTTAATGCCTGGGCTGTATTTTAAAATGTTTTGTCTTGTCCCCTGGCTTTTCTCTCTGACACTGGCTTGCTCTGGGGAAAATTCCACTTCCATTATCATGAAAGATCAGGATTTGGCACCATCATTCCAGCCTCAGTGCCTAGCAGCAGTCAGCAGAATTTGTTGAATACATAATGCTCGATTCTACTCCTTACCAGTTCCTTGCGGAGGTTGGATTTTGCAGCAGGCAAGGGGAAGCTTGAAGCACGATGGTTATTCAATACCTGGTTGAGCACATCCACTAGACATTGCTCTTCACTGAACAGGCACGGGGAAGTTTTAGATGGCCGTGTATCCACTGTTGTGACAGTAAATATGATGGAGTTCATGGTACAATAGATGGTGTTTCGTCTTGCCAGGAGCAAACTCTCACCTGCAGCTTGGAACAGCAGCGGCTGCTTTTCCCACGGCTCATTAAAAAACCCGACACAGTAACAATCTCTAAAATGAGTTCAAAGAGTTTTGAAGTCGCTGATTAGTAAATGTTATTTGTGAAAAGTGTAATCTCAGGACAGTAAGGCCTGACATGAACCAGATTCAGGCATGTTTTTGGCAATCTTCAGCTTTATTCCTTCTAAATACAAATGCAGCAAGCCAAGCAGTGATCCTGCTAACTCCTGAGTTTAGCATTTCCCATTCCACCAGCCACTTGCCAAGTCTCATTTGCTCCAGTACTTCTCACAAAAGCCAAGCTACTTCTCATAACTCTCCATCCTAATTAAGCTACTTGCTGGCTTTTATAATCACCTCTCCATACAACCATCAATCTCAGCAGGATATTTAACAGATGAAACTGGGCTGATTTCCCCTTAAAGCACCAGCCATCCTGAAACAACAAGGTCGTTTTCTTTACTCTTTACTGCTTTTCTTGCAGGCCTTTTTTCTTTTCCAGCTGTCAAAAGGGGAGGCCAACAACAAAAATAAACATAGTCCAATGTGCTTAAGGCTGAACAATCTGTAGATTTCCAGACAAGTCAAGCAGTTCTAGCAACTGCATAGATCAGTATTTTCTTTCAAACAGTTTCACACTAACTATTATTCATCAATCCATCAAGGAGGACAGGCAGCCGTGCTTTTTAACAGATAACCAGACAAAACAGGCAGAATAAACCAAAAGTTTTGGGACATTTAGAATGTCAGCATTTCAGAAATTCAGTACTTCATCTTGACCTTTATTCGAGAAAGAGGCTGAACTAAACTTGGAGCACATACAAAGGGAGTTTTCAATCGATAAGCCTTTCTGCAGCACTGCTGCCTTCTTCAAGACCCTTCTTTGGAATCTGCAGGGCACCTAAACACAACTGAGTTCACAGAGCCCACAACCAAGAGAGCATTTCCACTGGAGAGGGCTCCATGTGAAAGACATGTATCTGAAATCTGTGCAGAGCATCCTGGAGTCACTGCAGAACTCTTCATGTTATCAGGATCCCACCGGCATTGCTCAAATTGCCACTGGACTGGATCCACCCAGAAGCTTCTGATCCCTCAGGCATTGTTATGGAAGGCATCCTGCATGAAGGGGAAAAAAAAAAAGTTAACCAATTTGTTGTCAAAGGCAACAGCATGTTTCTTGCTGTCTCATAAATGCGATAAAAGGGACATCAATACTTGCAGATAGTGGAGGCGCCAGATGATGCAGAAATAAATCGGCGTCAAATAAAAGCCCAGCTTCATTTTGTGAGGACAGAACCAGAGCATCTGCACACCCAGTGGGGCCACAGAGCCACCAGCACCCCCAGCCAGTGTCAGCCCCTCTGGGTCTTGCTCCACCAAGAGAGCTGCAGACCCAAAAGCAACACGAAGGAGCGGGAGCTGGACGTGCCAGCTCACAGTGCCCACGGGATCGGGGTGTGTGGCGTGGGCAGCGGATGCAGAGCAGATTGGATTTTTTCCAAAGGCTATTATGTGAGAAAGACTTTGCTTTATACTTAGGCCAATATGGTAAACTGCATCCAGTTAGCTCAGGGAAAGGTCAGACATATTTTAAAGCAAAGAAAGGCCATCTCTGGCAGGTGTATCCAATTCAGAGAGATATATTATCCCCAAAGGAACATGAGGGAAAAAAAAAAAAAATCCTTATTTATTTTATTTATGCATATTCCACTTAGAGTTACCGCGGTGCATTCATGAAATGGAATTGAGCAATGTTTTCAAACAGAATCCAGCCAGTCTTTCCTAAAATGAGACACAGTTTGTCTAAACAGACAATTACTTCCTGGAATTTGCAGTTCTAATTCCACACATCAATGTTTAAGGTCTCCAAAAAAGTGGCGTCCATCTTCCCTCTTAACAAATAAAAAATAAAAAAAAAGGAAAGATTTTCCTTCTATCTAGAGATTATTTAGTGCTCTGTTATTGACACTGCTTCTATTGAAAGATTTAAAGATAAAAATGCAGTGTATTCAAGTAGTGATCATTTTTCATCGTCACTTAGTGACAGAACAGCCTGTAGTCAATTCCAGCAGATTTATCTTCTCTGCTATTGATCTTGTGTGGGGCTGAGCCGTGTGCAGGGACCTGCCTCATGTCGCTTCTGAGCTGCAGCAAGGACTGCAAGAGGAGTGGACAGGAGAGGTGCCAAGCAATTTTGGTTTCATTCTAAAGCAGTTTAATTAGTTCCAAGTGATGAGACAAGCTGCTAGAAGGTAACTTGTTTATACAAACAAGGCTCTTCCTGATGGACAAAGGGAACAGCACATAAATGCCATTTCCCCCTGTAGCACAGTCTACAAGGTGTCCCAGAGCTGAGCTCAAGGCATTGGATGCAAATGAAAACTTGAGATAGCGGAGGGACGGATGTTCTGTGAAAAGCAGGAACTGCCAGTCAGGTTCCTCCAGGAAACCTCCCATGACCTCCTGTGGAGAAGATGCTCTCTTGTGCTCTCGTGAGGATTCCCATCAAATCACATCTTCTGCTTTTTGAAGCCCACAGAGAATGGAAAGTATTACCCTGAGGCTTTGGAGCACTCCAGCCTCCAAAGTTCCATGAGTAATTTTTATACTGAAGACACAAGGATTAATTCTGGTCACCTTCAGAGTTGAGTGAAGCTGAAGGGGAAAAAAAAATAACAAAACATTTAGATGCAAGGTAGAACCTGCCTTTTCTCAAACAATGCTGGCTCCCAGACTCTTGTCTCAAACACATCTACTGTTTTAAACAGAGCCAGACTTCTGTGTATGCTCTTCTTCACTTAAGCCAAATCCAGAAGTAAATGCTGATACAGAGGCTGTGAACTTGATGACTGAATAATATTTGCAGGAATCCTTCAGAGACCAAGAAAGCTTTCTCCAGAAGCTGTCATGCATCTCCCTGATGGATCACCGCTCACAAACCATAAAGGCACTTAATGTTGGGAGCAGGCAAGACCAGCTCTCCAGTTTCCTTCAGCAGCTGCTCTGTTAGGGAGATAAAAGGTGTGTTTGTGCTTGTTTCTCTTACCAGGTACTGGCTGAGATGTGGCCCAGACACCTCTGAAGTTCCAATGTATCAGGTGTCAGTTTTAAATACAAGCTGGAAAAGAGGCATACAAAGAACCTGAGTGAAGGAACAGCCCATGGTGCCTCAGTGATGTTTGCAGCATTCTCATGCAAGTGATGCTATTTATCCACAATCCCCACTGTGACTTTGGGTCCCTTTGGTAAATACTGCCCATATGGATTCAAAAAGGCAAAGGCATTGCCTGGGCAAGGAGACCTATTCCATTTCTTGTGGCTGGGGAGACCCAACAGATTAATTCATACAACACCAAAAGGCCCTGAACGTTGAATCTGCATGAACTCCATCAAGATGAAAAGCACATACTTTATTCTACCAGCAGTGACTTAACCAAAACCAAGCAAACCATACAAATAAAACACACATACACAGGTTCACCTCAAGTACGAATTTGAGGATGTTCTAGCCCTTCTTGTTAATCATGTGCTTCTGAGATTTATTTTCTAATCACTTCCATGAAAGACAGCCTGCTCCTACAGAGACCTAATCTTGCACTCCTCTGCATCTCCCTCATCATTTCCTGAGCTGAACCCTTTTGATTAATCATCTCCGAAGAGGTTTATCAGTCTGTTCTGAAGCCTGTACACAGGGACATTACATGTTCAGCAGATATTTCCTCTATAACTTTCTCTGCTACACTATTTTGGAGAACTGATCCAAACTGTGCCAGCTGACTCTTGCTATTTGCAGACATGGGAGATAGGATTCTAAACCATGAGGGTTTGCCAAGGTAGCTATATGAGTATACTAGCAAAAGGATATTTCTCCTACTGTAAAGCCCATTCCTGCTCTTCAAATAAACTGTACTAGCAGAAGGACTTCTCCCTCAGCAGAAGGGGTTTGTTGATAGATAATTTCACCTCTTTCATTGCAAACCATTGTAGCAGTGATAATGCAGCTTTTGACCGGCGTGAGTTGTTTTCTCCTCAGTATTCACAGCTGCCAGGAAAAGGAATATGATCACTGTCTTAAAGAATAACAAGTGGCTTAATTTTGTCCCCCAAAATAACCTGCACTTTTGATCCATTCTGAATTCTTTTTCTTGCAAGGCTTTCCTGCACAGAGAACAACATTAAACAAATTAGCAAATTACTCTCTCTGCAAGAGTCAGGTCATATTTCACCATTAGAGAAGGAGTCTGATTTTGGTTGGGTGAAAATAAATCCACAGTAACACTATTTGCTATCATTCATGTCTCAACATTCCCCCTCAAAATAGTTTCATTTTGTTATATTTAATGCTGGAGCATTACATCTTAAAATAATGCCAATAATTACAAATCTCACTGTTTTATTTTAGGCACTGTTCTCCCGGAGTGACAGAAGCACACAGATTGAAAATGTCACTGAAAGGATTGCTGGAAGAGAGGAAAAACACATCTAAGATTTGCCTAAGTGGTAAAAAGGAAAGAAATGCTCTTTGGACACAGTAGCAAGGAGATAAAAAAGTTTCTAATGTTTGCCATTTGCTTAAAGGCTGGACAGGATTTTGGGACAGGAAGGAAAGCACTGCAGTGTCGTGGGTTCGTGGTGTCATATTTCGGCCCCTGTGGGATGTTACACTGCAACACTGAAATGAAGGATCATCCTCTGAAGGCTGCAATCTGGTGCCCCTCTCTGGCTGTCAGACCCAATTCTGGGCTGAAGAAACCCAATAAAGCATATTGATCGAAGTGTCTGATGTGTCAGTTAAAAAATAGCCCTTCATATGTAAACAAAAAACTATGCAGAGCTAAAAAAAAAAAAACCTTGAAAACCCTCCTCTTCTTCAAGTTATTAAGCTCTTTCTCTTGCTATACAATGAGAATCTTTGTGTAAGTTTTATGAGCTCTATCACTGATCTATTCATTTGCTAATGCCTGAAAAATTACATATCTTCTCTCGCCCATTGAATGAAAAAGCAAAGCCCTTTACAAGCCTATTAGGAAAACAATATTTACAACAAAGCACCAAGGAAAATACTCCTATTAAATTTTACAGCAATTTCCTTGGAAGAGTCCTTTCCACTGAGAACAGCTGGACTTAATTGCAGATGAGCTGACTGAAGGAAGTACATCTGATTGCAGATGTAATAAAACTCATGCTTGACACCTTAATTTTTTTTAATATATATTGCCCACCATCAAATCACTGCATTTGCTGGTTTGCAGGCTAAATCTATCAAAGTTCTGGCAGGAGAGTAGACAGGGAACGGAAAAGCTTGTGGAGTCCTTCAAAGCTTGGTGCTTAAGACACAGCTTTTTAATGCTATTGATCCCTAGCAATCAATATTTTTTTCAATAAGGAGGTCTCATATTACCCCCTTTTCCCAACCACCCTTCACAATGAACTTAGTTAGGATGAAAAAGCACTTAATGGCTTTCTTTTGAGGTATTTTTTTTCCATGCTCATTGCAGTCTCTTCTTCCTTACAAAGTTCACCTTCCTCAGCCCTGCTGGTTGATACTACATGGTTGTGGAGTGGTTGACCAGATGTTTTCCAGTGTAACAATCTGCCATCAGGTTATAATTTGACCCAGAAGAGGTAATTTCTTTCAAATTAATGACATTGTAACTACATCAACCTATTGCCTTTAAGGCTATTTGCTCAGAGACTACCATAAAAGCCTATGCTACCATGTGCTTCCTCCTCATTCCTGCTGTATTTCTGTGGATAACTTCACTCTCAATGAGTTTCATGAATAAGGTTTTTAAGTTTAATTAAATTAAATTTGAACCAAAGCAGTCATTTCTGTTGGGAGTCTTTTACAGTGACTTTTCAAAACGTGGGGCTGTTGGTAGATGAAGTCCTTGTGCATCATAAGGGTATGAAACTTGCTTAGAGAGAGAACTGTGCTCCCTTCCACCTGAGACTGCTCAGGAACTGAGTTGCATTGCTGACTAATTGCGGGGAAATTACTTCTGCTGGAATGTATTGAGTGAACATCAGCAACAGTGCTTGCCTGTGGAGCAGAAAGTTTAACAAGGATGGAATAAATACTAAATGCTGCCTGAATCCTCCTGCACTGGGAGTGTATAACCCCCTTCCCCCTTCACTCTGGGATGTGGGAGTGTGGGATCATCATCCCACTTGCCATGCCATTCCATTTTCTGCTGAAGAAAATATTGCGATACTCTTTCAATCCTGTCCTGACTCCTAACCTGACAGGATTACTGCTGGATAGAAACACACATTCCTGTGAAAGGAAAATAGTCCTCTGAAGCTGCTGCTCAGGGCTTGTTACAAGTGGAAGCTGCTCCTCTTTCCTGGTGGTTTTTTTTTTTTGCAGAGTAATGCTGTGTGTGGCACCCCAGCACTTGGGAACCAACCTGCTGCTCCTCACGTGCCGAGCATGGCACTAGTAAGAGCTTCAAGGAAGGGATGTTGCAGAATCTCTAACAGGAAGCTTCATTTTTTTAAAGAAATGACATTCACTGCTTGTTTCTGTAAGTGGCTGTTTAACCAGGCCTGCCAAACATTACGGATATACACACAACTGCATTTTAATCAACCACAAAAACACTCTGTAGCATAAGTAGTTACCCACAAGAGCACAGGTAAGTGGGCTAGTAAATATTTAATCAACCATTGTTACACGGGATAGTAAACATTAATATTTAGTATAATATTTATTTACATTTATATCCTATGTTTAGAAAAATATTATGTTTAAAGACAAGTATACATTCAAATGTTTGGTCTGGTAATACTACTCACAGACATCTGCTTAGGTAAGATACTTAATACAGTGTCATGATGCAGGCAAGAAAAGGAAAGGATTAGTTTTTAAGATACATACACAGGCACACAGCTACATCCATACTTTGTAGAGTAGTTGCACTATGAGAAACAAATGCAATGTACATATCAGCATCTCTTTGCAAGGTGGCAGATCTTGGGTTTTTAACATCTGACTTGTCACCAGGTAGGGAATGACCTTGGGGGGTCACGTTAAAAAAACGCTGGATTGGCACGAGGGCAGATTTCCAATGAACACAGCATGAAGTGCAAATATCACTCCCCCAGGGCACAGCCCCAAGCACAGCCAGATTTCCTGCCTTTCTTAGAGAGGAAAATGGAGGGTTTGGTGAATTCTTTAGAGAAATGCAGGATCCAATCACTGCAGAGATAAAAA
This sequence comes from Scytalopus superciliaris, assembly GCA_013400415.1. Classification (NCBI taxonomy): domain Eukaryota; kingdom Metazoa; phylum Chordata; class Aves; order Passeriformes; family Rhinocryptidae; genus Scytalopus; species Scytalopus superciliaris. The sequence goes on along the minus strand of VXBX01003748.1, from coordinate 181,269 downwards.
TTCCTTACCAAAAGCCCTGGGAATGCACCAGCTCCCTGGCAGGGCTGCGACTCATCCTCCAAAAGGCTGGCTTTTGCCTCCATCCTGAAATAGAGGTGGCACACAGTTTGACACATTAATATTTATTGCAGCTTGCAGTGCAGCAATAGTCCTATATCAGAGCTGACTCTATTATGGAAAAGACCTGCATTATACCAAGAGGTGGCCCCTTACAGGGATTTGGGGTTTCTGCCTGATAACATATTTTGGACTACAGAGTCTCTGTATACATTGAAAATTTCCTCTTACAGCTACCTTGCATTTGTGATGACAGACATCCTTTCTCTCCAGTTTGAAGGCCTTCTAAAAGAGCTCCTTGAGTTCTGATATTTTTTTTTCCAATGAATTTAATAAGATTTTTTGCTAAATATGTACATATATGTGGAGATTTGGGTACTAATTAGTGCCATTTATATTGGCCCCCTGATCAAAGCCACATTATCAGCTTGACCAGAATAATTTGTACCAAAGCAGAGAAGTCATCTTAGGACCAGTAAAGCACAAAAAAGCATTTAATCTCTATTCCATGGGCCCATGTTATTCAGGACTGGTTTCACAACAGCTCCACGATGACCTCAGGGAGATGTGGCATGGCAGTGGGTCTGGTCTTAGGGGACACAAGTTGTCTGTTGTACAAACAACATTGTCACTGCTGATATCTCTGCCAGAAGGACCTCTGTGCAGCACTGGGGTTTGTTGCTTTCTGCCTTAGCATGCACTGCCTTTTTAGCAATATGCCTGCTGAATATTAACCACCCTAATGATCCCAGCGCAGCTCCACGGCACTGCTGCTGCCTTTGGTTCTGGCTGAAGTGATTTTCTGCTTTTGTAGCAGTTTCAGCAGAGGGGCCAAGGACTGGCAGAGCTGCAGCAGCTGAGCAACGTTCCTCTTCTTCACAGGCAGCTCACAGCCAGGCACCAGCGCTGACACACAGGGCAGGGGGAGCTCAGTCCTCCCAGGCTGCTCTGACAAGGGCATGCAGTGGTAGCACAAGGGGGAATGGCTTTATACTGGAAGAGAGTTAAGTTTGGATTAGCTGTTAGGAAGAAATCCTCCCCTGGGAGGGTGGGCAGGCCCTGGCACAAGTTGCCCAGAGAAGCTGTGGCTGCCCCATCCCTGGTTGCCCAACCAAGGCCAGGTTGGACAGGGCTTGGAGCACCCTGGTGTCGTTGCAGAGGGCTGGAATGAGGTGGTCTTTAAGATCCCTTCCAACCCAACCCATTCTGTGACTCTTTGATTCTATGATTTACTTACATGAACTCCCCTGGATGCAGCTGGACTGGCTGACATGGTGGCTGTATTTGGGTGCTCATTGCTGCACAAGAACACTGCTCTTCCTTCTGACCACCAGCTTGGTTGAATTGCAGGGGGTGAGGGAAGGATGTTTTGGGTGGCAGAACCAGCATTTTTCTAGCAGGCCCGGGGTGGGGTGAGAGGCAGAGGGCGGAGGTGGGCACAGGGATTGCCTCCAGCTGGAGTGTGAGAGAGAGGGAGTGCAGTACACAGCAGGGAGGATACAAGGCATGGTGGGCAGGAGCAGGATAGAAAATGAGTGAGTAGGAGGCATTTGAAAGAGCACTAGGTGGTTTCTCAAACATTCATGGAGGAATTCCTCTCAGAGAATATACTGAGATGAAAGTCAGACAAAAGGTGCAAAGACAGGTAGGAAAACACTCTTACCAGCAGCTTCTGTAAGACCATGAGAAGACGTGGCCTGTGTCAGTCATGGCCAAGAGAAAGGGTGATGTTACCAGCACACAGGATCAGAAACCACAAGATCAATCCTAGACCTGAATTTCAACTATGTGGACAGATATCAGAGGCTGCATTTTGAGATGCTACACAGAAAAAAAATCCTATACTCTAAACTGGAGGTGAGGACAGGGTGGGAGAGGCAGGAGAGATGGGTGAGAGTGCAGGACTGGCATGGCTCTGATAAAGGAAAGTCTGCAGTGCTCGTGTTTTGCGAATACCAGATGAACTTTCAATGACATGAAAGGGAACTTTTACAGGAAATGTACCAAAGAGCCTGATCTAGAGCAAGAAGGGTCTAGGAAAGTTGTCTTTTCCATGACTGGGAAATACTGAACTCATAACCGTCCTTGTGGAGATGAGCAGTGAGAAGAAACCACTTTAATCTGCCAGTTTCCTTGGGGAATTAGTTAATCCCAGGTAGGGGGCGAAACCACAGTATCTCTGTTTTGTGAGCAGGTCTGGGAATGGAAGGGGAAGGCAGAGCACAGTGACACACAGTGAGTTCTCCTGCTGCTCAGATCCAACTGCATCTGGAAGAGTTCAGGAAAAGGAGAAGCAGGAGGAACCACCCAAATTGGTCCCTCCCATGTGCTGCCTGCATTCTACCCCTGCAGGCACTGCTGTTGCTGCCACCTCACCCAGGACATGCTGCACCATCCAGGGGAACAGCCCCATCCCAAAACAGGCTCTGCTCCACCTCTCACCTGCCCCAGCTCCCCCAAAGCACACTTCAGTTTTCATTGACTGACTGGTAACATTGTGCCTGACTTCATTGAGAGGCTTTTAAAATCTTCATCTTTGCTATTAGTATTGATTAGCTTTGTCCTCTTAATGGGCTGGGTTTTGTTTCTTTTTTTGTTTTTGTTTTTGTTTCCTGGCTTGTTGCATCATCAGGTTCTGTATTGCTCTTCAGGGTCCTTTCTATGGATTCATAAATGTGAATACAGTTGGGGATCAGCCCTGGGAAGAGATGTCAATCTTCTGAACAAACCCCCCCCCAAGCCATCTTTCAGTGTTTAGGAGACCATTCACAATGAGAAAGAACAATCTGGTCATTGTATTTCTCTGTGGAAGAAAGAAAATAGAAAAGGAGAAAAAGGAGAGAAAAGAGGGAGAGCAAGTTCCACAGGGAGAGAAAGAGTATTCAGTAACTCAGTGAGCCAATGCACCAACTTCATCCCTGCAGCCAGGGGTTCTGAGCTTAAAAGTACAGGAGTAGTAATTAATAGTTTGCACTTAAGATAGATAGCATTTCTGCAGATTAACCTCTCCACCAAAATCTCACCTAAATCTAAATGCAGCCATTTCTGGAGTGGAGAATAGCGGGGTGTTTAATAATGCATAGCAACACCATGCAAGAACTCCAGTCAGGAATATTATACAGAAATAAAAATGCAGGGGCAACGTTCACAGTGAGAGAACTCAGCTACTCAGGCTGGAATTGCTTCGCGCCGTCCTGCTAATAACCTGCCTTACAAAGTTGTTGCTGAATTGTTAAAATATTACAAGAAGGCATTACAAGTACACTTCAGTTCCATATCTCATCTTACAGCCAGCATCTCCCAGAGCATGCTGCCTCCAGTCTAATACCCCTGCATTAATCCAATATCGATTCGGAGGAAACGGAGTTTCTGAGCCACCCAAACAATGTTTTGCAGCACACAAGGTTTCCATTGAGATCTGTCCTCCAGCCACTGACCCAGCACTCCTGTTAGTTGGGAGGGCTGCAAATCTCACATTGCAAGGTGATGCCAGTGCAGCCCATTGATTTGATGGTCTCATCCTCGTCCTCTGGGAATGCATCCATTGCACAATTTAGCCTGGATGTCAGAGAAATACTGCAGGCAAGAGAGCTGCCTCAGAAACTGAGGAGAGTTATTCTGGCTTTTCTATTGCTAGAAAACGCTATTTGCTGTCTCTATTCCTCTTTCAAAGTCCTCAGTCCTCAGCATTGTTTGGCATAGGATGGTTGCCATGGAATGGGGATCAGGTGTCATTTTTAGCCTTTTTCTTGGGTGCTTTGTGCCTGGGGTTTGACGTCCAGTTGCCTCCTCCACGTCAGCTCAGTCACAGCCCCGTGCCTGTTACTGCAGGTCATGAGCTCTCCAGCAGCACATGCCTTGGTCCTTCAGCCACAGTGGAGGTGCCCTGTGACATCTGGAGCTGGAGATGCACAGCGAGTTCAGCTCATGGAGGAGGGAGAATATACTGTTCAGGGGGTGCTCACTCATTAGCTGACCCCAGGTATTCTTTAATTGGACTCTGCTTCCCTCAAAATTCTCCCTTGAGAGCTGAGCTCTAATCAAATTAATTTGTCTCTTGGCCAGTGAGGAATAACAGTAAATCTGAAGTCCCTGAAGGCTTATGGAAATTGGCCCACATGAACTATATAATTTTTAAATATGAAGGAGAAAACCGATTTGCAAAAGAAGTTTCTCTGGCAAAAACAAGCTATAACAGAGAGCACAGCAAAAGGGGGGAAATAGTCTGGAGAATACTGAAGCACAGCTGGAATACAAGGGTTTTGTCTGAAAAAAGCATTTTCTTGCATTTTACCAGGAAGGCATTTCTCTCTGAAAATGAAATCCAGGCAGGATGTTACTGATGGTCCACATCTTATTTTCAATAAATGATGAACCTTCATGTCCCATGAAATATGAAAGTAGAAAGCTGCATTTCTATTATATTCAGCAAAGGGGTTTTTTTCCCCCCCTTTTGTTTAAATATATTCATTATCAAAGGTATAGTGCCCTTGAGAAGCTGAGGCAGTTGCTTGTATTGCTGTGCAAGGAATTTGAGATACTTACTGAAGTTTTTACGAACAATGATGCAGAGATGTGTAACGTGTCTTTCAAGACCCCAGATCCATCTATCCAGAGCTGACACTTAAGCTGTAGAGAGACATCCCTGTCAAACTACTTACATATTGCATATACAATGAGATAGCTCTTCATTTCTAGCACACTAGTTGCAGGAGGGAGAATTTAAAGCAGAAGGGCTCCAGACCTCTTATTTCAGACTCTCATGGCTCCAAGTGAAGAAATCACACTGGCAATAATGAAAGTTCAGCATTTGCATTGAATGCACAGTACGTGAGAGGGCATGAAAATGTTTTGATGAAAAAGGACCTGGCGAGACATCCTGTGCCTCAGAAACTGTCAGTGTGCTACAAGTCAGGGGGGTTTCAAGGGACAGCCCTTGGTTGGGGTGCAGGGGTTCCCTGTACATCCGTTGTTATTTGTCCTGCTGTTAGGAATAAGGAAAATAAATCCATTTGCATGTACCATTCAGCCCTACAATGTAATAGAGAGAGAAAACTATCTTAAATGGCTGATCTGTGAAAGTCAGTAAGAAAAATAAAGTTCGGTTCAGCCCTTAGATACAAACCAGTGGTTTCATTTTATGGCTCCTCTTTACCTTTTACACCTCCTACTTTTACTCTTATTTTAATTTACTAACACTTTTTTCTACCTTCTCCCTGCCCTTTAGACACACTGGTTACTATTACAAATAACATTTTCATTTTTAATATGTGTGATAACCTCACACATAGTTTAAAAACAGGAAGAGTTATTTATCCTCTCAAAAAGTACCAACGGTTGCCATTAACCAGATTTTGGTCTCTGCAGTGCCATCAGTAAAAGGTGGCTCAAGTTTCTTCACTAGTTATAACCCAGGAACTGAAGCAATTAGAAGTCAAAGTCTAAGCTGACAGGAAGCTTTGTCCTATGACTATTTCAAGGAAAGCACAGGCACAGTCATGATGGATACTAGAGGAGATCCATCTTTGTGCCAATTTTTGTCCATGACAACCTCATAGAAAATGAGGTGGAAAATCTGAAAATGAATATTAACAATTCATTTCCTAAATTTGCTTAGCTAATGTAAACTTAATAATTCCCATGTACCACCAGCCTGGCTGTGCCTGCTGGGGTTCCCTGGCTAAGCAGCTCTCCCTGGAAGGAAAACGCACCACGGGCATCGCCGGGACCAGCTCCTTCACTGCCAGGAACTGCTCTGATTTCTTAGAATAACAACCAGCTAGTCAGCTGCTTTTTTTTTTTTTCTTACAAATCAGTTCAACCCCTGTGAAAAAGGTTTTCTGAGGAAGAACTCTTGGGCGAGGAGGGGTTTAAGTTGCCTCTGCCTCCATGGGAACGGTGCCTTTCTTTCCCACGGCGCCGCTCGGAGCAGCAGTGACGCCGCACAACATCAGCTCAGCCTTCCCCAGGCGGCCTCCCAAGGCCGCTCCAGCAGCTGGAAATCTTTAGAGATGCTTTGTAAATATGCCCACTCTTACAGCAGGTGCCACGTCCTAGTCCACCAAGGAATTTTCCTGCATCTGCTCCACGGAGAAATCCATGCGAGGCTGAAGGTCAGAGCTCTGAGAAGTCCTTGCGTTGAGTGACCTCAGCGGGCTGGGATGTGGTCCCGGGTAATGCCTCATGGGTTTCATATGACTCAGGCTTTTCTCCTTTGTCCTTCCCTCTCCTTCACCAGTGAGCATTTTGCTAGTTAGTGGTTATGCAGCAACAGCTGCAAAGTAACATTTTAAGGCAAATTATTCTTAACATCCCTTTGCCAAATTGCCACAAACTATCGAAAGAGGAATCAGAGCGGTTTGGGTTGGGAGGGACCTTAAAGACCGTCTCATTCCAAACCCCCAGCCATGGGCAGGGACACATTCCTCCAAGCAGGCTGCTCACTGCAACCCCTCAAGCAGAGCATGCATTTTTACCTTCCCATGCCTCTTTTTATCCCAGAAAAGGCTAAAAGGCAGGACCTCGCCTGCCTGCAGCAGCGCTGAGCACAGCCCAGCCCGCTCCGCTGCCGGAGCGCTGGAGGCAAAGCCCGCGGTGCGGAGCGATGCTCTGCGATGTGGCAGCTCCGGAGGTGGCAAGGAAAGCAAATGCTCCAGTGCGATACTAGAGGGCACTGTAAACCTGGCAGTTTTGGCTTCGGAATGGGACGGAGCAAGAATTGAAGTGTTTGCTATCTGCGGTCATTAAAGCTCTCCCGGTATTTAGTGCAGAATTAGCGCTAACCCCTGGGTCCCGTACAAATTAATTTATGGAATTACATTTTGCTGTCGTAGATTCCACCCCCCACCCCCCTCCCTTCACACTCACAGTCCGGGATCCTTATTCACTGCCAGAGGGGCCCCTCTCCCAGAAAATGGTCAGGCTTGGAGGAAAAGGGAGCAAGAACCATTATGAGAACTCAGCAACCTTTTTTTTTTAAAGCTATCACTTAACAGTAATGTGTTCATTAATTGGCAGCCAGACCACTGCCTGACTTCAAACCCTGATGGTTTCCTTTCATTGTGGTAGCACAGGGTTTCATCCTGCATCCTTTGTGCATGCCAGCATCAGTTTTTGCCATGTGCCTGCTTAAGGATACACACCTATCAGAGAGGAGGAGAGTTCCTGCACTACAATAAAACAAAGTTCTTTTTAAAAGAGTCTTTAAAAACATATTTAAAAATAAGAACATGCTACTCTAAATTAAACACTCCAATCAATGAGATCAATAGATTAATAGGTTTCAGTACCTGTCTGCTCAGACATTCCTCATACACCCATCACTGTAATTTATAATTCAGCATTCAACTTAAATTAGTAAAATTTAAACTGAAACAACAAGGCACTGAAAAGTAAACAAGACTTCCCAATTTAAATGTAGAATGTTTACCCAATATGCAGCATCAAGCTCTCTGCTCTCCCAATATCACCACCACACAAAACAAACATAAAGCCACAGGGAATAAGAGGAAAAGGCATCTTGAGAGGTCATTGAGTCCATCTCCTTCCCCCAGGGTAGGATCAACCCTGCCTAAATCAGTCTTGACAGGAGTTTCTCTAACCTGTTCATCCCTGGAGGTTTTTAAGGAGATTCCACAAGCTCCCCAGATGGTCTATTCTGGGTGTCAGCTATTCTTATAGATGGAACATTTTCCCCAAAGTCTAACCCAAATTGCATTTGCTGCAGTTTAATGCCACTACTTCTGTCTGTGAGCAACAGTTCATTACTTTTGTAGCATCTTTAACATTTGGGGAGATTATTACTGTGTTTTCATCAGCCTTAGGTAATGGACCACAGTTATTTCCTTCTTTCCTTCTTGGGAGGTTTATTTTCTAGAACTCTAACTTCTTCTCATTTTCTTAATTTCTCTGGCAGTCTGATGACCAAAACTGCTCCTCCCCAACACTCAGCAGAGATGGGAGCAGTGTTCCCCACCACACTCACACAGAGGTGTCAGCTTTGCTTTGCTCCCACCAGGGCACCACAGTTGGCTCAGGATTCATTTCTTGCCTGTGACATTATCCCGTTCCTTAGAAATGCTGCCTTTGCAGCCATTTCCAGACACATATTTCAATAGTTCTCATACATTCAGCTTTGCCCGTTGTTTTAGAGCATCAATCTCTCCTTTCCTGCCAGTTTCTTCAGTTTGTTGAGATTTCTGAATCTTTCTCCTGCTATCTGAGAGCACTTACAGCCCCTCTCAGCTTGACACTGTCAGCAGACACAATAAGTCTATTCCATATTCCATTACCCAAGTCACTAATGAAAATATTGAGTAATACCAGACTCTGCACAGACCCCTGCAGCGCCAGGCTCAAGCCATCCTTCCACTTCGACAGCAAACAGCCAACAGCTTTGCAGTGTGCTTGCCCAGCTGGTTTGGTGCCTCACAGCATTTCTCCTCGACCACATTCCCTCACCTTGCTCCTGGGAACACCATATGAGTGCGTGTCAAAAGCCTCACTGCAGTCAAGATGTATCACAGCTCCAGCTTCTCCCCTCTCTCTGACCTGCTGCCCCGTCATGGGAAAATTAGATTGGCTTGACAAGATTTATTCCTGATAAAACCACGGCTTGTGGGGCTCCTGCATCCCTCGTGCCAGTGCCTTTGGATCCAGTGAGCAAAACTCTGTCCCTGTTGAAGTAAGGGACAAAACTCCCAGCAGCCAAGGACTTTACCATGTCCAGGTTCCACCCAGCCCACAGAAGGGGTGGAAGTTCCATTGCATTATTGCTCCCATGGGTAAGCAGGGGCTTATTTCCACTGAGAGCTGCAGTGGCAGAATGCAGCCCAGGGGTATCACACACGGGTTGGAGTTTTGTGCCCCCTGAGTGCCATCACATCGTGGGTACACCAAAACTGCTTTACCTGGTGCTCCATCATTTCATTGGCATCCTCAGTGCAACGGGTCAGTTCAACAGAGGTGGGAGAAGGTGTAATTTACACGCTGAAGGGAGCTGGAAGGAGGTGTAAATTACTCAAGCACAAGCTACCTAAGATTCACTTAAAATTCACTCTGAATTTGGCACCAGATATGTAGGAGATAATCAAGTTTTCCTTTTCGAGATCTTGTGTATTTAAAACCTGCTGTGTTTAATTTTTGCAGTCACAACAATGCTCATTCATAAATATTTCCTAATGTTTGATCCTATTAGTATGTACAGCGCAGTGTTTGATTAATGGACTAGAACAATGCGATCAAATATATTTTGGGCTCCAGAATACCACTTTGTAATGCCTAATATTTGATGAGATATTACAGATAGGCTTGTCTTCTGACTAGATGTGATTGCACTTGAATTCTGAGAAACCCAGATACAGATCTTGGATAAGATCTGAATTTCAAGCGAGTCCTAATTAGACAGCACGCTGGACCAAAGCTTGAGGTCTGCACATTTCCAGTGCTGGAGTCTTCACAGCTCGGATGCAAATGCTGTTTCTTAGCCCTGTCTCTCAGGAATCATAACATATTCATCAACTTGTAGTACCTAAGAGCCCTGTCCGACTGTATTTGGAAGACCTTAATTTGACTCCGGTAGGAGTTTAACAATATTAATAACTAATATTAAACTGGATTCCTAACGGGGATGCTGGGACAATACACTTTGATCACTGCATTAATCTGGTGCAATTGTGTTTATATCAGCCTTGTTCATCCCATGTGTGCTCAGTGCCATCTTGGCATGAATATGAAATATGCAAATCTGGGGGATACACGTTAATAGTGGGTCCATCTGCTTGGATCTTTTATTAAAGGGAAGTGTGAATGCAGTTGCCATGCAATACACTCTTACACACAAAGACCACGAGTTACGAAAACAAGAGAAAACATCTCATGCTTTGGCCTTATTGGCATTTCACGTTTGTCGCTCCTGCAGCTGATTTTCATTTTAATTTAGAAATTTTCCCAAAAACGAAATTTGAGTTTCCAAGAAGAACAGTTAGCAGTGACTGTGCGTATACGCGCACGCACATCTCTTCCTCTCTAGTGACAGACAGGATATTACTTTTCCACTGCATATGAAATTAATACCAGAAGCACAAGGAAAAAACATGTAAATGCCAGCCCTTAAAGCCCGATCTAGATCTCACTTTTACTGCTTAAGACAGCTACAACCTAGAGGAAAACCAGTTGTTCAAGTGAAAAAGAAGGTAATCCAGAAGCAGCTTGGGAGAGCCAAGTCCAAAGTTGAGCCCAGCCTTGGCTGTGGAGTCATAGCCCAGTGCCTCCATAGGATATGGATGGACTGCTGGGTGCTGCTATTTCACTTTTTTCCAAAAGCAAACAGCTCCTCTGGCTCATTGTTCCTGTGCAGGGCCGTGTCCTTAGCTTGTCTCTCCCCTGGATGTGTGCTGTTCCATGCTAATGGTTTGGGGGGAGTACACTGTGATTTATTTAACAGTTGGCAGGTCAAACCTCCGTGCCCCAGATATGCAAGTGCTGATTCGCATGTGGAGTGCAGAAGGTGCCCTGATGACATAAAGTCAAAGTATCCACCCTGATGAGCATTTTTAGTCCAGGAACTGCCTCTTGTCCACCAGCCTGCAGTTAGGGAGAGCTCCTGTCACCATAGTTAGTTCTGAGTCTCACACTCATCCCAGAAGGCTGGATTGAGCAATCATTTTATTCAAGGGCACCGGGATCTGGAGTACAAAGAGGGCCCATATTCTCCTCCTTGATTCACAGATATTTGAGTAGGCAGCAGAGTAAGCAAGAGGAGAGGTTTTTTTTCCATGTCTTCAATATGCAAATAGATCGGTGAGCTCAGCTCTCTATTCATTGCTTCCAACATACATGACACAGATGATGCTGTTCCCATTGTCACACTAAAAGTGGGGGTTTGATGACAAGAAATTCACTGAGTTTCCATCTGCATAAAGCTGAAATGATGGTTGGACAGGGAGAGTCACTGCACTGGAATATGCCAGCTGCACTGTCTATATCCACAGTTTATTAGCTCTGTTTGGAATCTGAAAAGCCAGTTAGAATCTGAGTTACTCCTGCATGATCAGCTCTTGGGGCTACTTGGTGTGGCCTCATTTGTCACCACCCGAGGACTGGCACCTTTGTCCCTAGAACAGCAACTGGATCTGGGCTGGAGGGTGTCCAACCAGCACATGACTCAAGAAAAAGTTAACTGTTGAGATTTATTTTATATGTATTTATTAATAGCATAGTAGCATAATTGGGTCAGTTATTTGGTGATAGGCACATGTGCACAGGTCCCCCAGTTCTGTGCTGCTGAACACATCACCTGCTTGGGAGACAATAAGTGTTTATCCCAGTGCTAAGGAAAGAGAGAAAAAAGAACAAGTCAACCTTCCACAGCGAGCTGATTATGCATTTTCCACATCAAATTGTCAGCATTTATTCAATTACTTCACTCATTACAAGTGTGTTCTTCAACCACTAACCTAAAAACCCTCCCTGCTGCTGTCAGCTCCACTGGCAGTGACATGTTCCTTCCTCAGGTTCAAAAGGGTTTGTGGAAAGTGTCTCCTCCCAGCACAGGGCTCGGGGCTGCTGAGGAGACACAGCCCTGCCCTGGGAAGGGAGCTCCTCTCCCATCCTCGCCCTCCCTGATCAGGGCTGGGGGGCAACGCTGGGGCTCCCCTTGGGAATCCAGCCAGGGCTTCAGGTGAGCCCTCCATGGGGTGGCAGGAGTTGTTTTTAAAGCACAGACACGCTCCAAGGCAGGGATTAGAGGAATTCACAAGGCTCTGTCAAATATACAGAGGAGATCCCCAGAGCCAAAACTGTATATTCTCCAAACACTTCCATTTTAATAGTAAGTTAAAAGGAAAGTTTCCCTTCTGAGGGGTTGTTAATTATAGATCCCTCTTTAAACAGTCCTCCTGTTTTTATCCATGCTTACGCCCCCACAGCTGCTAAAGAGGAGGAACGCTCTACCTTCCCCAAAATTCAAATACATCCTAAATGCTTCCTTGAGCTGATTCACTTGGCTCAGCTCTGATTTGATATATGAAACAAAAGACAAGGCAACAAAAAGCAACATATTTTCCCTGTGTCAAGGTGAAGCACTTCCCATCACCCAGCCCATCTCTGCTGGGGTTAATGTGCATCAATAATATTTAAATGATCAAAGTTTTTCAGCAGAGGCAGTGATGGGGTTTTTTTCTGTCTTGTCATGCTTGTTTTCCTTAAAGAGGCAATGACCTGCTGTAGTCAAGGCTTGCAGTTTGGCACGCAGGAGCGTTTTGAGAAGCGTTATCTCCCCAACAGAACAGCAGCCTCATGTTTCCGTGCACAACAACCTTTCTTAGCCTAAAATGCTTTGCATCCCATTTCCTTGATCTGGCTAAGTGCTTGCATGCTGAAAATCCCACCCTCCCTCCAGCTGTCCTTCTGGCAGGAAAGAGACAGCATCTTCTCTCTGGAGAGTACAGTCACTGCTCCTTTGGTTATCTAATCAGGGAGGGCAACATTCACTCAGGGCCCTGCGAAACCGGCTGAGCTGCAGAAAATGCATCCAAGGTCTTGTGCAGGAGGAGGGAGCTGGGGAAGCCTCCCCTCCCAGAGCAGATGCTCTCTGCCATTTCCCCAGTAGCTTTCACAAAGGAAGAAAAATGTGGAGTACTCCAGGGACTGAAGCGTTCGGCTCTTCCCTCTCCTGCTCACCAGGTCTGTGTGCGCCTTGGAGCAGGGCATGGGCAGTGCCCGTGAGTCTGGCCCCGAGGCTTGGGAGTGCAGAGTGTGCAGGGGAGGGCAAGAAAATACATGTCCCCCACCCACCCTCTTAGACTGTGTGCCAGAGCTGGGTGTTGCTCAGTTTCTCAGGCTTTGTGTGGGTTCTCCAGCATTTCTCCTAACTACAAAATATTTTGCCTCTCTGCCTTTTAAAACTCTGTGATTTTGTCTTTGCACCAAGCACAAGGAACTGGGAAGCACCAAGCTTCCCATCCTGGTCAAGGTGTGAGATTCCTTCATGTTCAGCTTGCTAAGAACAAAAGGGCAGTACAAGGGTGGTGAGATGAGACAAATGCCCCCTGATAAGCGCAAGGGTCAAGAAGACTTCACCTCCATCATCTGTAGCATCCCAAAAAAAGCACCTTTAAGGCATTTTGTCCCTTTTCCCAGCCAACTTCTCCCCGGAGGTCCTGGCAGGCCAGGGAGAGTCACTGCTGGAACAAGGGGTTAGACTGAGCTGTGCTGGTCAGCTATCACCCGAGACCCTCCCTCGCAAAGGGGTCTCTCCCCTGCTCCCAGGCTCAGAGCACAATTCCAAGCCATGTGTTTCCACCTAATAAAATGCTTACTCACTTGCAGGAGGCACTTTGACATCCTTGGCCGCACATTGCTAGATAAGGACTATAAAATGAATGTATTGCTATTATAGGTGATACAGCAATACGTATCCCCAAATGAAAGATCCTTTATAAGCCTGGTTATTATTCTGGCAGTAATCTTGGATCGCTCTCTGCGGGCTCAACTCAGCTCAAGTGTTAGTGAGTGCATCACCACCGTGAACAGGGACTGTGAGGTGTCACATTTACCTCCTGTTGTCTCAGTATATCCTCTATCATCCCAAGTCGGGAAAACACTTCCCTCCTCTTCCGCGCATGTCAAAAGCACCATTTGCCATTTAGATTTAGGGAGCCAAATATAGCCCCGGTATAAACAGGTGCGAGCCCGCATATGTCAATAGAATTACACCTGCTTATAATGGGTTTACATTTGGCCCTTGAGCCCTGGGGATCCCTTTGGGAGCAGAGGCTCTATTAAATATTAAGGGCCTTATTCTCCACCCCTGCCTACGCTCCAGTAATTAAATCTCAGTGCAGCCCCATTGATTTTCAGCCGCGCTCTCCTCGTGTGAGGAGGGAGCGCTCGGCGCGAGGGAGGGGGCAGAGCTGTCCCCTCAAGCAAAATCCCATCCACTTTGCTCCTCGCAGAAATTCCATCCAGAAGAAAACTATACCCAGCATTAAATATTTGCAAAATGTGCTTGGGTAAAAGAATGCAAATGGTCTAAAATTAAACATTCGCTGCAACTCTTCCCCATTCCCTCCTGCCTGTGGCAGCAGCACTGCCGGCAGCTGCTTCCTTTGGGCTCCCGTGTCTGTGCTTGCCACAGCCGATCTCTCTCCTTCCCAGCATCAGGACCCTCGGAGCCAGACCTGTTTAAGCCAGGAGCTGGGTGATTTGCCATCCTCCAAGCCTGCTCCTGGATCTCCTGAATCGCTGTGTAACCTTGGACAAGCCCCACAGCTGCTGCCAGCCTCCCCAGGGTGTTACGCTCATTAGTTAATTCTGGTGCTTTGCCTGGAGCTAGCGCCTTTTACCTGTGTCTATACAAGTATTATTGCCAGCTTCTGATCTTTTGAGCTCGCAGGGCTGAGAAAAACGACTTTGGTTTTCCCTTAAATGCCATGGAGTTTAGAAGTGTGACGACTCACACTGTGCTGTTATTCTTTCCAATTGAAACCTAATGATGCGTGCATATCACTTAACTCTGATGTCAATAATCAGCACACCACTTGGTCTTTGCCGTGGCTATTAGAGGGAATGAAAATGAAATACCAACTCCTTTTTATCCTGTTACGGTACCATAATAACTAATAAAGAAGTAATAAGCAAGACGTGGGGAATTTCCAGGGGAGTCATTACTACAGAGCAGACCTAAAGGCACAAAGTGAAATCCAGGAATATTAGCCAGCCCTGGTTTCCCAGCCAGTGTTTCTCACTTAAGTTATACTGCTGCTGTAAAATAAGTGTTGACAGAAGTAGTTAGCATGTGGAAAGTATCAGACTGTCCTGACCAAGGAGGGGAAACTGAGCCAGAACAGAGACATCCTTGCAGGTAAAGACCACCCTGTGCATCAGCGTCGTGTTTAGGCTGGGCCACAGTCAAGACACAATGCCAGCATTTCATAAATCTCACTTATGCTCCAGAATATGGGAAACATTTCCCAGAAGGGCTCTAAATCACCTCTGTCTTCTCACAGGATGGATTGTGCGTTTTCCAGGGACTCTTGGATGGGAGAAGCCACACAGAGACCTCAGAGCAATGGGCCAAAGGAAATCATATAACACAACACTGACTCAATGAGGTTCAAACCACATACAAGCTGGACAATGCATCTTCTGGCTTAGGAATTATTGAATTCTTGGTTAGGAACGAGAAGTTACTTTTTTGGTGTACATAGAAGGCAGTGGGGATTCTTTGGCTTTCCTCCCCATAAATGAAATGGCATTTATTCATGTGCAAGTCAAAAACCTGTCGCTACTTAGGAATCCTGTCTCCAGCAGCTGCCCTGTGCAGGGAAAACTTGGACCTTTACCTGCCACAGCTTTATCCACTTTGTCCACAGCTGGAGCCTCCTCTGACCCTCAGCATGGACACAACAGAGTTGACCTAAGCACCCCCTATAGCTTTTCCAGCCCCATGCTGGAAGGTGCTGTCACCCTTTACAGCTAATGTAAATGTTAATCCCCCACCTTACCAACGAAAAACCCAGTTTGGTTAAATCCCAAAGCACATTCCCACCATTATCAAGCATTTCCCAGCCATCTGATTTCCCCATCTCCGAGTTCCTGCTTTGTTTATCCTATTAATTCCAACCACCCCCTCTTCCCCCAACACACACGCACGCAGCCTCATTTACAGCATCTTCGCCAGCAGAAGCCTCCCCAAAATATTCAGGGCACACCAAGCGAGGACTTACACGTGTGGGGAAACCCTCGTGACTGGAGATATTTTTTTTTTTTCCCTCGAGCAAACATGATCTCATGATTTTAATCTTTNGCAAAAGGGATTTCAGCCTCGGCATTAACTTGCGAGGGGAGCCGGGATTGCACAAAGCTCCCCCGGCCATCTGCCCTTGGGGGCCGGCGGCGCAGCGCCTGCCCGCCGCGCTGGGCTGGGCTTAGCTGGGCTGGGCTTTGGGGGGTGTGTTTGGGGTTCCCCCCCGGCCCCGAAGTTGCTCCGCCGGGAGCCCCGCACCGCAGAGCTCGCTCCCGGTAAGGACCCGCAGCGCCGAGCGCCGGGGATGGGGGGAAAGCGGGGCCGGAGGGGGGGCGGGCAGCGCCGGCATCTGCCCCATCCCCGGACACCGCGGCTCCCCCGGCGCCGCCCAAGTTGTTCCCAGCCTTTCCTGGGGTGTCCCGCGCCGTGTCGCTCTCCCCGCAGCATCCCCCTCTCCCCGCCGTGGGATGGGGTTTATTTTCCCCCGCTTCGGAGTTTGGGAAGCCGGGGGGGGCTCCCCTCGCCCCGCCGACTCCCACCGCAGCCCTCGCAACCCCCCCAAAGTCCTTTGGTGTCAGGGAAAGCGGGGAGGATGGGGCGGGGTGTGGGGGGGAGCGGCACCGGGAGCCGCGAATCCATCGGGGAGAGCGGCGGGATGCGAGTGGGATGTACAGGGTTTTGCGCCGGGAGCTTTGAGCCGCGCCGCGTTTATCGCGGGGTTCGGGGTCCCGCACCCCGAGGGGGGTCCGCAACTTCGCTGTCCGGGGTGCGGGGAAGGCACGATCAGCGTGGGAAAGAGGAGAAGTCCCGCTCCGTGAGCGCGGGGGGAGAGCGGAGGGTGCGTGGGGAAAGCGGCGCTTCTGAGGGAAAATTAAAAACTCCTTCATTGAGTTTACTTTCTGCTCTTAATTCCAGAGCAGCTCAGTTGTTGCTCAGCGTTGTCCCTTTATTTCAATAGGGTGTTAATCCAATAATAAGAAAAAAAAACCCGGAGCCAGCCAAGTCAAGACACAATCTAATTTTGTGTTTTTAATACTCTGGCTATCAGTCCCCAGCGAGTGCTGAGTACTCTTCAAAGAGAACAAAGAGCATTGATTCTATTTGTTCCCATGAACTGCAGTTTCTTAATAATATCAGGTGAAGATTTATTTTCTAAGAATCAAACCAAATCAAGCAGGGTGAAACCTTTATAATTCAGGGAGCCTCTCTGCCCCGTTTGCAGTATGTTGGCTCGTTTCAGAGCAACACTCCAACTATTTCTGCAAAGGAACTGGACTGGCAAAGTGTTGCACCTCAGAGTTCACCCCAAATCCTCTCGCCTGGCTGACGGACTGAGAGTAAATACATTTTTCCCCCAGCTTATTTTTATTTCCCTGGAAATCTATGACATTTAGCCAGCATAACAAGACACTAATAGATATTATAGATCCTTTCTACCTGGGTTTTTCCCTGACAGCCATTCAAGTGCAAAATATAATTGTTGAGGCTATGAAAATAGATCCATAAACTTAACAGCACTGGAGTCCTCATTAAAACTACCCTGCTTGTTTTCTGCACAATACCAGAGTCTCACACTCTGCGCTGTTATCAGGCACTTGGCAGTGACCAGTTTGATGTAATAATTAGGAACTGACTTGTTATAACTGAAAAGACAGCTCTGATGTAAGTAGGACTTATAAACACTGTGTCACACCGGCTTATTATTTTTACTACATTTACTCATAATGTAAAAATAGCAGCCAGTCTATTCTTTTTCTGGGAGTTTATTCAGGTCCAACGCAGCTATAATAGGCTCTTCGTTGAGAGCTGGCAATGAAGCATGAGAGACAGCTTCTCTTTTCTGAACTCATTCATCTCAATCAGCAATCTTTCAACCAAAAAGGGGGGAAAGGGAGATGGTAGCACAGCGATGTGAAGCCCCTGAANTTTTTTTTTTTTTTTTTTTAAAAGCTCTTAAAGGCAAAAAAAATAAAAGAGAAGCCCCGAGGAGCGGCATTCCCGGCTCGCTGTTATCCAACCGGGAGCAGCGGGACGGCGCGGATGCTGCACCGGGAGCCGCGGGGCCGCCGGGGCTGAAGGCTCTCCGCTCGCATCCTCCTCTTCCTCGGGTGCTTTTCCCTCCCTCCTCCTCCTCCCCCCCGCCCTGCATTTCCTCCTGCACCTTTAAGAAGCCCATCGCCGCCGGTGGGATGGTGTGTGCTAAAGCTGCACAGAGGAAGTTACGCAGCCGGGATCAGGCACGGAGATAAAAGCTCCGATTGTGATTGAAAGTGAGGGCAAAAGGGATTTCAGCCTCGGCATTAACTTGCGAGGGGAGCCGGGATTGCACAAAGCTCCCCCGGCCATCTGCCCTTGGGGGCCGGCGGCGCAGCGCCTGCCCGCCGCGCTGGGCTGGGCTTAGCTGGGCTGGGCTTTGGGGGGTGTGTTT